>CM074306.1:9912635-10017635 GCA_037194245.1 Opsariichthys bidens
CACTATCGATTTGCTGAATCGTGCTCGTGATTCACTATCCATTTGCTGAATCGTGCTCGTGATTTACTATTTCCTTCCATCGATTTGCTGAATCGTGCTCGTGATTCACTATCGATTTGCTGAATCGTGCTCGTGATTTACTATCCATTTGCTGAATCGTGCTCACGATTCACTATCGATTTGCTGAATCGTGCTCGTGATTCACTATCCATTTGCTGAATCGTGCTCGTGATTTACTATTTCCTTCCATCGATTTGCTGAATCGTGCTCGTGATTTACTATCCATTTGCTGAATCGTGCTCACGATTCACGATCCATTTGCTGAATCGTGCTCGTGATTTACTATCCATTTGCTGAATCGTGCTCGTGATTTACTATTTCCTTCCATCGATTTGCTGAATCGTGCTCGTGATTTACTATCCATTTGCTGAATCGTGCTCACGATTCACTATCCATTTGCTGAATCGTGCTCGTGATTTACTATCCATTTGCTGAATCGTGCTCGTGATTTACTATTTCCTTCCATCGATTTGCTGAATCGTGCTCGTGATTTACTATCCATTTGCTGAATCGTGCTCACGATTCACTATCCATTTGCTGAATCGTGCTCGTGATTTACTATCCATTTGCTGAATCGTGCTCGTGATTTACTATTTCCTTCCATCGATTTGCTGAATCGTGCTCGTGATTTACTATCCATTTGCTGAATCGTGCTCACGATTCACTATCCATTTGCTGAATCGTGCTCGTGATTTACTATCCATTTGCTGAATCGTGCTCACGATTCACTGTCGATTTGCTGAATCGTGCTCGTGATTCACTATCCATTTGCTGAATCGTGCTCGTGACTTTACTATTTCCTTCCATCGATTTGCTGAATCGTGCTCGTGATTTACTATCCATTTGCTGAATCGTGCTCACGATTCACTATCGATTTGCTGAATCGTGCTCGTGATTCACTATCCATTTGCTGAATCGTGCTCGTGACTTTACTATTTCCTTCCATCGATTTGCTGAATCGTGCTCACGATTCACTATCCATTTGCTGAATCGTGCTCGAGATTCACTATCCATTTGCTGAATCGTGCTCACGATTCACTATCCATTTGCTGAATCGTGCTCGTGATTCACTATCCATTTGCTGAATCGTGCTCACGATTCACTATCCATTTGCTGAATCGTGCTCACGATTCACTATCGATTTGCTGAATCGTGCTCACGATTCACTATCGATTTGCTGAATCGTGCTCGTGATTCACTATCCATTTGCTGAATCGTGCTCGTGATTTACTATTTCCTTCCATCGATTTGCTGAATCGTGCTCGTGATTTACTATCCATTTGCTGAATCGTGCTCACGATTCACTATCCATTTGCTGAATCGTGCTCGTGATTTACTATCCATTTGCTGAATCGTGCTCACGATTCACTATCGATTTGCTGAATCGTGTTCACGATTCACTATCGATTTGCTGAATCGTGCTCGTGATTCACTATCCATTTGCTGAATCGTGCTCGTGACTTTACTATTTCCTTCCATCGATTTGCTGAATCGTGCTCACGATTCACTATCCATTTGCTGAATCGTGCTCGTGATTCACTATCCATTTGCTGAATCGTGCTCGTGATTTACTATTTCCTTCCATCGATTTGCTGAATCGTGCTCACGATTCACTATCCATTTGCTGAATCGTGCTCGTGATTTACTATTTCCTTCCATCGATTTGCAGAATCGTGCTCACGATTCACTAACCATTTGCTGAATCGTGCTCACGATTCACTATCCATTTGCTGAATCGTGCTCACGATTCACTATTTCCTTCCATCGATTTGCTGAATCGTTGCGTGATTTACTATTTCCTTCCATCGATTTGCTGAATCGTGCTCACGATTCACTATCGATTTGCTGAATCGTGCTTGTGATTTACTATTTCCTTCCATCGATTTACTGAATCGTGCTCACGATTCACTATCCATTTGCTGAATCGTGCTCGTGATTTACTATTTCCTTCCATCGATTTGCTGAATCGTGCTCACGATTCACTATCCATTTGCTGAATCGTGCTCGTGATTTACTATTTCCTTCCATCGATTTGCTGAATCGTGCTCACGATTCACTATCCATTTGCTGAATCGTTGCGTGATTTACTATTTCCTTCCATCGATTTGCTGAATCGTGCTCACGATTCACTATCCATTTGCTGAATCGTGCTCGTGATTTACTATTTCCTTCCATCGATTTGCTGAATCGTTGCGTGATTTACTATTTCCTTCCATCGATTTGCTGAATCGTGCTCACGATTCACTATCGATTTGCTGAATCGTGCTTGTGATTTACTATTTCCTTCCATCGATTTGCTGAATCGTGCTCACGATTCACTATCCATTTGCTGAATCGTGCTCGTGATTTACTATTTCCTTCCATCGATTTGCTGAATCGTGCTCACGATTCACTATCCATTTGCTGAATCGTGCTCGTGATTTACTATTTCCTTCCATCGATTTGCTGAATCGTGCTCACGATTCACTATCCATTTGCTGAATCGTGCTCGTGATTTACTATTTCCTTCCATCGATTTGCTGAATCGTTGCCTGATTTACTATTTCCTTCCATCGATTTGCTGAATCGTGCTCACGATTCACTATCGATTTGCTGAATCGTGCTCGTGATTTACTGTTTCCTTCCATCGATTTACTGAATCGTGCTCACGATTCACTATCCATTTGCTGAATCGTGCTCGTGATTTACTATTTCCTTCCATCGATTTGCTGAATCGTTGCGTGATTTACTATTTCCTTCCATCGATTTGCTGAATCGTGCTCACGATTCACTATCGATTTGCTGAATCGTGCTTGTGATTTACTATTTCCTTCCATCGATTTGCTGAATCGTGCTCACGATTCACTATCCATTTGCTGAATCGTGCTCGTGATTTACTATTTCCTTCCATCGATTTGCTGAATCGTTGCCTGATTTACTATTTCCTTCCATCGATTTGCTGAATCGTGCTCACGATTCACTATCGATTTGCTGAATCGTGCTCGTGATTTACTGTTTCCTTCCATCGATTTACTGAATCGTGCTCACGATTCACTATCCATTTGCTGAATCGTGCTCGTGATTTACTATTTCCTTCCATCGATTTGCTGAATCGTTGCGTGATTTACTATTTCCTTCCATCCAATTTGATTTGCTGAATCGTGCTCACGATTCACTATCGATTTGCTGAATCGTGCTTGTGATTTACTATTTCCTTCCATCGATTTGCTGAATCGTGCTCACGATTCACTATCCATTTGCTGAATCGTGCTCGTGATTTACTATTTCCTTCCATCGATTTGCTGAATCGTGCTCACGATTCACTATCCATTTGCTGAATCGTGCTCGTGATTTACTATTTCCTTCCATCGATTTGCTGAATCGTGCTCACGATTCACTATCCATTTGCTGAATCGTGCTCGTGATTTACTATTTCCTTCCATCGATTTGCTGAATCGTTGCCTGATTTACTATTTCCTTCCATCGATTTGCTGAATCGTGCTCACGATTCACTATCGATTTGCTGAATCGTGCTCGTGATTTACTGTTTCCTTCCATCGATTTGCTGAATCGTGCTCACGATTCACTATCGATTTGCTGAATCGTGCTCGTGATTTACTGTTTCCTTCCATCGATTTACTGAATCGTGCTCACGATTCACTATCCATTTGCTGAATCAAGAGCGTGATTTACTATTTCCTTCCAACGATTTGCTAAATCGTGCGCATCGTTTACCATTTCATTCAATCGATTTGCAAAATCATGTGCACGATTTAGCCTACTTTTTTTCCTGCAACTTGTGAACAAACCTTACATAAATAAAATGTTCATTATCTGGTCTTTAATAATGTTCTCACGTTAGCACAAAACAGTTTCATACATCGTATACATCAAATTTAATGCAAATGTGAGGTTTATAACTACCCCCCCCCCCCATCAATTGAATGTCATTTATGTCGTTCATTTACTGTGTGAACTAAACATGAGGTACTAATGGACATGAGCATGCCGGTACTTTAACACCAGCCGCAGATCAATGACTGTCGGAGGCGTCGTTTCCTCGCAGACCCAGTTCGTTACCGTCATCCATCAGCGTGTGGATTTTAACTAAAGAACGATGGCCTGACGCCTGATGTTTACGCCGCTCGTTCCAGCTTTCCACTAACTCTTACCGACTTTAAATGAAAGCCCATATTCACAGACAGCTCAACATGTCTTTCTGTCAAGAGCCGCATATGAGATTGAACCCGGGGTGAGTATTTTAATCTCATCTGAAGGCAGATAGCTTTAATATTTTTATCTATTCTAACAGGCTAGTGGAAAGCGAGAGCGAACACATTTAGATGAGATTATGTCGGGCACAGTTTGAGCTCGGCGCATGTGGACGCGCTCGGGCGAAACGCGCGTGGGAGAACGCGCTTACTCACACTTAATAATTCAACGTTTTCAGCGCAAATGAACCTTAATAATTTGAAATTGCCACAGCGGCCCCACTGAGAAAGCGACATCGTTCAGATGTTTCTGCAAACATCCCCTGATGAGAAACAAAAGATTTACAGTAAGTCAACAGTGACCGGTTTCTGCGCGAGACGCAGCTGCTGAATATTTCAGACGAAAGAGCATAAAATGAAGTTATTGACACAAAACCAGGGCTTCCCTCTGAACTGACAGCCAATGCGAACAAAATGATGAAAGTTTAAAGAATCTACATCAATATCTCAGTTCATCTCCATTTCTCCGGAGGAAGCCTGGCTTTGAAGCGCCGTGTTTGTCAATAGTCAACAATCTTTATTTATGGACGCTCTTCAGAACGGCTGTCAGATGGGATATTTTGGTGCAGAATGACACTAAATCTTTGAAATTCTGTCATTATTCTCGCGGGCCGCGGCCCTGATACGGACTTGAGCAGGAACAGCTTGCAGTCTCGAGCACCTGCTGATAAACTCTAACTCAACATTATGTCTCGCTCTCTCGCGCTCACGCGGATAACCTCTCGCTCTGGAGCTCCCTGAGGCTGAAGTATAGCTAAAGATTTTTCATTGAGTTCACTTGTGCTTGGATACTTTGTTTCTGTGTTTCTGAGTGTTTACTTGTGCTCCTTTATTTTACACATGCACAAACACACACTCTCTCTCACACACACACACACACACAGGTTTGTTTTGCTATCTTAATGAGGACATTGCATAGACTTCCATTGATTTTATATCAGGTCAGTGATATTTTCTCTCTCTCTCTCTCAATCACAAACACACTCACACACTCATGTTGTGTTTTCATGTTTTATGGGGACATTCCATAGGCGTAATGGTTTTTATACTGTACAAACTGTACATTCTGTCCCCCTACACTACCCCTACCCCTAAACCTACCCATCACCGAAAATATTCTGCATTTTTATATTTTTAATAAAACATTGTTTAGTATGTTTTTAAAGCTATTTTAAATATGAGGACTCATGAAATGTCCTCATAAAACATGTTTATGTCTTAATGCCAGTGTGATACCCATGACATTACACACATTTGTGTCCTCATAAACCACACAGACACTCAATCACAAACACACTCACACACACACGTTGTGTTTTCATGTTTTATGGGGACATTCCATAGGCGTAATGGTTTTTATACTGTACAAACTGTACATTCTGTCCCCCTACACTACCCCTACCCCTAAACCTACCCATCACCGAAAATATTCTGCATTTTTATATTTTTAATAAAACATTGTTTAGTATGTTTTTAAAGCTATTTTAAATATGAGGACTCATGAAATGTCCTCATAAAACATGTTTATGTCTTAATGCCAGTGTGATACCCATGACATTACACACATTTGTGTCCTCATAAACCACACAGACACTCAATCACAAACACACTCACACACACACGTTGTGTTTTCATGTTTTATGGGGACATTCCATAGGCGTAATGGTTTTTATACTGTACAAACTGTACATTCTGTCCCCCTACACCACCCCTAAACCTACCCATCACCGAAAATGTTCTGCATTTTTATATTTTAAATAAAACATTGTTTAGTATGTTTTTAAAGCTATTTTAAAGATGAGGATTCATGAAATGTCCTCATAAAACATGTTTACGTCTTAATACCAGTGTGTAATACCCATGACATTATACACATTTGTGTCCTCATAAATCACACACACAAACACACACTTGTATTTAATGGTTCTAATAGTGCATATATATATATATATTGGATACACACTGTAGGATGTTTCCATCGTAGAAGAAACTATCGAAGATTTCTTTCATTAAAGGACTAAATTGTCAGTGTTACATCACTTGGTTTGACTTGTTCACCATCGGCCTATTAATTACTTGTACAATTGTGTTAATGAAAGTGAAAGTTTTGGTTGCACTTTTGCATTTCTCCGTTGACGGTATTCAGAAGTGCTCATTCTGTCTGAAAAATGCAAATGTTAAAGTATATTTTGCCGGTGCTCAATGTTCTGAGGCTCTCAAAGTCAGGGTTGCGCGCCATTCGCAACCGGATCGAGAATAACAACGCTTCATTTTCCAGAACACTGCAGATTGTGAATAAATTCCATTGGCTCGTGAGCTAAAAAGCGGCAGCTCTTTAACTCTATTTTGTCCTTCTTTCTTCTTGCAGTGCCATCAGTGATGTCAGGAGCTCTTTATCCGGCAGCTTATGATTCAAAAAGACCTGTACGTGCAGAAACGAGCGTCTAAAGATCAACACAATCCACAGCAGCAGACTGGAGATGAATGCCAACGCAAACGGTCAGTTACCTCAACTAAACTATTCCGACTTTCCCTCTCCAGACAGCTGCTCACCACCACGGCACGCTCATCTCTTCCCCAAAAACCCAACTGAGACGAAAGCAGAGCTGAAACGGCAGCGCTGCCGAGGAGGAGCATGATTCACGACTCCTCGAACCCGTCCAAGCGCCGTTAACCTCGCGCTCGCCTCGAGAGCTGGACTCCGGCCAAGCCATGATTATTCCTTCGGAGTATCCTCGCCGCACGGAAAGGACATCAACCATCGCCTGATCGTGCCAGATTAATTTCGACGTCACCCGAATTCGTTTAGCGAGTTGATTGTTAAATTGATTTAATTATCGGATCCCTCTTAGTGACATTGATCTACTCTCGCTAATAGGAGTCACCTATGCATGTAATTGGCTTTGATGCATATCAAACCGAGGGTGCGCGCAAACAGCTCGCGGAGAACGCAGATTTAGTTATCACTTTTAAAGGGCAGGACGAAGCAGCCAGATCGAGTTTTCCAACATGAACACAAATGTGGCCTTTTGCGTGATGGATCGTGGCATGGCTTGGCATTAATCTCTTCATATTTTGACTCGTTTGCCTTATGGATTCTGCATATTGATGCAGTCTGCCTCGAGCATTAGACGGCTGTGTTTGTGAAGGGGTCAGTCATCTTTATTAACAATGTTCCCTGCTCATTTAGTCCCCGCTCGCTCTAGATCGCACTAATTAGCTCACCTAACACCCGCTTTACCGGCGTAACGTGATGCATCGCCGAGTGAAATATGTAGAATAGGACTTTATTCATCGGGATTTGGATGGATTGTGAAAACTGAAGTTGAGGGATTTCTGAAGGCGTTTCAGGGGCGTTTGATGAAAGGTTATGAAGACAAACACTTCACACGCAGTAATGAATTGTTCACGATAAAGCCTTTGTGTATTAAGGAAAAAAACTGGGCCTGTTTTGATTAAACCAAGGACAGCAGCGCAATTAAAAAAAATATGTTATGCATGTGCATGATGAATGTCACTGTAAACTGGTATAAGGACTCATTTGCATTATTATTTTTAGTTTTTAAAATTATTATAAAAAATTATTTATTATTTAAGTATTTTAGTACCTTTAAATAATTGTTTAAATAAATGCGCATATATTAAATTATTTAAATAAATGCATATATATATATATATATATATATTTGTTTGTGTAAATATATTAATAATTTACAACATAAATAATATATAATATATATATAAAAAATGTAAATAATAAAATCTGTTATAAGATCTCATTTACACTGTCAGCCAAATAAGAATGATTATTTTTATTATTATTTATTAGTTAAAATTATTATTAGAAATTCATTTATTTTCAAGTATTTTAATTTCATTAAATATAAAAAAATTTAAATTCAAATTTAAATATAAAATGTAATAAATTATGATATAAAGATTAAATTTTATATATATAATATATATATATATATATATATATATATATAATTATATTTTATATTTTATAAATATAATTAACATATATAATTTTCTCCGAAACAGCCAAAAACGAATTTTTCCCATCAGATTAAGTGTTTTATTAAAATGCCTTCACATTTTTTTTTTTAACACAAAAGGAGAAAAATGTGTAATTAAATTTCCATTTCCACACTTTCATTATCACTTAAATTTTGTCCAAAAAAATAGTTTCCGATACAAAAAATGACCTGAAACCTCGTGAAGCTTAACAAGCCAACTCTTGACAGCAGTGTAGTTTAGGAGTAAACTCAGTTTCGTATGTCTTCAGTAAATGTAAACTGTGTATCTGAACGTCTCGCTTCACAGTGCAAATGAGTTTGAAGGTGGATCTGTTCTTACCGCAGGAGCCAGTAAAGTTTGAGATCGACGCCGGCAGCCTGCGAGGCGTGTTTGTATGCATGCCGCGCATCAGGGATAAAGAGCCGCGTCAGAAGCAGCACAGCATGACTAAGCCCTCAAATGCCTGTTACAGCATATTTTTAACACAAACACAAGTTGTTCAGGCTGGAGGTCACGTGACCCTCAGATCCTGCAATCCCGACGGACCCACCATCAAAAGCTGCCAACACCTGGATCCATCTGGAAACTCCCCCGTCGCCGGCAACCGAAGAGAGCATATTAAAGCTGAAAGACCAATCAGCTGCCGCCGCACATCCAATCCGGTCTCTCTCCCACTCGTACCACCACAGCGCTCGTTAGAGGCGACGGATAATTAGTTTTGTGCCTGAAACTTGAGGTTTCACTCCTCCTCCAACCAAAAAAGAATTATAAAAAACAAGCGTGACCTTAATAACCAGATGAGAAGGACCGTACAGAAGGAGTTGCATCAGCGTTTTGTTGATCTGTTTATCCAGCTGTGTGTGGGTGCGTGCGGAGCTCTATTCTCCGGGTTTTCATTTTTCATTCTCTTTCGCTTTATTCTTTCCAGGGATGGACCGGGACTGGAAAATGCCTGCTGAAAACAGGCGATTGCCTGCTGCGTTACTGTTCATTTACTCCGGGAAGGTCTGAGACCGCATTGAAAATGACTTTTTTTTTCTTTTGTTTTTTCCCCTGCCGTTTTAATTTTAAACTCAAACGTTTTGAGGTCGATTTTTATTTTTTAAAGAACTTAAAACGCATTAAACGGATGTTTTTATGTCTCAAATAAATGCAGTTCTTTGTTCATTAATGAATCCTAAAAAAACGAAATGTATCCCAGTTTCCACAAAAATATGAAACCGTTTTCAACATTGATGATAATCATCATATCGGAATGATTTCTGAAGGATCGTGTGACACTGGAGTAATGATGCGGAAAATATCACTGGATATCAATGATATTTTACTATATATTCACATAGCAAACCTCTATTTTAGGGGACACATCCAGGCTTTTTCCGTGTTTAAGCGCGATAATCGGATGCGTCTATCAACCCAGAATATGTGAAAAAGGACAATCCAGTAAGTTTGTTTTGGTAAGCCTTTCGGTCCTTGCACAAATTTTCACACGTTAAAAAAGAAATACGACTTCACGTATCACGTTTACACGCTGCCTCGGAAACGTTTGTGGGAAAAAAATTGGATCGTGTTCGATTTTCTGCGTTTTTCGCATTTGTTTTGTCAAATCAAAGCGGACGCCGAATCCAGAATGGCGTCTGAAAGGTTAATCCGCTTCGTCTCGCGGGGCAAATCGCTGTAACACGAGCAACGTGTGGAATACAACGAGAGGGAATATGTGGCTCCGGTATCTTCAGAAAAGCATCAAAGTGAGCCACAAGAAAACTTTGGATCGCTCAGGATAATCCCGAAGTCTCTCTCCTTCCTCTCTACGCAATCTCAAGACTGGATGTACCCGATAATTTCCTCTTTCTTTTTCTCTTTTTAAGAAGAGAGAAGACCACAAAATCCTCCTCTCTGAAATCTCGCAAATTTTTAGGATGCAGAATACAAAAAAAAAAAAAAATGCACATATGAAAACTTCGGACACAGTGTGACGTAGGGAGGGGATCTTATTATAACATCAGCGCTACTTAATCTGCATTTACACTCACGGCGCATTTTCTTTTCATAAGTGACAGCGACTCCATCAATTTATCCACTAACCGTTCAGGAACGTCTTCCTGAGTCTCTCCATCCGTTTGAACACTTTCCTCATTTTGTCAGCGTGAGATTCTCCAGCTTTGTTGTTGTTGTTGAGCTGTTAAAGCCCCGCCCTCTTCTGGAGCAGCAGCTCATTTGCATTTAAAGGGACGCACACACAAAAACGGCGTGTTTTTGCTCACATTTGACAAGCGATAATAAATGATCCGTGGGGGATTTTGAGCTGAAACTTCACACACATCCTGGAAACACCAGAGACTATTATGACTTGTGAATGTTTGCTCTTTAAAGTGTGATAATATTTCCCAATTTTCCTGTTTTTATTGTATTGTTAATCTTAGTCTTTTGAATGGTTTCTATATTTGAAACACAAATGTTTTTCTGTCTGTTCCCTCCATCCCCTTGTTTTCTCTCCTAACACGCTGTTGTTCGATCACAGTCTTCTGGTTTGTCAGTCAGCAGGATAACGTGCTAACGTGCAGCCCTGTTGCTTTTAACACATGTGGAGCGAATGGAGGCGACCTGTGGAGGCCACTCGCTGTGAACAGCGGCGTGTGACTGCGAGCAGACAGACTCTGTTGCCGCTGTCAGGTGGAGGATGAATAACGTGCTAACGACTTAAACCGGCGGAGAGCGAGTGTGAGGACGACCGGAGAGCCCGGCGAGAATGACGTGTTTCGCAGGACCGAGGCAAGCGGCGTAAGAAACCACACCGCCGATCCGTATCTAGGCCACAGACTGAGAACAGCCGGGGTCCTCGGGGAGGATAAACATGCAGCTCCACTCGCCGTACAACAACAACAGGCAGTGAAATGGAAGCGGACAGAACACACACCTGCTGTAAAACGGTGCAATGCAGTGAATTAACTGCAAACTCATTTATTTATTGTAAACCGGGTTGGGGAGTAACGAAATAGTTGCATATTAATAATACAAGATTTGAGTTACATTTTCAATGGGTGGTAATCAGATTACAGTTCCATCTGAAAAGTGTTTTAGATTACCAAAGTGATTACTTTGAGTTTTAATGTCATTTAAACAGCGATTGGTGATTCTCTGACTCTGACCGTCTGAAAAAGACGAGTTCAGTTTCATGTTTTCCACTGTTTTCATGTTTTGGGAGTCATTTTATAATTCACTCGTCACTGTGACTTTTTCTCACTATTTGTTTTTTTCCCTCACAATCGTGAGTTTGTGTTTCACAATTCTGACTTCTTTTTCTCAGAATTGCGAGATTTTAACTCACAATCGCAAGTTATAAAGTCAGAATTGGGAGAAATAAACTTGCAATACTGACTTTCTTTCTTGCAATTGTGAATTTAGTGTGTGAGTTTATATCTCATAATTCTGACTTTTCTCAATATTGTGAGTTTATATCTCATAATTCTGACTTTTCTCAATATTGTGAGTTTATATCTCATAATTCTGACTTTTCTCAATATTGTCAGTTTATATCTCATAATTCTGACTTTTCTCAATATTGTCAGTTTATATCTCATAATTCTGACTTTTCTCATTATTGTGAGTTTATGTCTCATAATTCTGACTTTATAACTCACAATTGCAACTTTATATCACACAATTCTGCGGGAAAAAGTCAGAATTGTGAGATAAAAACTTGACCTTTTTTGTGTTTGTTTCACACTTATTAGTATTCCAAAGTATTCTAAAGTATTTCGATGAAGTTACTAAACTTGAGTAATGTAACGAAATACGTTACAAATGACTTTTTAAAGCATTTATTTTTTTAATCTGTAGTGAAATGTAACCCACCCAGCCCTGATTGTAAACATGTAAAATGAAAATGGACTCTATTTCATTTTTAATGCACATTCTTGGTTTCATCAATGCACGGGTCTTCAACCGGGGGTCCGCGGCAGTATTGCAGGGGGTCCGTCAATTAAAGTTCGATCACAAATAATTAAAAAAATAATAATTAAAATGTGTTGAAAATTTATATTTTTAAAATTTAAAAAATATATATTTGATTTTACAAACAGTATTACATTAACAGCTTTAATAAAACCCCTCCGTCCACGTGATCTCATGAGACTACGAGCGCTATAATTCGAAAACGCTACATTATGTATCATTAAGCGTCTTTCAGTGTTTCCATGGTTTCTACAAAATCAAACCGGACGCCGATGGGTATGATGTCATTGATGTCCTGTTCAAAACTGATTATTTCTCTAGATTTAAACGTTGTTGGAAACATTTGGGATAATGCAAGTACACAAGTCAACAAAAGATAAAACACCGTTCTAGTGATTTTTGGATATTTGAATCCAAAAATCGTACATATTGTGCCTTTAATCATACGAAAACCCAACATTTCCTTTGGGATACGTGAAGATGCTCTTTTAGCCTTCGTGTTCCAGTCAGCCTCCTATTGAACACTGATATTCACCATCCAATCAATTCCCGGTGGATGAAATCAAGTCCTGTCCTACATCTTTTCTTTCTCATTAAGGAAGCAGTTCATGCATAAACATGAAAGTTCTGCTTTACTTGCCCTCGTGTTGTTGCAAACCCGTAAACTGTTAATTGCTTGGAGAAATTTTAAAAGAATCTTTATGCATAAAAATAGTCTTTTTTGACTTGTTCACTATTTCTTGTCTGCTGAAGATATGCAATCTGTTCCTTTAAGGTGAGACACATTTCATGTTTAGATGAAACTCAGATCGGTGTCTCTGTGTGTGCGTATCAGTGTAATTGTTTCCATGACTATCATTATAGTGTATTTTAAGCACACACACACACACACACACACATCAAGAGATATACAGCCAATGTGAGAGTGGCAGAGAGATGAGGGCAGAATTCAGTGAGGCCTCGGGGCACGGTTTTATTATGTGACACACTGTGTGTGTGTGTGTGTGTGTGTGTGTGTGTGTTTCACATAGATTACAGCACAAAGCTTCCATGATCTCAGCAGCTGTGAGTGTGTAAATCATTTTATTGTAGTGAAGAGAGAGAGAGAGATCAGCATCCCTACATGGGGTTAAATAAAAGAAACCTCAAACATGCTGTGAAGGACTTGCTAGGGTCCGTGTGGCTGTTCGATAGTTGCTTACTGGACCAATTCATGAGCATCAATCCTAATTTAAAAAAAAAAAAATTTTATTTGTGGTGCCAGGATACATGAAAGTAGTTGCTAGGGCGTTGCTATGCACTGTGCTGAGTAGTTGCTAGGATGTACTAAACACTCTTGTTAGAGTTTTGTGAAAGGTTGCCAGGGTGTTGCTGTGCATTTGCTAGGACGTATCGCTGTGATGTCTAATCCGTTCTGAGTGTTTGCTGAGAAGGCATTGATAGGCTCTTCTGGATGGTTACTAGGTAGTTGTTTACTGACCTGATTCAATACATGTGAGTGGTTGCTAGGGCGTTGCAATGCATTGTTCTGAGTAGTTGCTAGGATGTACTAAACACTTGTTAGGGTGTTATGGAAGGTTGCCAGGGTGTTGCTTTGCATTCGCTAGGGCATGACGTGGTGTTATCTAGGGTGTTCTAAATGCTTTCTCTGAGTGGTTGTTAAGGCGTTGCTATGCTCTTCTGGGTGGTTACTATGGAGCCAATCCAAGTATTTGAGTGGTTGCCAGGGCGTTGCTATGCAGTGTTCTGAGAAATTGCAAGGATGTACTTAACACTTTTGTTAGGGTGTTGTGGAAGGTTGCCAGGGTGTTGCTGTGCATTTGCATGACCTGGTTTTAGCTAGGGTGTTCTAAAAGCTTTCTCTGGGTGGTTGTTAAGGCGTTGCTATGCTCTTCTGGGTGGTTACTATGTTGCCAATCCCAAGTATTTGAGAGGTTGCCAGGGCGTTGCTATGCAGTATTCTAACTAGTTGCTAGGATGTACTAGACAGTTTTGTTGGGGTGTAGTGAAAGGTTGCCAGGGTGTTGCTGTGCATTTGCTAGGGCATATCTTGGTGGTACCAAATGTTTTCCAGGTGGCTTTTAAGACGTTGCTAGGGTCTTTTTGTGGTTGCTAGTTAGTTGGTTACTGGCCCAATTAAAAACAGCCAATCCTCAGTTTCTGGTGCCAGGATACATGTGGGTGGTTGCTAGGGTGTTGCCATACAATGTTCTGAGTAGTTGCTAGGATGTTGTGGAATGTTTCCAGGGCTTTGCTGTGCAAAGGTGTTTCTGAGTTGTTCTGTTGTCGTGCCCTAATAGTGAGGGAGTTGGGCTTATAATCTGGAGGTTGCTGGTTCGATTCCCACGCCGGCAGGAATTGAAGGTGGGGATTGTGAATGAACAGCACTCTCTCCACCTTTGATACCCTGACTAAAGTGCCCTTGAGCGAGACACCCCTAATTGCTCCCCTTGTAAGTCGCTATGAATAAATGTAAATTTCTTGGCGGTATCTAGAGTTTTTTTAAGCGTTTTCTGTGTGATTGCTAGGTAGTTGCACACTGGCCCAATTAAAAACTGCTAAGTCTTGTGTTGCCAGAATACTTGGATGTTGTGCGTGGTTACTAGGGTGTTGCTGTGTGGTTGCTAGGTAGAAACTTTCTAGCCAGAGTCAAAACAGCCCATCCCCAAGATTTGTCGTGCTTGCATGTGTGTTGTGACGGATCTGCATTTACATTTAATGATTTAGCAGACGCTTTTATCCAAAGCGACTTAAAGCTGTTCATGTCCAAAAAGTCAAGATCCCATTAAAAAATGGTACGTTCTGGTGGTTTTAAGAGGGTTTTGGGGACAGAAAAACAGCAGGCCAACTAGCTAAACAGTCTTGGAAAAACATCCATAAACAGAGCGCACTGTGTGTTTACGTGTAAGTAAGTGAAATTTGTTGGTAGGCAGATTGTGTTTGCACAAACAACTGCATCCTAACAGCACGCGTGAGTGCAATAATAACATCCTAATCCAGATCTGTAAATCTCCTGGAGTGCTGGTGCGTGGGTCATGCTGACGAGCGTTTACATATGGAGCGCTGCGGAGCGTCTTTTCTCCTTGATAAATGATTCTGTGAGTGAAAATGCTGAGTTAACTGTACAGATTCCACTCTGCGCCGTTCACCTTGAATAAGGACGTGCACGCCATCTATTTATGTCCCAGTATGCGCTGCCGTTTCTCAGCTCAATTCTTCAGCTTTTGTTCAACAAACACAAAAGCTTACATTTACACGTTTTGTAGAAATCCACTGCGTAGCGGTGAACTCTGGCTAATCTCTGTAAGAATGAGTTATACTGCTCTCCGCGACGTGAGAGCCGTGCTCGTACAAGCTGAATGCCAGCACATGGATGAGGTCAAAAGGTCAGTGTTTTCACCTGGTTAAGCCGCAGTCAGATGCGTTAAAAAGGTTTAACCAGAGGAAATGAGGGTCGGTTGAGGGTCTCTGAGGTGTCATCACGCCTCGGGGGTTTTCTGGAGTTCACAGCAACTGCCCAATAACAGACATCCCTTTTTAATGCAGTACAGCTTTATTATCCCAGATCCAGTTATGTGTACTCCAATATATATGTATGTATATATTTGTATTAGGGGGTGTTAACAGTGCACCCGAATCACCACCTTACGGACATTATGGTTTGATGCATACCAGTCGGATGCCGAATACAGTAATACCCAATTCATACTCCAGTCCAGAAGGGGGCGCACACGGTAATGCGATGCTGTTTGCTAACCGCCACAACAGGAAAAAGCACAGAATAAAAAGAACAGACGTGTAATCTCTCAACCAGGTATATAGGGTAATATATAGGGTAATTGGGTAATATATATGTAGGGTATATATGGTTATATATATAGGGTATATAGGGTAATATATAGGGTAATTGGGTAATATATAGGGTACATAGGGCAATATATAGGGTAACTGGGTAATATGTATAGGGTAATATATAGGTTATTGGGTAATATATATATGGTCATATGTATAGGGTAATTGGGTAATATATATAGGGTATATAGGGTAATATATATAGGGTAATTGAGTAATATATATATAGGGTATATAGGGTAATATATAGGGTTATTGGGTAATATATATATGGTAATATATAGGGTAATTGGGTAATATATATAGGGTAATATATAGGGTAATTGGGTAATATATATAGGGTATATGGGGTAATATATATAGGGTAATTGGGTAATATATATAGGGTTATATATTGGTTAATTTTGTAATATACATAGGGTATATAGGGTAATATATATAGGGTATATAGGGTAATATATATAGGGTAATTGGGTATATATATATATATATATATATATATATATAATATATATATATATATATATATATATATATATACACACACAATTATAGATTAGAGGGCATAAGCAGAACTTAAATTTGTATTTGCATGACTTGAAATAACATTTTTATGGTTGATTTTTGTTCTTTTTAGAGTTAAGCCATATAAATCACCATCCAATTTCCTCATATTGAAGAAGTTGTTCAGACATTCAGCCTGACATCTCAAAGAAAATAATATCGAGACGGAACGACATGAGGGTGAGTAAATGATTAAAAAAAAAAGTTCATTTTTGCGGACTTATTTGTTCAGGATTAAGGGCAGGACGTTTAATCAACAGTCAGTCCTCCTCACTTCAATTCGACACTCGGCGTTTCGATACCTGATGATTGTTGTGTGAAATATCCACATACACATGCTTAATCATTTCAACGATTCATTCGCCTCAGAAAGCGAAGAGGAGCTTAACTCGAGTCCTTGTCAGCAGGTCTCGTGTCTCCTTCGAGAGAGGACACCGGGTCACAGGAGCCGCGGCTCTGCCAGACGCAGTCAACAGATGCAAATCTTCTGAATAGGCCTCATTAGCACTTAGCACTTACAACCAGACCAGATGTCACGCCAAACCTATTTTCATACAAATTCAGCTAATTAATTCGTGAAAAAACCTGCTGCTCCTTCAGGGAGATGAGGGAGAAATGGCACCATGAATCGTATTTAAATTCCCGTTTCCTAGCGGAGAGGAGCGCACCATTCATAATCTGGTTTGTCGGGATTAAAGAGAAAAGGGGAAATCACCATCACAATGGGGAAAACTGTTGTGCATCTTTCCTGCCTCATGAAATATGAAAAGGCGAGTCGAGCGCTCGCGACACGCAGGACTCCGGAACGGGCTTCGCTCTGAAATACTTGCCAAGAATTAATCAGCCGCAATGGAAAATTATTATGAATTATCCCTACTTTGTATGGGAATCTATATCCGTCAACATGTTTGTAATGCACTTTTATGACAGTAAATAATGCATTTTGCAGCTGTAGAAATCAGTCCCTGTAGGAATTACTTTTCAAAAGCAACCAAACAGGTGCTTAAGAGCCTCACTATACTTATAGTTATACTTATAGTTTATACTTATGACATATATATATATGTATGTATATATATATATGTATGTATGTATATATATATATATATATATATATATATATGTATGTATGTCATATCTAGAGCACAGAATAATCTTGGTCGAGGCAGAAAATTACCTAGCAATCCAGATGACCATAGCAACATCCTAGACACATTTTTAACCTACATAGCAACACCCTGGCAACCATCCTTGCATCATGGCAGTTAGTTTTTCATGGACAAGCATGACTCACCTCGTCAACAGACGCACACACACACGCACACACACACACACACACACATATATATATATATATATACACAAATACATAATTTTCTATTTTTGATATTATTTTTGATATTATTTTTTATTCTTTTTTAATATTGTCCATAATATATAAATATAAAATTTTATCATACAAAAAATTCAAATGTCAAATTGGCATTGCAAATATATTATTATTGCCATTAACTGCTTAAACATATTATTATTATTATTGCTGTCAAATCGATTAATCATGATTAATCACATCTAACATAAGTTTGTAAATATATAATATATATATATATATATATATATATGTATTTACAAATTTATGTTAGATGCAGTTAATCACGATTAATCGATTTGACAGCACTTAAAAATCAAAAATGTTTACACACACACACACACACACATATATATAATTTATAAATAGTATTTTCCATATTATATACAAGTATTTATCATGCACATTTTTTATCACATATATATATATATATATATATATCATATTTTTATCATATATTTATATGAAAACATTCAATTGACCGTGCAAATATATGAATATTGACTTGGTCTGTATTAATGACTCGGCTGAACGGGAACATTGATAATGTGGTTTGTGAGCGTGGATGGTTTCATGCTCTCAGCAGTCAATACTTCATCACACAAAACAAATCATTCTCATCACAAGCCATATGTACGCTCAAGTGAAGTAAGCTGCATGTCCAATTATGTTTATTTGCATTTTATTATTGCTTTTTCATTTTTCTGCCCCCGTCCTCATCTCGATCAGAAGAGACGTTGAGAGCGTCTGATCTACCTGATGCTTTTACCTTAAACGAACCTCTTCTGTTTTTACACACTGCATTGCTAGACTGTAAATTTAAGGAAAGTCCATTTGGAGCCGTGCCGACACGATTTAACGCAACGCCCTTTCAGCTTGCTTGCATTTCATAGTGCTCGTCCATCAGAAGACGCGTAGATGCACTATTAGGATTGTAGTTATTGTAGTCTCGTCGTCGTCGTCTGTACCTTTTTAAGGACCGCTGGCTTTTACAATTAGATGCATTAGCCATAGAAAAAGCAAAATGGGGAAAAAAATCAATTTGTTGAAGCATAGAAGCCATTTTTCTTTAAGCAGAAACGCCTGGGATGATCAGTTGAGTGTTTCAGCTGATGAATATTCTGCGCTTCATTAGACAGGCTGACTCTGACCTGAGGCCAGAAATATGCAAACTTTACACGAGTATACAGGCGTGAATGCATTGCAACGTGAACACACTTGGAGGTTTTTAGGGTTTGCATGCATTCCTGAAGAAACTACGGCGTGAGCAACTGCTAGCTCATGGGTTCGATTCCCAAAAAATGAATGCACTGTAAGTCATTTTGGGTAAACGCTGTATGTAAATGAATGCAGTCCAGCTGTGATATGGCCAACTTAGTTGTCCTTGGATCTTTCATATTTTTACTGCAGTCTTTTTATAGAATATGAAGCAGGAGAAAATGTCTTGTGTTTTATTTTAAGCAACTTATTTGTGTGCAATCATCTTAAAAAGAGATGCTTTAACAATCCAACAGGAAACATTTATTTAGAAAATAACATACAACATTTGAGCCAATCCTTTCAATTGTTCAAAGATGAAAGATTTTTTTTTTTTACATGAACCGGATGTTTCTCATTGAGAAATCAAACATTGTTCCAAGAGCAAATGATCCGAGTCTATTTCTGTTCCTTTTTAGGAGAAATGTCTGAAACACCGTGACTGAGGACTCCATTCAGACTCTCCCGTGTGAAAGAACAACCTTTGAGCAAAATAAACGTCTTGCTGACATGCATGGAGACCTTAAATAGAACAAGACCGAAGACGGTTCAAGTGAAACATTTTGAGGAAAGGATGCTGTTTTAATGAATATGAGTGCGAAGGAAACAAGTGGGGTTTTATTGCGCGTCTCATGTTCGCTCCAGACACGATTAGCTTCATGGCTCTGGGCAAACATGGCATGCCGAGGAAGCGTTGTGCTCATTACAAATCTCGTTCACGTCGCTCCCCGCGTCTCTTTAAAACCGGCCGCGCTGGCCGCCCACCAGCCCTGCCGGCGGAGCCGAGTCCATTCACACTGCTCCTCTTTAATGTGCTCCATCCTCTCCGCTGCTGAAAGAAGAAGAACATTAACGAACACCTCTGGCTGATTTGCTTAATTTCTGTAAATGAGGCCTTTGGCCTCTGGAGTGACTTTTAGGTGGAGTGGATCGTATTATTGTCTAGTGCCGCTGCCTGGGGCGGCTGGAAGAGTATTAAACCAGAGTTGCTGGAATTACGACTGTACGAGTGGGGAAGACTTCGCCAGGTGACTCGGGCGCATGAATTGATCTGCCGGAGAAGCACAGAGAACACCAGAGCTTCGTTATCATGACACAGCACTTTCAGAAGAACCAGATCAACACCTGGCCGGCAGCGCAAACCAGAGTCAGAAAGAAAGAAAGTCTGTTCAGTTTCCAAAAGTTTTCCAAACTGTAGGCATTCTGGGTTGGTTGGTTGGTTGGTTAGTGCTAGTTTCAGATAAACCACCTGTTCTTAGTTAGTCATAGTTATTTGGTGTGCTGGTTGGTTAATTGGTTAGTTTAGTTTGTAACAGTTGGCACAGTCTGTCCATTCCCAGAGAGTTTTCCAGATGATAAGCATTCTTGGGTGGTTGGTTGGTGTTAGTTTCAGGTAAACTAGTTAGTTAGTTAGTTAGTTATAGTTATTTGTTTGGTAATTTAGTTTAGTTAGTAACAATTGGTACAGTCTGTCCATTACCAGAAAGTTTTCCAGACAACAAACATTCTTGGTTGGTTTAGTTGGTTTGTTGGTGTTAGTTTCAGGTACACCACCTGTTCTTAGTTAGTTATAATAATTTTGTTGGTTGGTTGGTTAGTGTTAGTTTCAGGTAAACCACCTATTCATAGTTAGTTAGTTAGTTAGTTAGTTAGTTAGTTATGGGTTGGTTAGTGTTAGTTCATATAAACCATAGTTAGTTATAGTTGTTTAGTTGGTTGGTTGGTTAGTGTACGTTTCAGGTAAAACACCTGTTCATAGTTATTTAGTTGTTTAGTTAGTTAGTTAGTTAGTTATGGGTTGGTTAGTGTTAGTTCAGGTAAACCATAGTTAGTTAGTTCTAGTTGTTTAGTTGGTTGGTGTAAGTTTCAGGTGAACCACCTGTTCATAGTTAGTTATAGTTATTTGTTTGGTAATTTAGTTTAGTTAGTAAAAGTTGGCACAGTCTGTCCATTACCAGAAAGTTTTCCAGACAACAAACATTCTTGGTTGGTTTAGTTGGTTTGTTGGTGTTAGTTTCAGGTACACCACCTGTTCTTAGTTAGTTATAATAATTTTGTTGGTTGGTTGGTTAGTGTTAGTTTCAGGTAAACCACCTATTCATAGTTAGTTAGTTAGTTAGTTAGTTAGTTAGTTATGGGTTGGTTAGTGTTAGTTCATATAAACCATAGTTAGTTATAGTTGTTTAGTTGGTTGGTTGGTTAGTGTACGTTTCAGGTAAAACACCTGTTCATAGTTATTTAGTTGTTTAGTTAGTTAGTTAGTTAGTTATGGGTTGGTTAGTGTTAGTTCAGGTAAACCATAGTTAGTTAGTTCTAGTTGTTTAGTTGGTTGGTGTAAGTTTCAGGTGAACCACCTGTTCATAGTTAGTTATAGTTATTTGTTTGGTAATTTAGTTTAGTTAGTAAAAGTTGGCACAGTCTGTCCATTACCAGAAAGTTTTCCAGACAACAAACATTCTTGGTTGGTTTAGTTGGTTTGTTGGTGTTAGTTTCAGGTACACCACCTGTTCTTAGTTAGTTATAATAATTTTGTTGGTTGGTTGGTTAGTGTTAGTTTCAGGTAAACCACCTATTCATAGTTAGTTAGTTAGTTAGTTAGTTAGTTAGTTATGGGTTGGTTAGTGTTAGTTCATATAAACCATAGTTAGTTATAGTTGTTTAGTTGGTTGGTTGGTTAGTGTACGTTTCAGGTAAAACACCTGTTCATAGTTATTTAGTTGTTTAGTTAGTTAGTTAGTTAGTTATGGGTTGGTTAGTGTTAGTTCAGGTAAACCATAGTTAGTTAGTTCTAGTTGTTTAGTTGGTTGGTGTAAGTTTCAGGTGAACCACCTGTTCATAGTTAGTTATAGTTATTTGTTTGGTAATTTAGTTTAGTTAGTAAAAGTTGGCACAGTCTGTCCATTACCAGAAAGTTTTCCAGACAACAAACATTCTTGGTTGGTTTAGTTGGTTGGTTGGTGTTAGTTTCAGGTAAACCACCTGTTCATAGTTATTTAGTTGTTTAGTTAGTTAGTTAGTTAGTTATGTATGGGTTGGTTAGTGTTAGTTCAGGTAAACCATAGTTAGTTAGCTATAGTTGTTTAGTTGGTTGGTGTAAGTTTCAGGTAAACCACCTGTTTAGTTAGTTATAGTTATTTGTTTGGTAAGTTAGTTTAGTTAGTAATAATTGGCACAGTCTGTCCAGTTCCCAAAGAATCTTCCATATGATAAGCAATTCTGGATTGGTTGGTTTGTATTAGTTTCAGGTAAAACATCCGTTTTCAGATATATAGATATATAGATAGATAGACAGACAGACAGATAGATAGAGTTAGTATCTGTATACAGACGCATTCGTCTCAGTATTCTCTTTCACATACACGTCCTTTCTTCCTCCGTCTTCTCTCTCTCTCTCTCTCTCTCACCCTCCTTGTTTCCTGATTTGTCTCCTGCTGTCTGTGTCTCTTTTATCAGGTGTTGTCTTTGATCCATCGCAGATCTCTCTCCATCATCTCTTCATCTGTCACTCACGGCAGAGCCGGGTCAGCGCCGCAGCAGAACTTTGAGCGCGCTCTCCGGTTCCTCCAGGACACTGCCAGTCAGCGCTCCACCGGAAAGCTCGTCAATCACTGCGTTAGAAGGTTCCTGACACTTCATCAAAGCTGTAGGTCCTGAAGAAGCCTTGCCAGCTCGTTTGTAAGCCGAGAGCTTGTGGAACGGCTTTTAAAACAATACACAATAGCGCGACGCATGCAGTAGCATCTTGAAGCTGAGTTGGCTGACAGCGTAACTTGTTGACATGCACTGCCTTCAAAGCACAAAAAAATTCAGCTTGATGGGTGGTGCAATATCATTCATGTATGACTAACATAACCCAGCACAACCCTTGAAAAAGTGTTTGTGGTTCTAAATGAATTCTGGGAGAGGACGCTTTCCTCTCACATCCTCGGTTTCATTCACAGTCTCCTCCTTGTTCTGCTGGTCGTCCTCAAAAACATCATCAGAGGATTCATTTCGAGGAGAATTATAAAAAGAAGTGCATTATTTGTGCATTATACAAATTGATGTTATACAACCTAAATTGATATTGATCGCACACAGCGATCAAAGAGCGAATCAATTCTGACCAAGACCAAATAAAAGCGCTTTGCTGAGAGAACAAATGGCAGAGAGCAGCTGGATGGGAGGTTGAGAGCAGAATCGAAACCAGAACAGACTGCGTTTGACACACTTGACATGTACTCTGGCTTCAGATAACATTAGGAATATCAGGATGATATCCGGCCTCTGGAATTTATGCATCCATTACTATTCTTCAAAGGATAGTTCACTCAAAAATTTAATTTGGCTTAGTTATTAAATCATGTACCAATTCTAGCCTCTCTTTTTTTATTATTATTTTTTAATTAGATTTAGATTTAAATTAAATTAAATTTTTATATATTCCTACAAATATTTTATTTTATTTTATTTATAAATTTTTTATTTAATTTTATTTAATTTAATTTTATTTTATTTTTTAGACATGTCCCATATACGATATTGGATGTGGCGAAAGCATTTTTCAAAATAAAAATATTTAGTTTTTCACAGAGAAAAGCAGCTCATACAGGTTTTGTAAAAAATAAACAAAAAAGACAAAATTTAATTAATAAAGTTCACACAAAATATTACATTTGTCAAATGTTATTTGAAGTGAGGCCATTAATAATGAGCTAACATAAAATATAACGAGTGATTAATTGGTAGTGTAGACAGGCTCAGTTATTCAACAATGTACCAATTTTAATTTTATAAGTTTATAAATTTCTTTAATTTTTATGTTTTCTTTTGTGAAGATCTCTTTTATTATATAATAATTTTCCAAATAATAAAGAGAATTATTTAAAAATAAAATTACATTATTTATATAATCTAGAATACATAGAATGTTTTGTGTTCCTCAGAGAAAAGCAAATCAAACAGGTTCAAAAAAAAAAAAAAAAGAAAGAAATAGTGATTTTTTTGCGTTTAGTGATTAATTAGATTTAGAATCTTTAGAAATATCTGGTTTAGAATCTTCTTTTATACATTCCTACATGGAATATTATTTTTAGAATCAATAATAACAAATTAGAATTAAAATCCTGTGTCTACATCTGCTTACAGTATGGAAGCCCGTTTAAGCCACTGTTGAGAAAAAAAAAAATATTCCGCAAGTCATAATAATGAAAAACTTTCTCATAATAATGACTTAACATCTCATAATAATAACTTAGTATCTCATAATAATGACTTAACATCTCATAATAATGACTTAACATCTCATAATAATGACTTAACATCTCATAATAATGACTTAACATCTCATAATAATGACTTAGTATCTCATAATAATGACTTAACATCTCATAATAATAACTTAGTATCTCATAATAATGACTTAGTATCTCATAATAATGACTTAACATCTCATAATAATGACTTAACATCTCATAATAATGACTTAGTATCTCATAATAATGACTTAACATCTCATAATAATAACTTAGTATCTCATAATAATGACTTAGTATCTCATAATAATGACTTAGTATCTCATAATAATGACTTAGTATCTCATAATAATGACTTAGTATCTCATAATAATGACTTAACATCTCATAATAATGACTTAACATCTCATAATAATGACTTAACATCTCATAATAATGACTTAGTATCTCATAATAATGACTTAACATCTCATAATAATGACTTAACATCTCATAATAATGACTTAACATCTCATAATAATGACTTAACATCTCATAATAATGACTTAACATCTCATAATAATGACTTAGTATCTCATAATAATGACTTAGTATCTCATAATAATGACTTAGTATCTCATAATAATGACTTAGTATCTCATAATAATGACTTAGTATCTCATAATAATGACTTAACATCTCATAATAATGACTTAGTATCTCATAATAATGACTTAGTATCTCATAATAATGACTTAGTATCTCATAATAATGACTTAACATCTCATAATAATGACTTAGTATCTCATAATAATGACTTAGTATCTCATAATAATGACTTAGTATCTCATAATAATGACTTAACATCTCATAATAATGACTTAGTATCTCATAATAATGACTTAACATCTCATAATAATAACTTAGTATCTCATAATAATGACTTAGTATCTCATAATAATGACTTAGTATCTCATAATAATGACTTAGTATCTCATAATAATGACTTAGTATCTCATAATAATGACTTAACATCTCATAATAATAACTTAGTATCTCATAATAATGACTTAGTATCTCATAATAATGACTTAGTATCTCATAATAATGACTTAACATCTCATAATAATGACTTAGTATCTCATAATAATGACTTAGTATCTCATAATAATGACTTAGTATCTCATAATAATGACTTAGTATCTCATAATAATGACTTAACATCTCATAATAATGACTTAACATCTCATAATAATGACTTAACATCTCATAATAATGACTTAACATCTCATAATAATGACTTAGTATCTCATAATAATGACTTAACATCTCATAATAATAACTTAGTATCTCATAATAATGACTTAGTATCTCATAATAATGACTTAGTATCTCATAATAATGACTTAACATCTCATAATAATAACTTAGTATCTCATAATAATGACTTAGTATCTCATAATAATGACTTAGTATCTCATAATAATGACTTAGTATCTCATAATAATGACTTAGTATCTCATAATAATGACTTAGTATCTCATAATAATGACTTAACATCTCATAATAATAACTTAGTATCTCATAATAATGACTTAGTATCTCATAATAATGACTTAGTATCTCATAATAATGACTTAACATCTCATAATAATGACTTAGTATCTCATAATAATGACTTAGTATCTCATAATAATGACTTAGTATCTCATAATAATGACTTAACATCTCATAATAATGACTTAACATCTCATAATAATGACTTAACATCTCATAATAATGACTTAACATCTCATAATAATGACTTAGTATCTCATAATAATGACTTAACATCTCATAATAATAACTTAGTATCTCATAATAATGACTTAGTATCTCATAATAATGACTTAGTATCTCATAATAATGACTTAGTATCTCATAATAATGACTTAACATCTCATAATAATAACTTAGTATCTCATAATAATGACTTAGTATCTCATAATAATGACTTAGTATCTCATAATAATGACTTAACATCTCATAATAATGACTTAACATCTCATAATAATGACTTAGTATCTCATAATAATGACTTAGTATCTCATAATAATGACTTAGTATCTCATAATAATGACTTAGTATCTCATAATAATGACTTAGTATCTCATAATAATGACTTAGTATCTCATAATAATGACTTAGTATCTCATAATAATGACTTAACATCTCATAATAATGACTTATTATCTCATAATAATGACTTAGTATCTCATAATAATGACTTAGTATCTCATAATAATGACTTAACATCTCATAATAATGACTTATTATCTCATAATAATGACTTAGTATCTCATAATAATGACTTAGTATCTCATAATAATGACTTAACATCTCATAATAATGACTTATTATCTCATAATAATGACTTAGTATCTCATAATAATGACTTAGTATCTCATAATAATGACTTAGTATCTCATAATAATGACAACATCTCATAATAATAACTTAGTATCT
Organism: Opsariichthys bidens; assembly: GCA_037194245.1. Taxonomy (NCBI): domain Eukaryota; kingdom Metazoa; phylum Chordata; class Actinopteri; order Cypriniformes; family Xenocyprididae; genus Opsariichthys; species Opsariichthys bidens. The sequence continues at coordinate 9,939,680 of CM074306.1, forward strand.
TACAATAATGACTTAACATCTCATAGTAATGACTTAGTATCTCATAATAATGACTTAACATCTCATAGTAATGACTTAATATCTCATAATAATGACTTAACATCCCATAGTAATGACTTAACATCTCATAATAATGACTTAACATCTCATAATAATGACTTAACATCTCATAATAATGACTTAGTATCTTTAACTTAATAAAAAATAAAAAGGTTGTTTTTTGATTAAGTTAAAAATAACTTAATCAAAAAATTAAAAAAAAAAAACTTTCTCATAATAATGTCTTAGTATCTTTAACTTAATCAAAAAAACAAAAAAAACAACCTTTTTATTTTTCATTAAGTTAAAGATACTAAGTCATTATTATGAGATACTAAATCATTATTATGAGATACTAAATCATTATTATGAGATACTAAGTCATTATTATGAGAAAGTTTCCCATTATTATGACTTACGGAATATTTTTTTTTCTCAACAGTGGCGGAAACGGGCTTCCATATTACAGTCCTGGTGTTCCGCAAGTGAAAATTACTTTCTTTTTTTTTATTTTATTTTTTTTTTATTATTATTGTTAATTTATTATTAGACTTGTGCCATTTATGATATTGGATATGGCAAAAAAAAGGTTTTCCACAGAGAAAAAGCAAGACATACAGGTTCACAAACAAACAACTAACCTGCTCAATTTTGCCGGTGATCATCTGAAATAAAGCGCTCCCACACCTAGAGCAGCATCAAACCGGCAGTAACCCGCATATTTTCAGCAGGGTGACTCTCCATCCCTCCCTCCGTCTCTGTCTTTGTGAAGCTCTGCCCGGGTGACACTCGTCAAACGGCTGTCATTGTTCATATCTCGCAGAGAGGTGAGAGCGTTACACAAACAGGCTGTGACACGACACGGCCGGTGTTAAGTGACAGTGTGTGATCCGCCGTCTGAGAACACGACCTTCTCCAGCGCCGCGTCTGCGGTGGTTCGGGGCCCTCTAATAAGACTGACCCCTCGCTGTCATGTACTGTTGAGATATTCACTGAGAGGCGGCTCGAGAAAAGATATAAATGTCACTCACAGCATCGCTTTAAAACGTTTGAGTCCGTACAGTTGAAGTCCATTCCATGAACGGGGTACAAAATTAAGCAACAAAGGTACAAACACATAAATATTAATTGTGATCCAACATGAAATATATAATGCTGTTGACAGCGGTGCCAATTAATTTTCAAATTTTAGATAAAAATTTTAGAGATTCCTGATTATTCAGATTTAGAATCTTCCTACATAGAAGCTTCTTTTTAGAATCAATAATAACGAAGTAGAATTAAAATCCCCAAGCGAAAACACCAAATAAAATCTGTACCCATTGATTTTTCATTTGGAAATATGCCATTACTGAAGGAAAATGGATCCAGTTGTATCCTGACTGTAAAAGACTAAAACTGATCATAAAACTATCTAAACCACGGGAGTAATTCTGGTAATGAGCATATGGCAGCGGCGTCTGATAATGAACAGAAAGGTCATTAAAAGAGACGACAACATATGATACATAAAGAACGAGGCTGAATTAAATAGATTTTACAGTGCTTGACGATCAAGGTGATGATCTCTTTCAACATGACTTGTATCTCGACGCAGCGGCCCTCGGGGAAGTTGACTGTAATTGGACGTTCTCATCACCTAATGCGCCGGCAGCACGGAGCGCCGCCCTTCATCATCACAATGACCTTCATTCCTGCTGCACCGTCTTCACAACAAGACACAGATCTCACAGACAGACGAAGCACAAAGCTCAAACAAAAAAGGTACACAAATTACTTTCAGTACTGTTATGTTACCTTGTTTTACTTCGCTTGTGGATGACCGGGAATAAGATGCAAAATGTCGTCACATTCATTCATTTTTAAACGGTTTAGATCGACAAAAGTTTCTGCCCATTACACCTACAGGAACTTTAATGGCATTGCATTCTAAATACATAGACATTAATATGGAGTTTCAGCTATAAAAGCTTCCTCTGCCAAACAGAGAAACGATTCGTTTCTCCACAGAATACGTTTCCACTGCTCCAGAGGCCAGTGACGGGGGGGTTTTCACCACTTTATCCAATGCTTGCCATTGTGTGAGGCTTGTATGCAGCTGCTCAGCCGTGAAAAACCCACTCCGTGAAGCTCCCGCCGCACAGGTTTTGTGATGATATTGATCCCTATAGAAGTTCAGCTGTGGAATCCGCAGTGTTGGTGACCTCAGGACATGGTGACCGGTTCGCTACGTGACTATGTGGTCTTCCACATGCCATCAAAAATGCCATCCATCCATCCGTCGCTCTTTAGAACGACCCCTTTTTTCCACAAGTGTGTATAAATGCAGACTGCATGGCTAGGTGCTTGATTTTATACACCTGTGGCAATGGGTCTAATTGAAACACCTGAATTCAGAGGTGTATATTTTCATAACAGGGTTGATTATCAAAACTGCAGTTTTATTTAATTTATTTTTATTTATTATTTTATTTTAAATTGCTTAGACGTCCCATATTTTGGTAACAGGGTTGGAAAAACAGCAACTTTATTTTATTTTAAAATAAAGTGTTTAGACTTCCCATATTTTGGTAACAGGGTTGGAAAAACAGCTATTTCATTTTATTATTTTATTTTAAAATAAATGTTTAGACGTCCCATATTTTGGTAACAGGGTTGGAAAAACAGCTATTTCATTTTATTATTTTATTTTATTTTATTTTAAAATAAATGTTTAGACGTCCCATATTTTGGTAACAGGGTTGGAAAAACAGCTATTTCATTTTATTATTTTATTTTAATTTAAAATAAAGTGTTTAGACTTCCCATATTTTGGTAACAGGGTTGGAAAAACATCTATTTCATTTTATTATTATTAATTTATTTTATTTTAAAATAAATGTTTAGACGTCCCATATTTTGGTAACAGGGTTGGAAAAACATCTATTTCATTTTATTATTTTATTTTATTTTATTTTAAAATAAATGTTTAGACATCCCATATTTTGGTAACAGGGTTGGAAAAACAGCTATTTCATTTTATTATTTTTTATTTTATTTTATTTTAAAATAAAGTGTTTAGACATCCCATATTTTGGTAACAGGGTTGGAAAATCAGCAACTTTATTTTATCTTAAAAAATGTATCCAAATTGTTTAGATGTTCCATATTTTGGTAACAGGTTAGAAAAACAGAGTCTCTATATTTATAATATGTATTTTGACCACCTGAGCTGGTCAAATATCATATTCTCAGGTTTGAGCTCCTCTTCAGATTTTTTACAGTATTTTTAGCCCGATCTATTTGTGGAAAACCCTATATAAATAAGATGTGCTTGGAGTGCACTGTTAAGAAGGTGGTATCAACACGAATCTTCTAGATGCTAGCATGAATAAGTCGTGCTTTAACGCTGAGGGTTTTTCTCATGTAGTGTGAAAGTATCAGCTGCTGGTTTCTATATCCGGACCCACATTCATTACCATGGAGCACTTTAATGTGCCGCACACAGAACGGCAATGAGCTCTTTTATTGGATTGGTGTAATCATACGCAGCCCACCAGTGACTCGCTTTCTCTCCTTCTGTCTCTCCGAGGGAAGAGAAGCCAACAGAAGAATCCACTCTCATGACTTGTAGAAACAGACGGTGAAAGTACAGATACATTCATATATTGAACATTTATCCTGAATATCCTTTGGAGCTCTGTTGTTTTATTGTAAAATGTAAATCCAATGAACAATGTGCATTTGTTTGCCTGGAAGTGTGAAACTCCACCCACAGATGTTGTGGATTATCTTTGTGTTTCTACTCTCTCAGTCCAAACGTGCGGATGCCAGTCGACTCCTACACACAGACTGAAGCTGATGCCGATAATCGAGGTGGCCGAAATCCCATCCAACTTTCACACGTCCTTAAACGAGGAGCACGGGATGAGGACTGGGAATATGCATTCTGGGAAGTGAGGTACGACTCTGCTCTCGTGGGACGGCTGAATGTGTGCAGTGGCATGACGGTGACCCTCTTCACCTCACCTTCTCTTGTCGCTCGACTCATTTAAACTCGAGCGGTCGCAGAGCTGCGTTACACATCATGCAAGCAATATGTTTGTCAAAAGATGTGTGACTATTACTCATCAAACATCATTACAGTATAAAAACTGAAAAATTTAAGATCATGTAGGCCAGAAAAATGCTTTTTGCAATTAAGTATGCGATTGACCTTCGCAAAGCCCCGCCCCATTTAGTTACTGTTGCTATGTCTGACAACATTTGAGTCACTGTGTTTCATGTTAAATGGGTGGTAATCAGATTACAGGTCCATCTGAAAAGTGTTTTAGATTACCAAAGTGATTACTTTGAGTTTTAATGTCATTTAAACAGCGATTGGTGATTCTCTGACTCTGACCGTCTGAAAAAGACGAGTTCAGTTTCATGTTTTCCACTGTTTTCATGTTTTGTGAGTCATTTTATAATTCACTCGTCACTGCGACTTTTTCTCACTATTTGTTTTTTTTCCTCACAATTATGAGTTTGTGTTTCACAATTCTGACTTCTTTTTCTCAGAATTGCGAGATTTAAACTCACAATTGCAAGTTATAAAGTCAGAATTGGGAGATTTAAACTTGAAATACTGACTTTTTTTCTTGCAATTGTGAATTTAGTATGTGAGTTTATATCTCATAATTCTGACTTTTCTCAATATTTTTGAGTTTATATCTCATAATTCTGACTTTATAACTCACAATTGCAATTTTATATCACTCAATTCTGAGGGAAAAAGTCAGAATTGTGAGATAAAAACTCACAATGACCTTTTTTGTGTTTGTTCCACACTTATTAGTATTCCAAAGTATTCTAAAGTATTTAGATGAAGTGACTAAACTTGAGTAATGTAACGAAACACGTTACAAATGACTTTTTAAAGCATGTATTTTGTAATCTATAGTGAAACACAGTTTAAAAGTAACCCACCCATGCAGCCCTGCCGACAAGTCATGCGCTCTCACGCCACACATCACGTTCTCACAGAGTGAAAAATACATCGAGGAGCAAAGAGACACTGACAACGCATGCAACAGTTTCATATTTAAAATATAGTAATTTGTTAAAGAAGTTGAATCAATAAATAGCGTCTAGTGTGTGTTTAATGTGTCGCTGTCGCTCCTCGATCATCTCTACTTCATTTATAGCATCAAATCAACATGAATGAACATCAGAAGGAATGTTGTTTCAAGTGATTCAAGTCCACCGACATTCATCTACTGACTCCTCTGACCGCTTTGACGGTTATGATTGGTCAGATCGCCTGTCAATCAAACTGCGGTGAAGGGGCAATTCCAGATCATTTGTACGCCTCTATAGTTGTACATAAAATGCTTTACGTAGTAGATGCTGGCAGTACATATTGCACGTTATTGAACACTTTATGAACAGAAATGTTCTGCATGAGGTGAGCCAGGCCTGTTGTGTTTTTGAGGCCCAGATGCATTTGAATACTGAAGCTCTGTTTACAGCGGTCAGGCTTTGATGGCCTCTCTGTCACGCCGTGTTTCCGCGAGCATCTGCATTCCAGCGGCAGACGGACGGGTCACCGCTGGGACCGTCTGACAGAGACGCGCTCGGTCCTCCTCCACCGTCTGTCAGCGTCACGAGTCTGTTTGAGTATGCCGCTTGATCCGTCACTGTCAGGCCGCGCGCGGTTATGCATGCGCCGTCCGCTCCTCTCCTCTGCTGGGAAGCTGCATGCGCCGCTTTAATGCGCAGACCGCGTCAGGTTGTCAGCGAGCGTCTGGGAAGGACAGGCTGTGTAGTCTTTCCTTCCTGATGGGAATGCTGTGGTTCACAACACGGTTAACTCATTTATAAAACCTGGATTTAAAGGTCATGTGCTTTTTACACTAAGATACTTGCCTGGATCCCAGTTTGATGCAGAGACTAAAGAAAAGCCATTTATAGACTCATAGACCGATTCCTGTGAAGAGAATATTTTTCTTTAATTTATGGAAAAATTGTTTTATATTATTTTTACACACACACACACACACAAATATATATATATATATATATATATATATATATATATATATATATATATATATATATATATATATATATATATATATATATATATATATATATATATTCTGTTTTATTTTAATCTATTTATTCTTATTTTTTATTTTATTTTATTTTATTTATTCACACACAAAAAATAGGCATCTTATATCCTCATGGAATATTTTATACCACTACACAAAATATAATTATAATATAAAATAATTATAAAATATAAATATTCATAAAATATTGTTAATCTAAAATCTTTATTAGAACTTTATTCATTAAATTTATTAATTTATTTATTTATCTTTACTTCACTGGACTGTCCAAAAAATAAGCATTTCTATTCGGTTATGTAATTTTTTTCAGTAAAATATCTATATCATGATAATATTACTGTGATTAAATTTTTTTTTATAAAACTAACATAATGTTATCTGAAAAACTAAACTCTGCTCTTTTAAGGCACAGACGGCGCCGGCTTTCTTTCTCATTCGTCTGAAGAACAAACCATCTTGGGCTTTGATAAGGTTCTGTCCTGGACGAGTCCGCCCATCATCTGGAGGGGGGAGGGTTCGGATCTCACGCGGTCCTGGATCAAACAGGTGTTACCCCTTCACCTGTGAGGCGAGAATCAAAGACTGGCTTTATCTCCAAGCGCTGCAGAGGAGGCCCGGCTCAAGAGACGCACACGCAAGTTCAAAAGGAGAGCGAGAAGAAAGAGCAGAAGCTGCCTCTCGTCCTCTCAGGATGTGAGGACGTACGTTCTTCTAACAATCGCAGGAGTGCTGATGCTGCTTGTGCCCTTACAGGGGCCATTTTAAGAGCTCGTATGAAAGACAATTCATATCTCACCTGTTCCTCCTAGATTAAATGTAGAGCAAATTTGTCGGCTAAACATGCAAACAGCAGGGTTTCTAGAATCATTATGTTTCAAAGGCAAATAGATTTGGGAGTCATCTACATAAAAATGAAAAAAAAAATTAACTTAATAGAAAATTTAGCTTAATAGAAACATGTAAAGAGGAAACAAGTTAGGACCCAAAATAGAGCCTTGAGGAACACCACAGGTAAGATGAAACATACCCACTGAAAAAGGTTCTTCTACGAAGATCAGATCTAAACCAGCTAAGAGCACTTCTTCAGATGCCCACACAAGTCATATCTCACCTGTTCCTCCTAGATTAAATGTAGAGCAAATTTGTCGGCTAAACATGCAAACAGCAGGGTTTCTAGAATCATTATGTTTCAAAGGGAAATAGATTTGGGAATCATCTACATAAAAATGAAAAAAAAAATTAACTTAATAGAAAATTTAGCTTAATAGAAGCATGTAAAGAGGAAACAAGGTAGGACCCAAAATAGAGCCTTGAGGAACACCACAGGTAAGATGAAACATACCCACTGAAAAAGGTTCTTCTACGAAGATCAGATCTAAACCAGCTAAGAGCACTTCTTCAGATGCCCACACAAGTCATATCTCACCTGTTCCTCCTAGATTAAATGCAGATCAAATGGAGATTTGTCGGCTAAACGTGAAAACTGCAGGATTTCTAGAATCATTATGTTTCAAAGGCAAATAGATTTGGGTGTCATCTACATAAAAATGAAAAAAAAAAATTAACTTAATAGAAAATTTAGCTTAATAGAAGCATGTAAAGAGTAAACAAGGTAGGACCCAAAATAGAGCCTTGAGGAACACCACAGGTAAGATGAAACATACCCACTGAAAAAGGTTCTGCTACGAAGATCAGATCCAAACCAGCTAAGAGCACTTCTTCAGATGCCCACACGCTGTTAAACGTGCAAAACACGAATGCTGTTTTATTAAATTAGCAAGTAATTCCTTACCAAGAGGCTTTGCATTTCAAAATCAGCACGTGAAAGTACATTTCAGTAACTCATGCTTGTTTAGCATCTTCTCAGCTTCACTACAGGTGAGTTTTTTTTCCATACAAGTATTGAATACTGTTTCTACTTTTTATACCAGTTAAGATGTCTATATACTTTAATATTTTATGTATATTTGTTCTTTCAAGCCACTCAGAACATGAAGCTACATCGATAGCTCTATATATGCATATAGAGCTACATCATACGTATGTATATATATATGTATATGTATCTTTATATATGTATATGTATATATATATGTATATGTATCTATATGTATATGTATATATGTATATGTATGTGTATATATATATATATAAAATATGCATAGAACACAGTGCTACGATGGCTATTTATTTAGTTTAATATAGTTATGTAATATTTGCAGCTATATAAATTATATGTATGTGTATATATATATATATATATATATATATATATATATATATATATATATATATATATATATATATTTTTTTTTTTTTTTACTATACTACACTGTCCAAAAAATAGATATATCATGAAATTTTACTGTGATTTTATTGATGCATTTTTAAAATGTATTTTTATACCTCTACTTCACTTTACTGGACTAATGGACAACCCGAACAAATTGACTTTCCCAACATAGTTTTGCAACATTTGCATAAAAACTACATCACAATATTGCTGTGATTTTGCTGGAACTATCTCCATCTATTTTTATCTCCCAAACTAAAATCCTCTCTTCTCTGTTTACGTATTTAGGCCTGTGAGAGATTTTTAGGACCTGAACGAAGTTTGTGGCGTAATCGAATGAAACTTCGGGAAACCACATCAAACATCTCAGTGCCCAGTAAGCCATAACTGATGTGATTGTGTTTTGGAGGCAATAACAAACCAAGCATTTCATAATTAATTCAAGATTGCTTTCCACCAAAACATAACATTTGAAATAAAGGTTGCATTAGTCGCTCCGTTCCACACCATAGACCGTCTTAGTCAGAATAAGCCGGAGCGACAGTCTAAACTCCCGGATCGATCGTGGCAGATATTTAAAACACAACGGACTGGCAAGAGCAGCGTTTCCTCCTGCAGTGAAGACAGAGACCACGATTTATGAGCTCTTACCACAGGCGTAGCTTTTCACCGTAATGCTGAGAATGACAATTCATTTGACCGGATTGGAAATGTGATTCCAGCCGACAGGCTATAGTTTAAATTCAGTTTTCCGTGCGACTGTGAGTGTGTGACAGATTTTACCCACAAACCCTGAAGGCCAGAGCGGTTTGATGAGTTGTGTCACACTGACAGCAGATTCATCGAGACCTCGCTCTCTTTCTCACTCCAGCTTCCGCCCGGAAAGCCGTCGCATTAAAGCGGCATTCGAGAAGATATGCGTGCTTATGTGCAGGGCTGGGTGTGTTACTTTTATAATGTATTTCACCACAGATTACAAAATACATGCTTTAAAATGTCATTTGTGACGTATTTCGTTACATTACTCAAGTTTAGTAACTCAATCTAAATACTTTAGAATACTTTGGAATACTAATAAGTGTGAAACAAAAACAAAAAAGGTCATTGTGAGTTTTTGTCCCACAATTCTGACTTTTTCCCTCAGAATTGTGTGATATAAAGTTGCAATTGTGAGTTATAAAGTCAGAATTATGAGATATAAACTCACAATATTGAGAAAAGTCAGAATTATGAGATATAAACTCACAATATTAAGAAAAGTCAGAATTATGAGATATAAACTCACAATATTGAGAAAAGTCAGAATTATGAGATATAAACTCACAATATTGAGAAAAGTCAGAATTATGAGATATAAACTCACAATATTAAGAAAAGTCAGAATTATGAGATATAAACTCACAATATTAAGAAAAGTCAGAATTATGAGATATAAACTCACAATATTGAGAAAAGTCAGAATTATGAGATATAAACTGACAATATTGAGAAAAGTCAGAATTATGAGATATAAACTGACAATATTGAGAAAAGTCAGAATTATGAGATATAAACTCACAATATTGAGAAAAGTCAGAATTATGAGATATAAACTCACAATATTGAGAAAAGTCATAATTATGAGATATAAACTGACAATATTGAGAAAAGTCTGAATTATGAGATATAAACTCACAATATTGAGAAAAGTCAGAATTATGAGATAAAAACTGACAATATTGAGAAAAGTCAGAATTATGGGATATAAACTCACAATATTGAGAAAAGTCAGAATTATGAGATATAAACTCACAATATTGAGAAAAGTCAGAATTATGAGATATAAACTCACAATATTGAGAAAAGTCAGAATTATGAGATATAAACTCACAATATTGAGAAAAGTCAGAATTATGAGATATAAACTCACAATATTGAGAAAAGTCAGAATTATGAGATATAAACTCACAATATTGAGAAAAGTCAGAATTATGAGATATAAACTCACAATATTAAGAAAAGTCAGAATTATGAGATATAAACTCACAATATTGAGAAAAGTCAGAATTATGAGATATAAACTCACAATATTGAGAAAAGTCAGAATTATGAGATATAAACTCACAATATTGAGAAAAGTCAGAATTATGAGATATAAACTCACAATATTGAGAAAAGTCAGAATTATGAGATATAAACTCACAATATTAAGAAAAGTCAGAATTATGAGATATAAACTCACAATATTGAGAAAAGTCAGAATTATGAGATATAAACTCACAATATTAAGAAAAGTCAGAATTATGAGATATAAACTCACAATATTGAGAAAAGTCAGAATTATGAGATATAAACTCACAATATTGAGAAAAGTCAGAATTATGAGATATAAACTCACAATATTGAGAAAAGTCAGAATTATGAGATATAAACTGACAATATTGAGAAAAGTCAGAATTATGAGATATAAACTCACAATATTGAGAAAAGTCAGAATTATGAGATATAAACTGACAATATTGAGAAAAGTCAGAATTATGGGATATAAACTCACATACTAAATTCACAATTGCAAGAAAAAAAGTCACTATTGCAAGTTTATATCTCCCAATTCTGACTTTATAACTTGCAATTGTGAGTTTAAATCTCGCAATTCTGAGAAAAAGAAGTCAGAATTTTGAAACTCACAATTGTGAGGGAAAAAAACAAATAGTGAGAAAAAGTCACAGTGACGAGTGAATTATAAAATGACTCTCAAAACATGAAAACAGTGGAAAACATGAAACTGAACTCGTCTTTTTCAGAATTTTTTTGAATAGATACATTTTTCTCAACTTTGATGGTGAGTTTTGCTGGTTTAATCGAGTTTAGCTGGTGCCTGAAACCTTCATGAAAGACCAAACTGACCAGCTTGTCCAGGCTGGGACAGCTACTAACTAGTCTAACTAATGGACTCTGTTTTTTGGTTATCAACAGGCGTGCTAAATCACTGAGGAACGGAAAGCAGGACGATGTGGGTTGTGGTGAGAGCGTGGCGTCGCTGCAGGCCGATGTCTCTGGTGTCGCGCCGTCCTCCTGTGCGGCCCGTCGGTTCACTGATACTGCGGAGGAACAGACACACACAGATGGCTGGAGCGAGAGGAGAGTCCATCAGCCGCTGCAGGCCAACACTGATCTCTCGCTAAGTCCTTTTCATTTCCCATTCATGTGGTTTAATATATTAGGTAAAATATTTATATATTTTTAAAATATTATTTATATTATTTATTTATTTAACATTTATAATATTTAATGTTATTGATTTGAAATGAAAGGTTATTATATAATTTTAAAAATGGAAATTATAATAATTTTTTTTTTTTTTTTTATCAGTATCACAATGAGTTTTTAGTGTGACCTCCTAGACTTCTTCCAGAGACTTTGAAAGTTTTCTTGGCCTTCCAGTCCTTTTCCGCCCCATTTAGGTTTAAGAGAGCCGGATCCTGCTATTGAAATTTACAAATTACAAATTTACTGTATTTCCTGTTTATATTCTATATATTAATATATATTTATTTCTTTATATATATATATATATATATATATAATATATGTATTAAATTAATATATATTTATTTATTTCTTAATATATATGTATATTATATATATATATATATATATATATATATATATTATATATATCAAATTAATATATATTTGTTTCTTAATATATATTATATATATATTAAATTAATATATATATTTATTTCTCAATATATATATATATATATATATATATATATATACATATATATATATATATTATATATTAAGAAATAAATATATATAAATTTATTACTCTTTGTTATCGGTAAATATTTATGTGTGTTTGTAATATATATATATATATATATAAATCACAATGATTTAAAGTTGCAAGAAAAAGTGTGTGAACCACTTGCAGAATCTGTGAAAGATTTTTAAATTTTTTAACAAAATAAAAGAGATCATGCAATATGCATGTTATTTTTTATTTAGTACTGTCCTGTGTAAGATATTTTACATAAGAGATGTTTATATGTAGTCGACAAGAAAAAAAATATATTAAAAAAGTTTGTGAACCATTGGTTCTTATTACTGTTTGTCGTCACCCGGATGATGCACGGCTGTTTAGTTTGTTTTGTGATGAATGTTCTTGAGTCCTGAGCAGTTCAACTGAGCTCTGTTCTTCACAAAAATACTCATGTCCTGCAGATTCTTCAGTTTTCCAGCATCTTTTGTGTATTTGATCCCTTTCCAGCAGTGACTCTATGATTTTGAGATCCATATTTTCACAGTGAGGACTCAAACACAACTGTTTAAAAAGCTGCAAACATTCACTGATGCTGCAGGAGGAAACACGATGCGTAAAGAGGGTTAGCGGGGGGTGAAAACTTTTGAACAGGATGAAGATGTCCAAATTTTTCTTATTTTGTTTAAATATTATTATTTTTTTCATCTAGTACTACCTTTCGTAAGCAACAGAAGATATTTGCATGTTTCCTGGGAGTACAAGTACAATTTACCTCGCCCGTCATTCAAATATATATATACATAAACACACATTTTTTAATATAAATAAATTGGTATTTAATATTTCAGTGATGTTTCAGTTGTGTTCATTGTGTAAATAATTTATTGTACATATTCAAGTCACGGATTTCAACAAAAATGCAATTTATTCTTTGTTGCAAAGCTGAATTTTCAGCCTTCAATATCTATTATCGATTTTAACGTGTTACTAGATTCATTATTAACACATTTTAAGTGATAAAACATAATAACAATTGATTTTTATGTTCTACTTTATATGAATTCATATTTTAAATGAATATCGTTGCATTTTATTGACAATGTTTGGCCATTGAATGTCTTCAAGTGTCTTTAGATAGGGTTGAAATCCTTTGAATATTTATTTTACAGTTTCAAGTTACAGTTTTCACCAATTCTGCAGAAGATGATTGATTGCTGGAGCGCACGTACGAGGTCAATCAGCCCAGCGGCGAACGCGCTGGAGTCTGGACTTGTTGATTAACCGGAGGGCCGGAGCCGCGGGGCGGTGGGCGCATTATGTTGGAGTCGTGTGGATTAAAGCCGAGCTGATCTGATATGAGGCCGATCCTGCAGACGGAAGAGAGCACTTTATTGGCTTTATCATCACAAACCACCGGCTACACCGCAATCAGATCAATCCGCTGTTCTCATCCCTCCTCTACAGAGATCCTACAGACCCGAGGAAAGCTTTATTGCTCCGAGGTCGTGCTTTCACACGGCGGAGAGCAGCTCAGGTCATTTGACCTCGGGTGAATTTGGTGAGAAATGTTTGAGTTCACATTGAGATCTCTGACTTTTGATTGCGGAGAGATAGTTGGGATTTCTTGCGAACCTGTAGAGGTTCTCTTTTGCATGAAATTCCCAACTTGTTTTACTTCCAGTTTTCCACCGCTGACACCATTTTAGGAGGCTTTTTGATTGGCGTGTGAGGTCGGAGCATCTTGCTGAATCCCAGTGGTAATGGAGATATTGTTACTTCTTTTACGTCAAGTTTTGCATTATATAAAAACGCTGTTGCCTCCCTCACTGGAATGAATGAAAGATCCATTGTCTTCAGCCACTCGAATCATTTGCCTGTGCTTGTTAAACCTGAAGCCTGTTCTTCACAGACAACATCCCAATCAATGTTATACACGAGCTGCGAGGCGTCATAACGGCGTCTCTGGAGATCGTTCCACGCGTCGCCATTTGCTCGCCGCCGCTGTTGAATATTTCATGTCAACAAACATGTCAGTAAACGTATGGGACAGCCAGGCAACAGGAACGACACGCAGACTGGAGCCGAGGACGAGAAGCGAGAGTTTTCACGCAAGCGGATCTCAGAACAGATTCTCCGACATCAGTTGTGACAGTCGGACACCTGTTCGACGAGCGTGGCGCCGAATCCACCTGATATAACACTTAAAGAGGTGCAGGGAGGTGTAAGAATGGCGTGTAACATGCTGTTTGCATACGCTCACGTACAGTAAACAGACGTCGATGTACAGCCATGGGTGCTGTTGATTTGTTTTAGCTCTGGTTTTATTGGTATAAGTGTCTAACTAACATCCTTCCTGTAGCTCAAACAATGCAAAGGTCATGGGTTCGATTCCCAGAATGTGGGAATTGTGCATGTGCACCTTAATTAATGTGCTGCCAAATGCATGAATATAAATGTAACAACCCAGTGTTTGGGTAGTTTTTGTGTCACTCAGATCCTGGGTCAGACGTAACAACCCAGTGTTTGGGTAGTTTTTGTGTCACTCAGATCCTGGGTCAGACGTAACAACCCAGTGTTTGGGTAGTTTTTGTGTCACTCAGATCCTGGGTCAGACGTAACAACCCAGTGTTTGGGTATTTTTTGTGTTACACTGATCCTGGGTCAGACGTAACAACCCAGTGTTTGGGTAGTTTTTGTGTCACTCAGATCCTGGGTCAGACGTAACAACCCAGTGTTTGGGTAGTTTTTGTGTCACTCAGATCCTGGGTCAGACGTAACAACCCAGTGTTTGGGTAGTTTTTGTGTCACTCAGATCCTGGGTCAGACGTAACAACCCAGTGTTTGGGTATTTTTTGTGTTACACTGATCCTGGGTCAGACGTAACAACCCAGTGTTTGGGTATTTTTTGTGTTACTCAGATCCTGGGTCAGACGTAACAACCCAGTGTTTGGGTAGTTTTTGTGTTACTCAGATCCTGGGTCAGACGTAACAACCCAGTGTTTGGGTAGTTTTTGTGTTGCTCAGATCCTGGGTCAGATGTAACAACCCAGTGTTTGGGTATTTTTTGTGTTGCTCAGATCCTGGGTCAGACGTAACAACCCAGTGTTTGGGTAGTTTTTGTGTTACACAGATCCTGGGTCAGACGTAACAACCCAGTGTTTGGGTATTTTTTGTGTTACTCAGATCCTGGGTCAGACGTAACAACCCAGTGTTTGGGTATTTTTTGTGTTGCTCAGATCCTGGGTCAGACGTAACAACCCAGTGTTTGGGTATTTTTTGTGTTACTCAGATCCTGGGTCAGACGTAACAACCCAGTGTTTGGGTAGTTTTTGTGTCGCTCAGATCCTGGGTCAGACGTAACAACCCAGTGTTTGGGTAGTTTTTGTGTTACCCAGATCCTGGGTCAGACGTAACAACCCAGTGTTTGGGTATTTTTTGTGTTACTCAGATCCTGGGTCAGACGTAACAACCCAGTGTTTGGGTAGTTTTTGTGTTACCCAGATCCTGGGTCAGATGTAACAACCCAGTGTTTGGGTATTTTTTGTGTTACTCAGATCCTGGGTCAGACGTAACAACCCAGTGTTTGGGTATTTTTTGTGTTGCTCAGATCCTGGGTCAGACGTAACAACCCAGCGTTTGGGTAGTTTTTGTGTTACCCAGATCCTGGGTCAGATGTAACAACCCAGTGTTTGGGTATTTTTTGTGTTACTCAGATCCTGGGTCAGACGTAACAACCCAGTGTTTGGGTATTTTTTGTGTTGCTCAGATCCTGGGTCAGACGTAACAACCCAGTGTTTGGGTAGTTTTTGTGTCGCTCAGATCCTGGGTCAGACGTAACAACCCAGTGTTTGGGTAGTTTTTGTGTTACTCAGATCCTGGGTCAGACGTAACAACCCAGTGTTTGGGTATTTTTTGTGTTACACAGATCCTGGGTCAGACGTAACAACCCAGTGTTTGGGTAGTTTTTGTGTTACTCAGATCCTGGGTCAGATGTAACAACCCAGTGTTTGGGTAGTTTTTGTGTTACTCAGATCCTGGGTCAGATGTAACAACCCAGTGTTTGGGTATTTTTTGTGTTGCTCAGATCCTGGGTCAGACGTAACAACCCAGTGTTTGGGTAGTTTTTGTGTCGCTCAGATCCTGGGTCAGATGTAACAACCCAGTGTTTGGGTAGTTTTTGTGTTACTCAGATCCTGGGTCAGACGTAACAACCCAGTGTTTGGGTAGTTTTTGTGTTACTCAGATCCTGGGTCAGATGTAACAACCCAGTGTTTGGGTAGTTTTTGTGTTACTCAGATCCTGGGTCAGATGTAACCCAGGGTTTGAGTTATTCATCGCTGGCTTTTTGCACCCTCTTCAGGAGAGAGCAGTGCAAACTCCTAATGCCTTGTATACATTTTTATGATTTTTATGATTTTATTCAAAAGGATGCAGAATATAAATACTTATGATGTTAAAATATGTTCTAAGATTTCCTCATAACCATGTTGCCTTTAGCGGTCACTTTTGAAAATAACAAACTATCCATTGCAATTCATCTCAAAAACTTTGGAGGCATAAGTTTTGGAGATATGTGAAACTTTTGCTTTGGATATGGATTCCGCTATCGGCTTGAGCTCTTTTAAAGTAACAATGTTTCGTTCCTTTGACAGGCCGGATTCAATCTCAGGTCTTTCACCTGTGGTTGATATTTATCACAGGGGTCTGGTTCCTCTGCCTGCCAAAGCGTGCATCCACGGCATCTAACATCGACTATGTGCTCTTATTAGCACAGGTTTTGGGTCTGTCTTTCGATTCATGGTTGTCTGGATACTGCTGGAGACTGAGGCGCCATGAAACCCAATCTCACGCAATAATGGGCAGTGATGGATCTTTAACAAGAGGCAGAGACGTCAAAATGAAATGACTCTCTCGGTTGTGGCTGTGCATGATGGTCCTGTTGATTGTGAATTTTTTTAAAGGGTTCCTTCACACCTCATTGGATTTCAATTAGCAGGTGATAAGGGCCCTCATTGTCGCCGCTAACCGACTGCGCTCTCTGACATTTCACCAGCAGGGTGGAGAAATTCATTTCCATCCTCGGCTTTTCCTCTTTCCTTCAGCCCTGAAGTAGACGTGGAGACATGACCGGTGACGAGCGAGTACAGAAGCTCAGAAGATGGACGGCTGCCACCGCAAACGAAGAGAGAGAATTATTACGCTTCGCATGATAAAATAACAACACGTACACAAATCTCCAGATAAACCGCCCGCCGCAGTTTCAAGGGAAATAACGATGTGGGATTGGACCAATTACTCAAACACGAGATTCAATTTAAATGTAAAATTATATCTGTTCGTGCCGTTTGAAGAGCTCCCCGAAAACACGAGGAAAAGTGGAATTCCTAATTAAATGCAACGCAGCGAAGCAAAAAAACGTGATGCATTTACAAGCGCCGCTAACCAAAAATCCATCAACAGATGCTTTTCCCCGGAATAAAGATGAAGGAACAAGGACGTGAGCGGAAGGGACCGTCGAATCTGACAGCGGGGTGAGAGGCAGATGGAATAGGTGGGCTGTAACCAGAACCTCACCTGACAACGTCTTAAAATGCGCAAAAAACAAACAAATCTTAAATGACAGATGTCTCGGTAAAATCGCAGATGTGTGGCATCTGAGAGGTCTTCGAAGCAAGAGCGACAAGTGTTAAAGCGCCATGTTGGTCCCGATAGACCCTTGGTTTCTCAGAAGCAGAAGTCGTCAGAGTCATTCAGTATATTTTTAGTGTTCCTACATTGTCAAATAGCAAAAGAAGTGTTTTCATAACTTTCAAAAAGGGGAAAAAAAATAGAGAGAGACTGATTACGGCAGGCAGAAGAGAGAAAGATGTTGCTTTTTGGAATCTGATGAAAAGGTGGGTTCATAAAATACCATCAGGGCTGGGTGTGTTACTTTTAAACTGTATTTCACGACAGATTACAAAATACATGCTTTAAAAAGTCATTTGTAACGTATTTCGTTACATTACTCAAGTTTAGTAACTTCATCGAAATACTTTAGAATACTTTGGAATACTAAGTTTTTATCTCACAATTGTGACTTTTTCCCTCAGAATTGTGTGATATAAAGTTGCAATTGTGAGTTATAAAGTCAGAATTATGAGATATAAACTCACAATATTGAGAAAAGTCAGAATTATGAGATATAAACTCACAATATTGAGAAAAGTCAGAATTATGAGATATAAACTCACAATATTGAGAAAAGTCAGAATTATGAGATATAAACTCACATACTAAATTCACAATTGCAAGAAAAAAAGTCACTATTGCAAGTTTATATCTCCCAATTCTGACTTTATAACTTGCAATTGTGAGTTTAAATCTCGCAATTCTGAGAAAAAGAAGTCAGAATTGTGAAACACAAACTCACAATTTTGAGAGAAAAAACAAATTGTGAGAAAAAGTCGCAGTGACGAGTGAATTATAAAATGACTCCCAAAACATGAAAACAGTGGAAAACACGAAACTGAACTCGTCTTTTTCAGAACGGTGGCAAAAATAACTGTCACTTCAGGCCGCATAAAGACATTTTTTAAAGGGACAGTTCACCTAAAAAATGAACACGATGTCATTCTTTCAAACTTTTTGTGTGCGTTCCTTTAAATGCAAATGAGCTGCTGCTTTCCAGAAGAGGGCGGAGCTTTAACAGCTCAACAACAACAAAGCTGGAGAATCTCACGCTGACAAAATGAGGAAAGTGTTCAAACCGATGGAGACGTTTCTGAACGGTAAGTGGATAAATTGATGTAGTCGCTGTGGAGTTGATCATGTTCATCTTTTGTGCAAATCCAGCGTTGAATGTAATGTTTTTGTTTTGTATTGTATATCTCCAGGATTTTTACCATTATAGACTGGTTGTTTACACACACTGTAGACCCACATCTGTTTTGAAACACCTCATAGAAGCGATTTTTTTTTTTCCCCTTCAAGTTAATATTTCAGTAATTAAACGACACCTTTGCACGTTCACGGTTCTCTGACGATGCTTAATTGTCACATGACATGCAAAACGCTTGAAATACTGTTTGCTTACATTTCCATTCAACATTAGCTTTTCATCAACTTGCAAACCCTGCCGTTTTGCTTCTCGCCTCGTATTTTACGGCCAGCCTCTCTCGTGCATATTTTCAGCTAATAAATTTTAAGAAGACATGGTTTATTCAACAATTTATTAGTAAGGTCTGAGTCGAGACTTTTCCAACAAGACTTTTCCATCAAAACACAAGGGCGAAGGCTTGAGATTTGACTCTGACTTGCAAAAAATTTGAGTGTGTGGTGGTCTAACCTGTCAGATTGCATTAGATTTCAATCTTATATAAAAAGTGCTGAACCGGCGGCCTTCTATTGCGCTTCTGTAACAGGTGCGGAATGATTCCCAAAGACCCGAGAAACATACTCCATTCCCTCTTACTCGAGCAGAGCGTGTCATATCACAAATCACTTTACGTTCCCTCCTCGTGTAAAGGCCCACACACACATTTACTGAAGCTCCATCAATTTGGTTGCGTCTCAAGTGCTGCTGCCTCTTGGACACGGTCATGCACATCAGCAAATGAGCAGCGGGAGTTTGGGAGTTTGACAATCTATCTAAAGCAGGAGACGAGGAGTGTGTGTGTGTGTGAGAGAGAGAGAGAGTGAGTTCAGGGTCATTCCAATTACAGAGTTCTCAGTCAGTGCTTGTCAACCCTGCGAGGCAGCCTTGGGCCTACAGGAGAAGTCTGCATAGTTGTGCACTGTGTGTGTGTGTGTGTGTGTGTGTTTATGCCCTAAGGAAGAGCACCACTGCTACCGAACCACCTGCTGGAGGCGGATCCTTCCCGCCCACTCAGTCCCCGCTTTACCATACCTGTTACCGGGACGCCCGCTGCAAAAGAACCGGAGAGTAGCGGCTGTCTGTTTACCTGCTGGTTATCAGAACTAAACTGAGAGTGCCGTTTCCATTCCAGTTCAATGCCTGAATTTGAATTGGAACCCTAAACCGAAGGCAGAAAATAGAGAATTTGAGAAATATAACATCATATTTTGTCAAAAACCCTTAAAGCTTGAAGGTTTATAGGTCATGCGCTCTCACGCCACACATCATGTTCTCACGCAGTGAAAAATACACAACACCGAAAACATATGAAACAGTTTCATATTTAAAATATTGTAATTTTGTAAAGAAGTTGAATCAATAAACAGCGTCTAGTGTGTGTTTAATGTGTCGATCATCTCTAGTTCATTTATAGCATCAAATAAACACGAATGAACATCAGAAGGAATGTTGTTTCGAGACGTGATTCAAGTTCACCGACGTTCATCTACTAACTCCAGGGATTCAGGGTTATGATTGGTCAGATCGCCTGCCAATCAAACTCCCGGCGAAAGGTCGATTCCATAAATTCTTGTCATTCCAATTCCGTTGAATTGAATCGATTTAAATCAAATTTGAACTGAGGCAGCAAACAGGATGTACACTCTAATGCTGGGTTAAAAATAACCCAAAGTTGGGTTAAGTATGAATAAACCCAGCAAATAATAAATGTATATTAAATTGCATATTAATAATTATTAATAACTTTTTGATTTTAACTGTTACTTCAAGTCATTATGTGTCGAATTTCCAACTTATTTCGGTTTTAATTTAAGCCAGACATATAGTAAGTTTTAAATAATAGTTGAGTTAAATAAACCTACCCAGCTAGTTGGGTAAACATTTAACCCAATCGCTGGGTTTGTCAATGTTTAACCCAGCTTTTTTTTTTGCATAATTGTAATTTGAAGTAATTCATTTAGCTGGAGGTTTTATGAAAGCCTTCTTTGAACGTTTTGGAAAAAGTTTTAAAATCTTTAAAGTTTTGTAGGCAATTCAATACATTTTTCTATGTCATTTCTTTCACATTTCACTTCAACTTCCTGTGGAATGTGGCCATTTCTACTCAAATTCACAACACGATACAGAAACAAGTTATTGAAGAGTAACACAAATCAATTATTGAAATATACCGTATATAGTTGGTTTATTAGTTTAAACGCATAAAATCATTTTACACAAGCGAAATTAAACGTTTTTTGAACGTAGAAATCAGACTCCAGTGACATTTTACTGCATTTTTTGGAAACTGCCAGGCCTATTACTCTAATGAATTTTTCCTTTATTGTGGTGAAATCTGTGTGATCAGTCGTTTTAAACGACCTCGTCTATAAACGGTCTGAATGTGGGCCGTGCTTTTTTCTGATAGTGAATGAATGACAGTTCTGGCGAAGAAAAAAATGAGAGCTGGGAGAATGTAGTGAGAAACAGCATATTGAAAAGCAGTAGGAAACTGATGGAGAGAGGAAGAGAAGAGGCCGTGTCATATAAGACCAGGCCCTCGGGCGATGACTGGAACAGCTTTGTCACTGCGAGAGAAAAATCCTTCAGTTTAGAGTGAAAAACACACAGTATCAAGCACCTGGGAGGACGAATCTCCCCCGGCTCTGTCCAAACAGCGTAAATGTCTCTCGTTCCGCTCGGCTTCATCTGCCGTTTCCGGAGGGCTTTAGTGTGGAAGTTGATCATGCTGTTTCTTGACCGAGCGTTTGCGCGTACCCGAGCGCGAGGCGGGCGAGGGGTCCGAGGGCCTGCCGTTGATCACAGAGCCGTTGATCTGACACTTCACGAGTTCCCGGCGTCCTCTTCACTCGTCTGTCACTTTGTCTCTGTCAGAGCGCCGCGTCCCTGAGGCCGCCGACTGCGGTGAATCTCCCCTCGCCGCGATACTCCATTATTTTGGCAAGCGGGGAGCCGATAACCTCTGCGCTGATGAAATGTGAGGCGGATTCTTTTGCGTGTTTTAATGCTCTATTTAAGGTGAAAGGATTGTTATGTGACGATGTCAGATAAGAAAAGATCGAACTTTAAAAAATACAAACAGAAGAATAAAGTAGTGGAAAAGAAAATCTGTCTGTCTGTCCGAATGTCTGTCTGTCTATCGGCCTATCCGTCTGTCTGTCTCTCCGTCTGTCTGTCTCTCCGTCTATCCGTCTGTCTGTCTCTCCGTCTATCTGTCTGTCCGTCTGTCTCTCCGTCTATCCGTCTGTCTGTCTCTCCGTCTATCCGTCTTTCGGTCTATCCGTCTATCTGTCTGTCCGTCTGTCTCTCCGTCTGTCTGTCTATCCGTCTTTCGGTCTATCCGTCTATCTGTCTGTCCGTCTGTCTATCCGTCTATCCGTCTGTCTGTCTCTCCGTCTGTCCGTCTATCCGTCTGTCTGTCTCTCCGTCTATCCGTCTTTCGGTCTATCCGTCTATCTGTCTGTCCGTCTGTCTATCCGTCTATCCGTCTGTCTGTCTCTCCGTCTGTCCGTCTATCCGTCTGTCTGTCTCTCCGTCTATCCGTCTTTCGGTCTATCCGTCTATCTGTCTGTCCGTCTGTCTATCCATCTATCCGTCTGTCTGTCTCTCCGTCTGTCCGTCTATCTGTATATCGGTCTATCCATCTATCCGTCTGTCTATCGGCCTATCGGTCTATCCGTTTGTCTGTCTCTCCGTCTTTCTGTCTATCTCTCCGTCTGTCTGTCTCTCCGTCTATCCGTTTATCCATCTATCGGTCTATCCATCTATCCGTCTGTCTATCTATCTGTCTGTCTATCCGTCTGTCTGTCTCTCCGTCTATCGGTCTATCCGTCTGTCTATCTCTCCATCTGTCTGTCTCTCCGTCTGTCTGTCTCTCCGCCTATCCGTTTATCCGTCTATCGGTCTATCCATCTATCCGTCTGTCTGTCTATCTGTCTGTCTATCCGTCTGTCTGTCTCTCCGTCTATCGGTCTATCCGTCTGTTTATCTCTCCATCTGTCTGTCTCTCCGTCTATCCATTTATCCGTCTATCGGTCTATCCATCTATCCGTCTGTCTATCTATCTGTCTGTCTCTCTGTCTATCGGTCTATCCGTCTGTCTATCTCTCCGTCTGTCTGTCTCTCCATCTGTCTGTCTCTCCGTCTGTCTGTCTCTCCGTCTATCTGTCTATCGATCTATCCGTCTGTCTATCTCTCCGTCTGTCTGTCTATCTGTCTATCGGTCTATCCATCTATCTGTCTGTCTATCCGTCTGTCTGTTCGACTGTCTGTCTATCCGTCCGTCTGTCCCTCCTTCCATCCATCTGTCCGTCAGTCACATGACATTATCTATCCTCCATCTGCATTCATAAAGTGGTTTGATTGCATTTGTTAATTCTCATGTGTTGAGAGGATGTCATGTGCTCCGAATGCCACATAAAAAACACAATCTGAGTTGATGACGAGTCACGTGCTTTTACTGCACACGGTATGATTTCTAATTCATAAGCCATTTCCTTGTATTTGTCTTTCTGTAACTTGTAGCTTTTAGCGTGGAGTGCTCGGGCCGCGGCGTCACAACTGGAGCGCACACAGAGAGCTGAACTCTCCAGAAGAACCCAGAACGAGCTGCAGCAGCATCAAATATTTACACGCAGTATTCTGAACGGGAGGTTTTAAGCGCTGATACGGATGCAGAGGGGCACAGAAGTGCAACACACTTTTAACCTTTTATCTGTCACATCCACAACTGTATTTCAATAACTGTAAATCAAATGCAATCAGGTTGATCCAAGCCTGTGTGTATGTGGTGGGAAAGGGATGGATGAGTGTGTGACTATTGTGTTTGTTTCTTGTTTATAAAAAAATAGGTGCATGTTCCATTATAGCCTTTCATATTTGTTAGGACCTTCCCCTGAAACTCACACACACACACACGTTGTTTTCATGTTTTACGGGGACATTCCATAGGTGTAATGATTTTTCTACTGTACAAACTGTACATTCTGCCCCCCTACACTACCTCTACCCCTAAACCTACCCATCACACAAAATGTTTTGCTATTTTACATTTTCAAAAAAGATCATTCTGTATGATTTATAAGCTTGTTTCCTCATGGGGACCAAAAAAATGTCCCCTCAAGATCAAAATTTACTAGTATTACTATACCTGTGGGGACATTTGGTCCCCGTAACGTAGGGAATACCCAAACACACACACACACAGAGTTGTGTGTGAGTATGCAGAAACAGTTTAAGTTGCATATACTGTATCTATTTTGTCTAATGACATGTCTTTTATTTTGAAGTGTTCTTGTTTCGTCTTTTCTCACATAACCCTCTTTAAAAAAAGACTTCTTTCTTTAGTATTTTTGTCTTGTTTGCTAGTACAACTCTCTAAACATCCTTGAATCAAGATACATTTACTTGAGGATTGTTGCATCTAAATTAAAGGTGCAGTGAGCAATTTCTGAGAAAGCTGTTTAAAGTAGATCGAACCGAGCACCAAAACACAACGGAAGCCAATCCGCTTTAAGGGGCGTGTCCACTCATTGGGGGCGGAGCTATTAGGTTAGGCACGTGATCCTTTAGGGTAGAGGCGTGTTTATTTTAGTGCTTTCAAATATCAACAGTGTTGCTTACTGGACCTGCCAATGGGGTAAGAAAAACCAAATATATTTTTTTAGATTTTATTTTTTTTTTCATTTTGCAAGGCATTTTGCTTCAAGTAAATGTGTTTTGATTTAAGAATGTTTAGGTATTTGTACTAGAAAACAAGACATACATATATTATTTTTTTTTTTTTGGAGTGCAGTGCTTCACAATAATCCAAGATAGCAGGTGAAAAGATCTAAATCACAGCCTCCTCACGCTGCGCTCTTGCTCCCAAATAGCCTTTCTTCCAGCTTGACATCAAGGTTACAGGTAAAACGCGGCCCGTCCGATCACACGCAGGTGTTAAGTGGTCCTGAGGTCTGGCGCCTGGAGCGTCCGGTGGAAATCGATCTTCCTAATATGTCGGCTATAGCGCCAAAGGACTTTTGACAGCACTGTTCAGTCAGGGAAATAATCAGTCACGTAGAGAAATGAAATCACCACGGTGGGTTAAATTCTCCCTCCGTGGATCTGCGCTCGGTCAGGAGGGATCAGAGATAATGGCCCTGTCTGGACTCGCTTCAGCCCGGTTGACACCTTCAGCTACCTGAAGCAGTCATGCCTCAAAGAGCCCGTTCCCTCCGCGGCCGCTCGCTCTCCTTCTATCTCTTTATCGCTCTTGAAATTTCTCTCTCCATCATTCCCTTTGTTCTCTGAAACAGATCCTAGCAAAGAAGACCAGCTAGTTCGACTGGTGACCCCTTGAAGTACCAGTTAAAAAACATCTCATTCTTCAGGTGTCGCCCATCCTTCGTATGCATACAATTCCCGGATGACTATTTGCTAAAAGGCACACTGTATCCCACAATGCAATGCATTCTAAGTGACCTCGACCTTGAAAAATGCCAAGAAACCTTTTTTATTTCCCAGATGATATTAAACAATAACGAGGTGTCGTAAGCAGATCTTTCTCAATTCTCTCTTCTTTTGTGTTCGACAGAAGTAAATCGTACATGAGGGTGAGTGAAAGATGGGAGATTTTTCATCAAAGAATGATTTATTCCTTCTTGTCGCCTCAATGTGTGTTTTGGGTGCTTTTATGCTGAGTTTGACTCGCGATCTGCAGTTTTACAGTTTGTGTCATCAACAAGTGTGTCATTGAATTCGCAACTAGCATAAGGGAACACATTTTTATTTTGATGATGATGATGACGATGATTGAATTGTTTTCAAACTAGTTTCCTTCTTTCTTTCTTCCTTCCATTGTTTGGAACAAACCCCAAATATTGGTTAGTTGGTTCGTTGGTTCATGCATTCATTTAAGCATTGATTTATGCATTGATTTATTTTTGCATTTGTTTATGCATTTATTTATTTTTGCATTGATTTATGCATTGATTTATTTTTGCATTTGTTTATGCATTTATTTATTTTATGCATTTGTTTATGCATTTATTTATTTTATGCATTTGTTTATGCATTGATTTATTTTTGCATTTGTTTATGCATTTATTTATTTTTGCATTGATTTATGCATTGATTTATTTTTGCATTTGTTTATGCATTTATTTATTTTATGCATTTGTTTATGCATTTATTTATTTTATGCATTTGTTTATGCATTTATTTATTTTATGCATTTGTTTATGCATTTATTTATTTTATGCATTTGTTTATGCATTGATTTATTTTTGCATTTGTTTATGCATTTATTTATTTTTGCATTGATTTATGCATTGATTTATTTTTGCATTTGTTTATGCATTTATTTATTTTATGCATTTGTTTATGCATTTATTTATTTTATGCATTTGTTTATGCATTTATTTGTTCATGTATTTATTTATTTTATGCATTTATTTATGCCTTTATTAATTTATGCATTTGTTTATGCATTTATTAATTTGCGCATTTATTTATTTTATGCTTTTATTCATTTATGCATTTTTTACACATTAATTTATTTATGCGTTTTTTTTTATTTGTTTGGAATTTATTTTATGCATTGATTTATTGATTTGTTTATGCGTTGGTTTCTTTCTTTCTTTCTTTATTTGTATCAAGGTATTTTATTATACTGTAGTATTTTATTTATCTATAAGGTATTTTTATTTATTTACATTAAAGAAATGTATTTATTGATTCATATTAAGGTATTTTATTGATTTTTAAGATCATTCTATTTATTTATTTATTTATTAACTTATATATTTATATTATTTAGCTGTTTTATTCATCTCGAGGTCGGGCCACTGACACAAACAGATGACAGGAACGGTTTGGTGTCACTATAGTGGAGCAGAAACGACACACTGCAGCTTTAAGTCTATCTTGAAATTTAAACCGGTCTAAACTGCTCTTGTTTTTCCCTTTTCTTTTTCCAGCAGGATCTTTCTCTCTCCGTCTCGCTCTTCCTCCCTCAAGCTGTACAGGGAAGTTAATTTGGTGATGATGGCTATGGAGGTCTTGGGAGGCTAATAGCTTTTCCAGGTAAATAAATCCCCATAGTTCATAATTAGCTATTAGCATGCGTGTCAACTGTTTGCTCTGAGCGCAGGTCACGTGTCTCTCATATTTACATCACGGAGGTTTTCGCTGTTAGCACAGCGTGCCGGGGTTTCGTTCGGGAGGTTATTCATGCTGTTAAGCATTTTAACGCACACATGATAATCTGAACGCTCCAAACAAACCCTTCAACACGGATGAGCTGGGAGAAGTTGTGATCCATAGCAGATTCTGGGTTTTATAAGCTTTGTTGGGGAAAAAACAGCATCTGTGGTCACTGGCAAGAAAACGTTGGCATCACTTTTGCGAGCCGTAACTTTAACCTGGGTGTTTAAATTAAGACCACGTTCTCTTCCAGTGCTTTCTATGTAAATTAGACGAATTTTTCCGGAAAATCTGCAATATTTGACTGCCACGTGAACGTTACAGTGTTTATCGCCTGGTTTCAACTGAATTTCCTTTGAAAGAAACAGTAACGCTTGACAATAAAGTTCATTAGTTAACATGAACTAATAATGAACTGCACTTCTATTAGTCTTTTTTAATCTTGTTAACATTAGTTAATGCACTGTGAACTAACGTGAGCAACTGTATTTTTATAACTAACGTTAACGAAGATTAGTAAATACAGTAACGCACGTGTTGTCCTCAGGATAATTGTGTTATGTTAAGGTGTGTCTATTTATATAATGCTTGCTTTAAAAAAATATATATATTTTAAGGTAATGTATTTTTAAGCTATTTTATTTTATTTATATAAGGTATTTTAGTTCTTTTACTCATTTATTTAACCCTATTAATTAATTTATTTTAAGGTGTTTTATTTTATTTTATTTAACAGTATTTAAAGTATTTATTGAAGTTATTTGAATTGTTTATTATTTTAAGGCATTTTTGTTAATTAATTTTAAGGTATTTTATTTTTCTATTTTAATATATTTTTTATTTATTTTGCTGTATATTAATTATTTTAAGTTATGTGTTTTGCTTGTTTTTTATTTAAATGTATTTAATTTATTTATTTTAAGGTATTTTACAGATTAATTTATTTTAAGGTATTTTATTGATCTATTTTAAGATATTTTTATTTATTTAACTATTTTAATATATTCATTAATTTTAAAGTATTTAAAGTATTTCATGTATTAATGTAAGGTATTTTTAAGGTATTTTATTTTAAGAATACAGCAATTCACTAAACATTTGCATCACTTCTGCAAACTTTAACGTGACTATGCAAGTTGCCAGTCTTTTCCACACACACACACACACACACACACACACACACACACACACACACACACGTCACCTTTGCGTGTAAATTGGACTTATTTTTCAGGAAAATCAGCATTTTTTTTGACGGGCACCATAACATTGCATTATTTACCGCCTGGTTTCACCTGATTTTCCTTTGAAGGAAACACGATCAAGCAGGCTCAATTCATTCGCAGTGAATCCCGCAGGTATCTCAACAGACATATGGAAAGATGCCATCGATTCCCTCGGGCTTTGATATCTGTAAATATTCGATCCACAGAGGAGACTAAACCACGTTAGCTTGCAGACAGGAGAGGCCGTGAGATGTTTAAATAAGCCTGTGAATGTGTGTCACAACCGTGCGTTACCTGATAGCGCGCGAGGCTGAAGATGCACATCGTTCAAAACAAACAGTTCTCGGTGACGGGCCTTTAAAGCGGCACTCGAGGGAGTCTAGTGATCCGACATCTCCTCTGTCAGAGCTCTGGCTGGTGGCTGAGATTAGTTCTTTGCCTTATTTAAAACTAGTGGATATTCCGATTGCCTAATTACTCAAAACGATCCCTGTGCAATTAAGCAGCACTGGCAGCCGCCCAGACCGGAGCAGCTTACCAGAGTAAACACTGAGAACCGCGGTACACACTGAAGAGAGATGCTAATTGAATTTTATTTACATTTAGGTGTGTATTTTTGGCAGCCCCTTACCAGCCAAAGAGACTTACAAGAAAGAGCATTTGTTGTGTTAATGGAAATTACCAAAGGATACAAATCAATTACACACGTGCCAGGAGGAGCGCTACAACACGAATGGGAGATTCTTTAGCTTTTTTTGGTGGTGGTTGTTTTTAATGTTATTTAAGCATGGATTTGTGCTCTTCAAGTTTATTATGCCCCTTTTCAGAAGATGTAATCTCAAAACCCTCACAGATCATTTATTATCGCTTGTCAAATTTGCCTCTATTTGGGTGTGAGTAAAAAAAACACGCCGTTTTTTGTGTGTGCGTCCCTTTAAATGCAAATGAGCTGCTGCTCCCGACCCCTTTCTGGAAGTTGCCCTGAGATGTTAAAGCGGATCAATAATGTCCTTTTCACAAGATATATCAGTCTCTGGTGTGTCTGTGAAGTTTCAGCTCAAAATCCCCCACAGATTAGTTATTATTATCACCAAATTCATGCCCTATTTGGGTGTGAGCGAAACTTTTTGTGTGTGCGTCCCTTTAAATGCAAATGAGCTGCTGCTCCAGAAGAGGGCGGGGCTTTAACAGCTCAACAACAACAAAGCTGGAGAATCTCACGCAGACAAAATGAGGAAAGTGTTCAAACGGATGGAGAGACGTTTCTGAACGGTTAGTGGATAAATTGATGTAGTCGCTGTGGAGTTGATCGTGTGTTCGTCTTTTTTCCTCGAATCGACCCTCGTTTGTGAAGCAGTAAAATGACGGCATCAACAACACTCGACGACAACAACAACACTCGACGACAACAACTCTAAAGCAGCCCAACATGACCCCGCCCCCTTTGTTGAGTGTTCTCGGGGGCGGGGTTTATGCAAATTTTAGGGTTAGTGATGTCACCAACACAGGAAGAAGCTCGTTGTAGCCGTTTGTTGTGGTCCTTTCTGTAAAAGAAAATCTCTCCCTTGTCACTTTAACTATGGATTTTTGTCTATGGATAACTGTTCCCTAAGTTTTTCCAAACTATTTTTCTATTATTATTCATTTATGGTGGAATTCTTTCATTTTAAGCTCTCTAAATGTTGTCATGAATTGGAGTTCCGCATTATTGTTATTTCTTTTTATAAGCTCACCATCAGTTATGTGTAGAGAGCCTGTTGTGCACGTCCAAGGCTTTTCCATCTTTTTCTCCAAAAAGTCAAAAAGCCATTACCATCACACACAATATCAAACGTCCGCACCATCGCACATCCTTTTGAAGGCTGATCAAGGCCATGATCAGATCTTCATTCCAGGACATGTGATGAATGTTTTAACGGATGAAACGCTGTTTGAAGAGGTTTCTTTTTGTTTTTTCCATTTCAAATATTGAGGAATCATTTCAGGAAAAAGCAATCATAAAGCATGTTAAAAATATTCAATATGTATTGCTTTTTTAAAACCTAAATCAGACTTAAATGACCCTTCACAAAGCCCCGCCCCCTTTAGTTACTGCGCTCTCACGCCACACATCATGTTCTCACGCGGTGAAAAATACACAAAGAGACACTGACAACGTATGAAACAGATTCATATATCAAAAATAGTCATTTTGTAAAGAAGTTGAATCAATAAATAGCGTCTAGTGTGTGTTTAATGTGTCGATCATCTCTAGTTCATTTATAGCATCAAATAAACACGAATGAACATCAGAAGGAATGTTGTTTCAAGACGTGATTCAAGTTCACCGACGTTCATCTACTAACTCCAGGGATTCAGGGTTATGATTGGTCAGATCGCCTGTCAATCAAACTGCCGGCGAAGGGTCGATTGAGTTGTTGTTTGCGTATTATTTAGCTGTCAACTTTGTTTACTTTTGGTAGATGCACATTTACATTTTTTTTAATCAGTTTTTTGCCTCACACGTTCCTAAAAAAAAAGGATTTGTCATGGTAAGAGTTCAAGTTGACCATTTTCTGCTCGCAGAAATCGAACCAGCAACCGTCTGGTCGCCAACCCTGAGCATTAACCGCCACACCGCACGACCGCACTGCTAAAAGTCACTGTGATCAGTAGTTTGAGAAGGAGCCAGCAGCAGCAAACTACAGCAAAAGAACAGTAATCACACGTGTCGTTTCATGCTAATAACGTTCCCCCGCGGTACAGACCGCTAACAAACGCTGCGTGTCGTGAAGCATCTCTGAGGTCAGCGGAACCTTTCCTGTTGCGGCGGTGGCGGCGGCGAGCGTGTCGTGATCGGTGGGTTCGTGCGGGTCTGAAGCCAGGCTCACAAACAGTCCATTAAGAAAAAAGTGGCACTAAATCAAGCCTGGGAATAGAGGCAGCAACAGTCAGCAGAGTGGAACTGCTTTCATTTATTTCAGGGGCTCGTTCGGGGAGCGCCGCTGACAGGGGAGACGCCGCGATGGAAGCACAAGCGGCAGCGCTGGATTTTTCAGCCGGCTGTCGGTTTTCCCGGCCCTCTTAAAATTCCCCCTGAATGTGAAACAGGTGATTGATTTCAGCCAGTACTTGAGCAGTGCTCAAGATTTCCCATCAGCTACTCTCTTTGAATGCAAAGAGCCGTTGGGCTGAGAATATAAAGAAGGGAGGACCAGAAACGGATGGATGGGAGTCGAATGGT
Organism: Opsariichthys bidens; assembly: GCA_037194245.1. NCBI lineage: Eukaryota > Metazoa > Chordata > Actinopteri > Cypriniformes > Xenocyprididae > Opsariichthys > Opsariichthys bidens. Next base: position 9,971,347 of record CM074306.1, read on the forward strand.
GCGTCTCAATCCTCCCGTCCCGGGCGAGAGACACTTCTAGGGCAGTCAAATGATTTTTAAGTCCTTCTAAAGAGTATATGAGTAAGAGTATATATATATATAATGATCTTTTGTACATGAATGTTTATTATTTTTTCCTATATTTGTCATTGTTGCAGCTCCTATTTTCCCAGTCTGTCAGTAACGCTCCGTTTAGTTCCTGTCTTCATGTAGCCCCTCCTTCTGAAAAGAAAGTATATGAGTAAGAGTATATATATATATATAATGATCTTTTGTACATGAATGTTTATTATTTTTCCCATATTTGTCATTGTTGCAGCTCCTATTTTCCCAGTCTGTCAGTAACGCTCCGTTTAGTTCCTGTCTTCATGTAGCCCCTCCTTCTGAAAAGAAAGTATATGAGTAAGAGTATATATATATATAAAATGATCTTTTGTACATGAATGTTTATTATTTTTCCCATATTTGTCATTGTTGCAGCTCCTCTTTTCCCAGCCTGCCAGTAACATTTTATTTAGTTCCTGTCTTCATGTAGCCCCTCCTTCTGAAAAGAAAGTATATGAGTAAGAGTATATATATATATATATATATATACAGTATATATATATATATATATATATATATATATATATATATATATATAATGATCTTTTGTACATGAATGTTTATTATTTTTCCCATATTTGTCATTGTTGCAGCTCCTATTTTCCCAGTCTGTCAGTAACGCTCCGTTTAGTTCCTGTCTTCATGTAGCCCCTCCTTCTGAAAAGAAAGTATATGAGTAAGAGTATATATATATATAAAATGATCTTTTGTACATGAATGTTTATTATTTTTCCCATATTTGTCATTGTTGCAGCTCCTATTTTCCCAGTCTGTCAGTAACGCTCCGTTTAGTTCCTGTCTTCATGTAGCCCCTCCTTCTGAAAAGAAAGTATATGAGTAAGAGTATATATATATATAAAATGATCTTTTGTACATGAATGTTTATTATTTTTCCCATATTTGTCATTGTTGCAGCTCCTCTTTTCCCAGCCTGCCAGTAACATTTTATTTAGTTCCTGTCTTCATGTAGCCCCTCCTTCTGAAAAGAAAGTATATGAGTAAGAGTATATATATATATATATATATATACAGTATATATATATATATATATATATATATATATATATATATATATATATATATATATATATATATATATAATGATCTTTTGTACATGAATGTTTATTATTTTTCCCATATTTGTCATTGTTGCAGCTCCTATTTTCCCAGTCTGTCAGTAACGCTCCGTTTAGTTCCGGTCTCTATGAAGCCCCTCCTTCTGAAAAGAAAGTATATGAGTAAGAGTATATATATATATAATGATCTTTTGTACATGAATGTTTATTATTTTTCCCATATTTGTCATTGTTGCAGCTCCTCTTTTCCCAGCCTGTCAGTAACGCTCCGTTTAGTTCCGGTCTCTATGAAGCCCCTCCTTCTGAAAAGAAAGTATATGAGTAAGAGTATATATATATATAAAATGATCTTTTGTACATGAATGTTTATTATTTTTCCCATATTTGTCATTGTTGCAGCTCCTCTTTTCCCAGCCTGTCAGTAACGCTCCGTTTAGTTCCGGTCTCTATGAAGCCCCTCCTTCTGAAAAGAACAGTGTGTTCTGATTGGTCAGGTGGAGCAGTGTGTTTGGATTGGTCAAGTGTTACTCAGGCCCCGCCCCTTTATTTAGCATATGTCAGTAGCTTGAACTGTAGTTCACTGCTTTTCCAGAAAGGTACAAGATCTTGTCGCTCAGTCGTGTTCTGTAGTAAGTGCACTGCGTCCTGTCGTTCGAGGGGTGTCCCATTGTCACAGTCGTTTCCGTGCACTCAAACGATCACTTCCTAAAAACGGGATGCTCTGTAAAAGCCATCAAGAATCTGCTGCTCATTATATTCACTTAGCAGAGAGGTTGTCATGTCGTCTTCAATCTCTCAAGCCATCAGAAATGGAGGACAAGTGCATATTTCATCTGTCCGCTCATCTGTATTCTGAGTGTGCATACAGTTTCTGCAAGTTTGGATTGAAATTAAAAATATATATAGCTATATTGACAGTCTTTAATGTGAACCATTTTTGTGTTCATGCATAAAAGTTTTACAGTTTAGATAATGCCAGTATATCGTTTACAGTATCCAAACATATGAAATGTGTACTAGAAAAGACAATTTGACAAAAATACTGATGAAGTCGGCGATGAAACTGATACCAGAAGGATTTTTAGTGTTAATTAATGGCAGCTTTTTTAATGCACGAGCCTTCAGCCCTCGCTCGCTCAAATTTATGTTGTGGGTTAAAACACAGTTCAAATACTTAAGAAGCCATTCTAACTCTTAAAAAATAAAGATTTTTAGAGAAATAAGGTCACAATTCTGAAAGAAAGTTACAGTTTTGAGAAAAAAGTCAATTATGAGAAAACAGTTCTGAGAAGATGAAGAAAATAAAATCGATTCTGAGAAAATAACATCGCAATTTTGAGAAAACAACGTCTATTCTGAGAAAATAAGGTTGAAATTTTGAGAAAATAAGGATGCAATTCTAAAGAAAGTTCACAATTTAAAAAAAGGCTCAATTCTGAAAAAATAAGGTTGCAATTCTGAAAGTCACAATTTTGAGAAAATATCTAAATTCTGAAAGAAGCTGCAATTTTTAGGAAAAAAGGTGGCAATTCTGAGAAAATAAAGAAAATTAATGTTGCAAAGAAAGTCCAAATTCTGAAAAAGTTCTCAATTCTGAAAAAAAGTCACAATTCTGAGAAAATAAGGTTGGAATTCTGAAAGAAAATCATAATTTAGAGGAAATAATGTCACAATTCTGAAAGAAAGTAACAATTTTGAAAGAAAGTTGCAATTTTGAGGAAAAAAAACGTCACAATTCTGAGAAATTAGGTTAGAATTTTGAAAGAGTAGCAATTTTGAGGAAATAATGTCACAATTCTGAAAAAAAGTCACAATTCTGAGAAAATAAGGTTGGAATTCTGAAAGAAAATCGTAACTTTGAGGAAATAATGTCACAATTCTGAAAGAAAGTCACAATTTTGAAAGAAAGTTGCAATTTTGAGGAAAAAATGTCACAATTCTGAAAGAAAGTCACAATTCTAAGAAAATAAGGTTGGAATTCTGAAAGAAAGACGTAATTTAGAGGAAATAATGTCACAATTCTGAAAGAAAGTCACAATTTTGAAAGAAAGTTGCAATTTTGAGGAAAAAAAGTCACAATGCTGAGAAATTAGGTTAGAATTTTGAAAGAGTTGCAATTTTGAGAAGATAATGTCACAATTCTGAAAGAAAGTCATAATTTTGAGTAAAAAAGGTCACAATTCTGAGAAAATAAGGTCGCAATTGTGCTTTGAGTTTTTTTTTAAAAAAAGGTCTTCAGAATGGTTCACTGAGAGGTTCTTTGGGGAACCCAAAATGGCTCTTCTAATGCCATTGCTGCAACACCATCATTTGGAAGCTTTATTTTGAAGAGTGTAATTCGCATTAGCTAAGCAAAACCACTGGCATCAGAGAGGTTTCTTCTTAAAGAGACAGCATCCTGGTGCCCTTTGGAGGATGCTCTACACCGCAGTGGCCTGAAAGCTGATTAATTGGCTTGTCAGCTCAGTATTTTTATCCCATTCCCCAGACGAGCTCAAACACACCGTCCTTCCCAGTGTCCTCTTGCGTCCTACACAGCGGTCAGGTGACTGTAGAGGAACCCCCTGTGCTCCAAGCCGCCTTCCGATTGGCCAAGGACGTCCTCGTGGCATGCGGCCCCCTGAACGGACGGCGGCCCGGGCCGCGCGGGTGTAATTGCTACGAGGAGCGTGATAGCGGTACCTGTGAGAGACCGCGCGACTGCGCTGATTAATGCGAAACGCAGCGTTTCTGCAGAGCGCCTCTTGATGAAGCCCACAGGGCTCACGCGGCAACCGTGACGATGTACCGAGAGGAAAAACCTCCAGCCTGAAAGTGCGGAGGAGGGAACGTAACCTAGTGAGTGTTCCGACAAAATGAAATAAAACAAAGTCACTGTTATGGATGGAAACAGTTTCTGCAATCTATTTCGAATTTATCTTTATTGCAGCTTCAGACCCAAAGGCAATTCTGTGTTTGGTGTGACATGAAAACGGCGTAAAAACACAATTCTGCTTTCACTAATAATAACAAATTATCTTCCCGGGTTCGCAGCCGCCCAGAAGTGGGAGAAAAGGCTCCGTTTTAGTAAAGGAATCCTCTCTCGTTCAGCGGCCGTTAAAATAACAGAAACGCTTCAGTTATTCATACATTCACTAAAAATGACACGGCATGCATTGGACTGTTTTTAATTTAAAAAAATACATATATAGCTGAAGGAAATATGGCTGTGCAGTCCATACTTCAGTTTACTGCATATTCTTGATATATACTGTAGAAACATATACTACTCTAAAAAATGCTGGGTTAAAAACAACCTGAGTTGGGTTGAAAATGGGCAAACCCATTCAATGCTTGACCCAACCTGCTGGGTAGTGTTATTTAACTCAACTACTGTTTGTCTGGCTTAAAATGAACCAAAAATAAGACATAATTTCTAGAGGCAATAATCTAATAATCAAAAGGTGAACATTTTTTAATAAGCAACTTAATAAATCAAATTATTATTCATTACACTTATTAATAAATGCTCACTGCCAACATACTCTGGGTTCATTTTAAGCAATCAAAACAGTCATTTTTAAACAATAGTTGAGTTAAATAAAACTAGCCTCAAACGTTTAACCCATTTTCAACCCAACTTGGGTTGTTTTTAATCCAGCATTTCGTGTGAAATCAATCCCTGTTTACTCTTTCGTCCTGTTTCCTGTTCGTCTGATCATCTTATGCATGTTATTCTAAGCTATTAATGTTTTTTTTTTTATTTTTTAATCATTTCAAACTATCATAACTTGCTCTATGCATTGTTTAGTTTATTTCAAGTCGTTTTTTGTATAGTTTTAGTTCGTGATAATAATAGAATATATACGGTGGCCAAGAGAGCTCAAAGCACTGCAAATAAGAAAACACATGCAAATAAGAAAACACATGCAAATAAAAAACACACATGCAAATAAAAAAACATGCAAATAAAAAAAGCACATGCAAATAAAAAAAGCACATGCAAATAAAAAAAACCACATGCAAATAAAAAAAAAAACCACATGCAAATAAAAAAAGCACATGCAAATAAAAAAAACCCGTGATCATCAGTTTGACAACACATGCAAACACAAAAACGCGCTGCATGTACAAAAAGCGCTGCAAAGAGCTCAAACCACAACGGAAATGTTTCAAGGGGGACCCCAAAAAGTGACGGACCCTACTAGGACGTACGTCCAAAACCAGTTCAACTCACCCTTCACTTATTCACTGATCCCTATATAGTGAACGGCATTTGAGTGCACAATGTGTTCACAATCATGAAATACTATAAAAACTGCAAACAGAAATAAACAAGTGCACATTATTTCATGTATTTATTATTTTTAATAGTGTTTTTCAGTTGAAGCTCACGCTCACAGATGACGTGGTCGTCGAGCGCCTCAGGCGCCGTTACCATGACGTCACATTAGTAACAGATGATTAACGAATATCTTTAAATCATCCACTAAATGATCATCTCTTAAAGTTTAATGAGTGAACAACAATGCCACATATTAACACACTTTTCTGTTAGTGAAACACATTACATGGAGTTAATGCCTACATAATATATTTTCATGATATTTTTTAGTTTGTGCTGTTGTCTAGTAGGGTCCGTCACTTTTTGGGGTCCCCCTTGAAACATTTCCGTTGTGGTTTGTGCTCTTTGCAGCGCTTTTTGTACATGCAGCGCGTTTTTGTGCTTGCATGTGTTGTGAGGATTTGCAGCACATGTGTTGTCAAACTGATGATCACGTTTTTTTTTATTTGCATGTGGTTTTTTGTTTTGTTTGCGTGTGTTTTTTTTATTTGCATGTGTTCTCTTATTTGCAGCTCTTTGAGCTCTCTCGGCCACCGTAGATATATCTATTCAGTCAGTTTTAGGCTGCTGTCGCTTTAAGCACTTCATGCATTTTCTGCGTGCGTTTGGCAAGAAGTTCATACATTCCCTTGAACTTGAATAACAATCGAATGCTGGCTAATACAATTAAGGTTACTGCAGTAAAATCGAGTGATTCAGGAGGACAGTGCAGTCAAATCGTGATAAAACCGAGCCTGGAATATAGTTTCGCTTATTACAGTGTTAAAGTGAAATAGGTCTTGGATGCCATTTAGGGTTGACTTTAAAGGGATCACATGGCGCTGTGAAACTAATCAGCAGATCAAAAGGTTCTTGTGTTGTAAATCCATTAACACGGCTGCGAGTGAGTTTGTGTGACACGAGGATCCGGACTGACTGTTGATCCCTTGGGCCAGGCCGGTGGCAGCGCTGTAACCGTCTCGCTCTCTCGTTCTCCTCGAGAGGATGATGCTTGATCGGCTGAATGTTTGCAGGGAGTGTTCGCGCGTCCCTGCCGGTTAGTGTTGGGCGGCTGCCCGAGCAATTAATGGTCTTTGTAATGTGTTCAGCAGCACTAGAAAATAAACAAACACCATGAGACCTTTGATTAAGCACCAATCTGCAGCTTCACAGCTTCAAAGCGGCGGCTTTTCCCATCCCACTGCTTCTGAGAGCCGGAATGATCCCGTATTTGCGCCCGGCACATGAGGATCGGCCTCACGCTGCGTCTTCAACAGGGCTGGGTGTGTTACTTTTAAAATGTATTTCACTACAGATTACAAAATACATGCTTTAAAAAGTCGTTTGTAACGTATTTCGTTACATTACTCAAGTTTAGTAACTTCATCGAAATACTTTAGAATACTTTGGAATACTAATAAGTGTGAAACAAACACAAAAAAGGTTTTATCTCACAATTCTGACCTTTTCCCTTAGAATTGCGTGATAAAAAGTTGGAATTGTGAGTTATAAAGTCAGAATTATGAGATATAAACTCACAATATTGAGAAAAGTCAGAATTATGAGATATAAACTCACATACTAAATTCACAATTGCAAGAAAAAAAGTCAGTATTACAAGTTTATATCTCCCAATTCTGACTTTATAACTTGCAATTGTGAGTTTAAATCTCGCAATTCTGAGAAAAAGAAGTCAGAATTGTGAAACACAAACTCGCGATTGTGAGAAAAAGTCGCAGTGACGAGTGAATTATAAAATGACTCTCAAAACATGAAAACAGTGAAAACATGAAACTGAACTCGTCTTTTTCAGACGGTCAGAGTCAGAGAATCACCAATCGCTGTTTAAATGACATTAAAACTCAAAGTAATCACTTTGGTAATCTAAAACACTTTTCAGATGGAACTGTAATCTGATTACCACCCATTTCAAATCAAACACAGTCACTCAAATTTTGTATTTTTAATAATAATCTGTTTTTAACATGCACTCTTTTACAAATATCATATGAGAATTGAGTTATGGTTCATTTTATACTTATTAGGGATGTAGAATGTCACTTTTTGATGTTCCCGCTCTCTGACCTTTTCATTGATATCAAACAAATAATAATTGATATCAATTATTTTCATGTCAATCGCAACATATTAATACAAGGCAAAATGCAGCACTAGAAAACCAGCGAACGCTGCAGGAGCTTTAAGCACCGATCTGCAGTTTCGCAGCTTCAGAGCCGCTCAAGAGTGCCTTTTCCCGTCTCTCCGAATGGAAATTATAGCAGCCGTCTTTCCCTACCGAACACGGCATGTGTGTAATGATGCTCGGGGCTGATGGGATTGGAGGAGGGGAATTGTTCTTCTGTGCATGTATCTGTCCTATTCAATTACACTGCAATCTCTCTCTCCCTGAAACACACACACACACACACACACACACACAGGCTCTAAATTGTGGCAACACACTCATGTACACAAGCTTTTAAATAATTATTAAGTTAAGTTCCAGAGTTGCTGGATGTGTTTTTAAAAGCTCTTCCTCTTGAAACATTTATTGCTCTTTCAACAGTTCAGCTGGCCTGTTTGAATGCACTTGTGGGACGCGTCCTGCACACTCGCTGAGCACATCCATGGCCAATCGCTCTCCAACCGCAGGTTTCTCGGCTCTGGAGCATTAGTTGTGTTTACCTGCTCATAATCAGCTGGTTTCTAGTCATGTTCGTCTTTCTTTCGCGTGTAATGTTGCTGTTTGAGCATGAAAAAGCTGCAAGTTATTCTTTATATCAGTGTCACTGATTCTTCCGTCACAACAATCCTCATTTAAATAATTTATGCACAGAATAAAGGGGCGGAGCCTGGGTGAGTTAGTTAGCAGTGTGTTGAAAAAACACCAATCACGACACACTGCTCCAATCAATGCTCCGACCAATCAGAGCACATTGTGCTTTTCTGAAGGCGGGGCTTCATAGAGACAGAACTGAGGGTGAAAACAGGTGCTGCAACAATGTCAAATATTTGAACATGAAATGTAAATGTATTCAAGTAAACCTCATAAACAAAATGATGAACTTGCAAACAGGGCCCATTTAACATTGGATGGTATTTTTCGGGGCAACGCAATTGTAAAAATAATGCTTTTAAACCGGTTTCCAGAACATTTTGTCCAAGAAATCACATTAAAGGTAAAGTGTGGCGATACAGCTTTCCACACACACACACACACACACACACACACACACACACACACACACACACACATGTTGTGTTTTCATGTTTTATGGGGACATTCCATAGGCGTAATGGTTTTTATACTCTATAAACTGTACATTCTGCCCCCCCCCCCTCCCCATCCCTAAACCTACCCATCACAGAAAATGTTCTGCTATTTTATCATTTTGTATGATTTATAAGCTTGTTTCCTCATGGGGACCAATAAAATGTCCCCACAAGATCAATTTGGTCCCCATAATGTAGGGAATACCCGCCCACACACACACACACACACACACACACACACTCATGTTGTGTTTTCATGTTTTATGGGGACATTCCATAGGCATAATGGTTTTATACTGTACAAACTGTACATTCTGCCCCCCCCACCCCCCACCCCGCCCCTAAACCTACCCATCACAGAAAATGTTCTGCTATTTTACATTTTCAAAAAAGATAATTCTGTATGATTCATAAGCTTGTTTCCTCATGGGGACCAATAAAATGTCCCCACAAGATCAATTTGGTCCCCATAACGTAGGGAATACCCGCCCACACACACACACACACACACACACACACATATTTACCTTTTTAACCCACTTAGAGACAAGTATTTTAACACTGAACAGACGTACTTTGCCTTTAGTGTGATTGTTAGATTTCCATGACGCCGTACAAACAGATCTGAAGTAAATCTACAGTTTACACAAACACTAATAGCCCAGTATCTCGACTGGATCACAGAGGGGATGGTGTTTTTGAGAAATGAGCAGGTCTGTGCTGTTGAAGCTTACCTGCATGACTATATTAGGATGATGTTATGTAACCTAGTTTTAGCTTGCACACAAATTTCCTCGCCTCCGAGGAATGTCAGCAGAAAATATTCTGGGTCATCTGCGCTGTGACCACACGCTCCCATGATGCATTGTGCAGCAGTGCCTTCGTCAGACTCAGCTGAGCGCTCGTTCCCTCTTCGGTTAATTGCGCTCGTGTGCGTTTGTGCTGCAGAGACGGAGGTGAGATTAAACAGACTTTTGCTGAAGTCTCCGGATGTTTCTCCTGAAAACAAAAAGACTCCAACAATCTCGTATGAGTTTCAGAAGAGATCTCAACAGACTTTGCACAGATTTAACAAGATCAGTTTGAACTCGAACGGTTTGAATTATGTTCACAACATGTCCAGCTCACATTTCACGATCATAAACACAACAGTTTATTTCACGAGTTCACACTTGCATATAATTAAGTAGAGTAAAGGTTAAGTGTATTTGGTGTGTTGTTCCGGGGGGAGGGCTCCGATCTCGGAATTTTGGCCCGGACCTAGAGTCACCGATGTTAATTGGTTGATTAACTGATTTCTCTCCACTCATGTTCATTAACAGCATTTAAATTAGTATTCATGAATGCATAAAAAAAAATTCCGGAAGAAAACTGAATCGTTCCAAATTCATTCATTCATGCATTCATCCATTCATGCGTTCATTTGTTCATTCATTCGTTCATTCATTTCTGCATTCATTCATTCATGCATGCATTTATTCAATCATTAATTTGTTAATTCATTCGTTCATTATTCTTTCATTTGTTCATTCATTCATTCATTTGTTCATTAATTTTTTCATGCATTCATCCGTTCATTCATTCATGTATTAATTAATTCACTCATGCGTTCATTTTTTCATTCATGCTTTCATTCATTTGTGCATTCATGCATTCATACATGCATTCGTTCGTTCCTTCATTCATTCATCCATGCGTTCATTCATTCATTCATTCATTCACATATTCGTTAATTCCTTCATTCATGCATGCATTCACCCGTCCATTAATTCATGTATTAATTCATTCATTCAAGTGTTCATTTTTAATGCATTCATTCATGCTTTTGTTCATTCATACATAGTCATTCATTCATTCAATCATCCATCCATTCGTATATGCATTCATTCGTGCATGCGTTCGTTCGTTCGTTCATTTGTGCATTCATTCATGCATGCATTCATTCAATCAATCATTAATTTGTTCATTCATTCATGCATTTATTCATGCATGCTGATTTAAACAAACTCGATTTTTTTAAGCCAAGAATTAATTGTATAAAATGACTTTTTCAGCTATGACCTCAACATGTTTTTGACAGTTTTGTGAGATTCACTCGCGTACACTTATTGTACGTCTCATTTCTGTCTATTTTTTTTTTCTTAAAGAATTTTTGGAGAGGCATGTGATGAGACTTTCTGAGAGAAATGTTCTCATGATAAACATGAACACACAGAGATGGCGGTTCGTCGCGGTTCTTTGTAAGACGGATCACCTGAAGCTCTTCCTGGAGAGAGTGTGGGTTCTGCTCAGCGTGAGTTTGGCCTCATGGAGAGAAACAGAGGCTCCAGTCCAAAACCCAGTGAGCTTCCTCGCTGTCTGCTGCCTACATGGGTAACTGAGGATGACTCCTGTGTGAACTGACGCACACCGAGCTCGAGGTCGGCATGCCACTCAGAGCAGCTATAATAACAATGCGGCGCATAAATACACACCACCCACGAATATTAATTAAAACGCTCCCTTTTCAATCATTTTCAACTATTTTAAACTTCACACTGATCATTCTCAGTAGGTTCTTACAGAGGGGATTTTGGATTTCTCTTTTCATCATTCCATGAATCCGACTGTCAGTAGCCAGAAAATGAATAAATCTTTACCATCATTTTTAGGAATCAAATGTTTTATGAATCAGGTGAATAATATAAGAACAAACCCTTCAGAATATAGAGAGGATGTAAAGCTGCTTTACCTTGAAAGATATGAATTTAGGATGCACATGGATACTAACAGCAAAAGCACCTGAAAGAACATTAGTCAAGAAAACCCCAAATCTCCACCAGTGCATTGAAACAATCTTCAGGAATATGTCTGAGAAACAACTGAAACCGGTTTGTGTTGATGCGTTTAGTACGGTTTTTGATCAGAGCTCTTCTGTTCGTTTCTTATGTGTGTGCGTTTGCACACGTCTGCATGCGTGTGTTTGATGAATGTGTTCGGCGCGCAGCTGTATAAATCCTCCCTCTCTTGGGTCCGTCTCCCAGCTATTGTTTCAACCCAACCAGAAACGCGAAACACTCAAGCGGACTTTCGAGTCTCTCGTCTCCATGTTCTGTTGTCTGAGGAAAACAAACCATCAAATGCTGCATCACTGCACTTCTGCTGTGTGTTTAATATCACTGCTAATACGGTTTTTGCAGTATGTGCACTGGATAAAATCAGGCATAGCCTCTAGTGTTGATCAGGCTGTTGAAAAAGAAGAAATATTTGACACAAAATGGGATTAAACCAACTTGATTGTTCTTGAACGGCATTTAATAAATGAAATATGCAATCTAGTGAGGTCATGTGACAACTGTACTGTCTGAAATGTTTATTTAGGACAGTATAAAATATATAAAAATGTTAAAAAAATTCCTGATTACTTGATCAGAATGACAAATATTTCTTTTTTTTACACAAAGTTGTATTTCTGAGATACTTATATACTTATATAGATACTTAATATAAAACATGTCAGATTAGAGCAATATTGCCTTCTGTTGTTATCTTAGTATTATTTATATAATGTAATTTTCAATTAGTATTTTAGCTTTTATGCTCATTTTAAAAGAAAAAATGATTATTTAGGTTTAATTTATTAGTTGTATTTTTAGTTTATTATATTTCCAGTATGTAAGATAGAAATGTTGCCTATTGTCAACTAACTGAAATATAAATTGCTAAAGAAATAAAAAACTAATATTTATACTTGATTTTATTTCAGCTTTTAAAAAAATTTTAGTTATTGATGATCGGGGCTAGGTGTGTTACTTTTAAAGTGTATTTCACTACAGATGACAAAATACATGCTTTAAAAAGTCATTTGTAACGTATTTCGTTACATTACTCAAGTTTAGTCACTTCATCGAAATACTTTAGAATACTTTGGAATACTAATAAGTGTGAAACAAACACAAAAAAGCACAGTTTTTATCTCACAATTGTGACTTTTTCCCTCAGAATTGTGTGATATAAAGTTGCAATTGTGAGTTATAAAGTCAGAATTATGAGATATAAACTCACAATATTGAGAAAAGTCAGAATTATGAGATATAAACTCACAATATTGAGAAAAGTCAGAATTATGAGATACAAACTCACAATATTGAGAAAAGTCAGAATTATGAGATATAAACTCACAATATTGAGAAAAGTCAAAAATATGAGATATAAATTCACAATTGCAAGAAAAAAGTCAGTTTTGCAAGTTTATTTCTCCCAATTCTGACTTTATAACTTGCAACTGTGAGTTTAAATCTCGCAATTCTGAGAAAAAGAAGTCAGAATTGTGAAACACAAACTCACAATTGTGAGGGAAAAAAACAAATAGTGAGAAAAAGTCGCAGTGACGAGTGAATTATAAAATGACTCCCAAAACATGAAAACAGTGGAAAACATGAAACTGAACTCGTCTTTTTCAGACGGTCAGAGTCAGAGAATCACCAATCGCTGTTTAAATGACATTAAAACTCAAAGTAATCACTTTGGTAATCTAAAACACTTTTCAGATGGAACTGTAATCTGATTACCACCCATTTAAAATGTAACTCAAATTTTTTAAATACGGAACTAAGTTACTTGTATTTCGTTACAAGTGATGATAACATACTAATAATTAATGCATTAACACACTTTTATAATGCATTTTATATAAAGTGTTCATGAGCAATAATCGAGCCTCCTGTGATCCAGCAAATATCTGAAGAAAAGAACATCGTCACATTTATTTCTACAGCGATTTATATCATTCCAAAGCAGTAATAAACAATCAAGAAAATGCCAAAGTTCTCTAAAAATACTGCTTGTTGCATTCAGGCTCATTTCCTAAAACTACTGCATGACTGAATCCAGCAAACAGTGTACAGGTGTGCGCGTGTTTCAGGCAGAACTTAAAGAAGTTTGCACTGTGTTTTACCCTCACAAACTCATCAAATCTCGAGCGTTTCCTCAGAGATGAACACTGTTCCTGTGGCGCTCCGGCTCTCCAGCACTCATTACAGACGCCAACCGCAAGATCCATCAGGCCGAGCTCAGACTCCCTCTTTAATATTTCACCGAGGAACAGTCCTGTACAATGCCTAATCACTCAGAAAGGAGAACTAACCCAGTAAAGAGTGTCTTCTAAATGATCAATTGTCAACTATAAACTCTTATTAGAGGACGGTTGGCATCCTTCAGCAGAATGTCTGTCGGTGGAAGATCAAAATAAAGTGTAAGCGTGCGCACTGTTAAAACGGCTTGATTTTATTCATGTGCAGCTGATTGGATGTTGAGCACAGGATTGGTAAACACCGCTTACACTTCCTTCAGAAAATACTAAACACTTTACTTGTAACCTTTATGTATAATACATCATAAAGGTATTCATAATGTACATTGTAATGCATTATATATTTTCATAAATAATTCAAAGCACATTTAAAATGCATTATAATACTTGCAGATTCCTTGTTACATGTGAAGCAAGTTAAGGTGTGACATTGAAGTATTATAACTGCGGTTACAATTATTCATGATAACATACAGAGCATAATTAAGGCATTAAACAACTTTTATTATGCATTATATAGTTTCAAGTGAAGAGCAACAAATGTAACGAAATACAAGTAACTTAGTGACGTATTTAAAATACAAGATTTGAGTGACTGTGTTTCATTTTAAATGTGTGGTAATCAGATTACAGTTCCATCTGAAAAGTGTTTTAGATTACCAAAGTGATTACTTTGAGTTTTAATGTCATTTAAACAGCGATTGGTGATTCTCTGACTCTGACCGTCTGAAAAAGACGAGTTCAGTTTCATGTTTTCCACTGTTTTCATGTTTTGGGAGTCATTTTATAATTCACTCGTCACTGTGACTTTTTCTCACAATTTGTTTTTTTTTTCCCTCACAATTGTGAGTTTGTGTTTCACAATTCTGACTTCTTTTTCTCAGAATTGCGAGATTTAAACTCACAATTGCAAGTTATAACGTCAGAATTGGGAGATATAAACTTGTAATACTGACTTTTGTTCTTGCAATTGTGAATTTAGTGTGTGAGTTTATATCTCATAATTCTGTTTTCTCAATATTGTGAGTTTATATCTCATAATTCTGACTTTTCTCAATATTGCGAGTTTATATCTCATAATTCTGACTTTTCTCAATATTGCGAGTTTATATCTCATAATTCTGACTTTTCTCAATATTGTGAGTTTATATCTCATAATTCTGACTTTTCTCAATATTGTGAGTTTATATCTCATAATTCTGACTTTTCTCAATATTGTGAGTTTATATCTCATAATTCTGACTTTTCTCAATATTGTGAGTTTATATCTCATAATTCTGACTTTTCTCAATATTGTGAGTTTATATCTCATAATTCTGACTTTTTCTCAATATTGTGAGTTTATATCTCATAATTCTGACTTTTCTCAATATTGTGAGTTTATATCTCATAATTCTGACTTTTCTCAATATTGCGAGTTTATATCTCATAATTCTGACTTTTCTTAATATTGTGAGTTTATATCTCATAATTCTGACTTTTCTCAATATTGTGAGTTTATATCTCATAATTCTGACTTTTCTCAATATTGTGAGTTTATATCTCATAATTCTGACTTTTCTCAATATTGTGAGTTTATATCTCATAATTCTGACTTTTCTCAATATTGTGAGTTTATATCTCATAATTCTGACTTTTCTCAATATTGTGAGTTTATATCTCATAATTCTGACTTTTCTCAATATTGTGAGTTTATATCTCATAATCCTGACTTTTCTCAATATTGCGAGTTTATATCCCATAATTCTGACTTTTCTCAATATTGTGAGTTTATATCTCATAATCCTGACTTTTCTCAATATTGCGAGTTTATATCCCATAATTCTGACTTTTCTCAATATTGTGAGTTTATATCTCATAATCCTGACTTTTCTCAATATTGTGAGTTTATATCCCATAATTCTGACTTTTCTCAATATTGAGAGTTTATATCTCATAATTCTGACTTTTCTCAATATTGTGAGTTTATATCTCATAATTCTGACTTTTCTCAATATTGTCAGTTTATATCTCATAATTCTGACTTTTCTCAATATTGTGAGTTTATATCTCATAATTCTGACTTTTCTCAATATTGTCAGTTTATATCTCATAATTCTGACTTTTCTCAATATTGTGAGTTTATATCTCATAATTCTGACTTTTCTCAATATTGTGAGTTTATATCTCATAATTCTGACTTTTCTCAATATTGTGAGTTTATATCTCATAATTCTGACTTTTCTCAATATTGTCAGTTTATATCTCATAATTCTGACTTTTCTCAATATTGTGAGTTTATATCTCATAATTCTGACTTTTCTCAATATTGTCAGTTTATATCTCATAATTCTGACTTTTCTCAATATTGTGAGTTTATATCTCATAATTCTGACTTTTCTCAATATTGTCAGTTTATATCTCATAATTCTGACTTTTCTCAATATTGTGAGTTTATATCTCATAATTCTGACTTTTCTCAATATTGTCAGTTTATATCTCATAATTCTGACTTTTCTCAATATTATGAGTTTATATCTCATAATTCTGACTTTTCTCAATATTGTGAGTTTATATCTCATAATTCTGACTTTTCTCAATATTGTGAGTTTATATCTCATAATTCTGACTTTTCTCAATATTGTGAGTTTATATCTCATAATTCTGACTTTTCTCAATATTGCGAGTTTATATCTCATAATTCTGACTTTTCTCAATATTGTGAGTTTATATCTCATAATTCTGACTTTTCTCAATATTGTGAGTTTATATCTCATAATTCTGACTTTTCTCAATATTGTGAGTTTATATCTCATAATTCTGACTTTTCTCAATATTGCGAGTTTATATCTCATAATTCTGACTTTTCTCAATATTGTGAGTTTATATCTCATAATTCTGACTTTTCTCAATATTGTCAGTTTATATCTCATAATTCTGACTTTTCTCAATATTGTGAGTTTATATCTCATAATTCTGACTTTTCTCAATATTGTCAGTTTATATCTCATAATTCTGACTTTTCTCAATATTATGAGTTTATATCTCATAATTCTGACTTTTCTCAATATTGTGAGTTTATATCTCATAATTCTGACTTTTCTCAATATTGTGAGTTTATATCTCATAATTCTGACTTTTCTCAATATTGTGAGTTTATATCTCATAATTCTGACTTTTCTCAATATTATGAGTTTATATCTCATAATTCTGACTTTTCTCAATATTGTGAGTTTATATCTCATAATTCTGACTTTTCTCAATATTGTGAGTTTATATCTCATAATTCTGACTTTTCTCAATATTGTGAGTTTATATCCCATAATTCTGACTTTTCTCAATATTGCGAGTTTATATCTCATAATTCTGACTTTTCTCAATATTGTGAGTTTATATCTCATAATTCTGACTTTTCTCAATATTGTGAGTTTATATCTCATAATTCTGACTTTTCTCAATATTGTCTGTTTATATCTCATAATTCTGACTTTTCTCAATATTGTGAGTTTATATCTCATAATTCTGACTTTTCTCAATATTGTGAGTTTATATCTCATAATTCTGACTTTTCTCAATATTATCAGTTTATATCTCATAATTCTGACTTTTCTCAATATTATCAGTTTATATCCCATAATTCTGACTTTTCTCAATATTGTGAGTTTATATCTCATAATTCTGACTTTTCTCAATATTGTCAGTTTATATCTCATAATTCTGACTTTTCTCAATATTGTGAGTTTATATCTCATAATTCTGACTTTTCTCAATATTGTGAGTTTATATCTCATAATTCTGACTTTTCTCAATATTGCGAGTTTATATCCCATAATTCTGACTTTTCTCAATATTGTGAGTTTATATCTCATAATTCTGACTTTTCTCAATATTGTGAGTTTATATCTCATAATTCTGACTTTTCTCAATATTATCAGTTTATATCCCATAATTCTGACTTTTCTCAATATTGTGAGTTTATATCTCATAATTCTGACTTTTCTCAATATTGTGAGTTTATATCTCATAATTCTGACTTTTCTCAATATTGTGAGTTTATATCTCATAATTCTGACTTTTCTCAATATTGTCAGTTTATATCTCATAATTCTGACTTTTCTCAATATTGTCAGTTTATATCTCATAATTCTGACTTTTCTCAATATTGTCAGTTTATATCTCATAATTCTGACTTTTCTCAATATTGTGAGTTTATATCTCATAATTCTGACTTTTCTCAATATTGTGAGTTTATATCTCATAATTCTGACTTTTCTCAATATTGTGAGTTTATATCTCATAATTCTGACTTTTCTCAATATTGTCAGTTTATATCTCATAATTCTGACTTTTCTCAATATTGTGAGTTTATATCTCATAATTCTGACTTTTCTCAATATTGTCAGTTTATATCTCATAATTCTGACTTTTCTCAATATTGTCAGTTTATATCTCATAATTCTGACTTTTCTCAATATTGTCAGTTTATATCTCATAATTCTGACTTTTCTCAATATTGTGAGTTTATATCTCATAATTCTGACTTTTCTCAATATTGTGAGTTTATATCTCATAATTCTGACTTTTCTCAATATTGTGAGTTTATATCTCATAATTCTGACTTTTCTCAATATTGTGAGTTTATATCTCATAATTCTGACTTTTCTCAATATTGTCAGTTTATATCTCATAATTCTGACTTTTCTCAATATTGCGAGTTTATATCTCATAATTCTGACTTTTCTCAATATTGCGAGTTTATATCTCATAATTCTGACTTTTCTCAATATTGTGAGTTTATATCTCATAATTCTGACTTTTCTCAATATTGTGAGTTTAAATCTCATAATTCTGACTTTTCTCAATATTGTCTGTTTATATCTCATAATTCTGACTTTTCTCAATATTGTGAGTTTATATCTCATAATTCTGACTTTTCTCAATATTGTGAGTTTATATCTCATAATTCTGACTTTTCTCAATATTATCAGTTTATATCTCATAATTCTGACTTTTCTCAATATTATCAGTTTATATCCCATAATTCTGACTTTTCTCAATATTGTGAGTTTATATCTCATAATTCTGACTTTTCTCAATATTGTGAGTTTATATCTCATAATTCTGACTTTTCTCAATATTGTGAGTTTATATCTCATAATTCTGACTTTTCTCAATATTGCGAGTTTATATCCCATAATTCTGACTTTTCTCAATATTGTGACTTTATATCTCATAATTCTGACTTTTCTCAATATTGTGAGTTTATATCTCATAATTCTGACTTTTCTCAATATTATCAGTTTATATCCCATAATTCTGACTTTTCTCAATATTGTGAGTTTATATCTCATAATTCTGACTTTTCTCAATATTGTGAGTTTATATCCCATAATTCTGACTTTTCTCAATATTGTGAGTTTATATCTCATAATTCTGACTTTTCTCAATATTGTGAGTTTATATCTCATAATTCTGACTTTTCTCAATATTGCGAGTTTATATCTCATAATTCTGACTTTATAACTCACAATTCCAACTTTATAATCACACAATTCTGAGGGAAAAAGTCAGAATTGTGAGGATAAAAACTCGCAATGACCTTTTTTTGTTTGTTTCACACTTATTAGTATTCCAAAGTATCCTAAAGTATTTAGATGAAGTTACTAAACTTGAGTAATGTAACGAAATACGTCACAAATGACTTTTTAAAGCATGTATTTTGTAATCTGTAGTGAAATACATTTTAAAAGTAACACACCCAGCCCTGTATACGGCACATATGAAGTCACATTTATTTTGAGCACTTTATACAGAACAGCTCATTTCAAAGACACGTCATCATTATAAACAGGAAAATTACAGTGTTTATGTTACAGAATTTGTCAATGAATCAAACACTATTTCAGCTATAAATGTATGTTAATTTGGTGAAGCGTCAGCTGAAGCAGCTCTACAGAAGACAGTGGTGTCGTTATCCAGCAGGTTTTGTTTCAGATGTCTGAGTGTATTTTAACACAACAACAATAAACTTAAAGCTGCACTATGTAGTTTTTCGTCCACTAGAGGGCGCCTATTCAAAACAAAGGCGTAGCTTGATGACGCCACGTTTGAGCGAGGAATCTTGGGACCTGCGGTCTTCACCTCACAGCCGGTGGAAAAGAATCGGGATGGGCAGAAAACATGTGATTATTAACTGTAGTGTGGGAGCGAGTGTTGTGGAGCTGAACGAGACGATTGATCATGAGAGACGAACGACTCGCGCCTCGAGAGCGGCGTTTTTCTTTTTAGCATTTTATTATGCCACAGTCGCCGCTTCCGCGTCTCCGGTCACGAGTGTGAGGAAACGCAGCTCTGTTGATCATTTTAGACACATTTGAGTGTGTTGAAGATGGTGTTATAACGTTACTCCGAGCGTTCGCTCACGGCTGCTGCGAGAAATTAGATTAAATGCAGGATGGCTTGTGTTGATAAATGGCATGCAATTAAATTTAAAAGGTATTGTGCGATGAAGAAAATTCTGAATTATTGTAACTAAAAATAAAGCTGCATGTGATTATGCGATGTTGACAATAGTGTTTTTCTCTGAGGCGTGTTAAAATCAAGAAAAATAGAGTTAATCAATAAGACTAAACGTGTTGAGCTGTATTACAATAATTAATTTTCTATAAATTATAGATTATTAAATACATTTTCTAGTTTTGTCTATAAATGTTCCCACATGTAATATACATTAAAGCGTCTTTCCATGGTTTCTACCAAATAAAATCGAGGGATGCGACTCCCTCGCACGTCCCGGATCCTTGGTTGAAATTGTGATTTTTCTCACACTTTACTGCAAAAGTTTTTCCTTCGCGTTTTTCACGCACAGAAGACAGCGTTGTCAAAAAGATCGCGACTAAACACGTAATACACGATGCTGGCGTTTGCAAAAACTTGCCCTCTGAAACCGTTTTCAAAACCCTACATTTTCATTTTGCTTATGTTTTTAGGGGGGTGTTTACATGACACCATTTTCAACTAAAAACTGAAAACTTTTTATGCATTTTGGCCGTTCGTTCAACTTTTGGTTCGTTTTTGAAAACGATACCGTCATCGTCTCTGTGTAAACGATAAAAAAACGTTTGTAGCGAATCATGCGTGTGTTTCTTTAGAAATGCCATCGCCATCTAGTGGCCTGGCAGCAGAATGCCGCGTTTTTTTAGTCATTTTCATGGATCCGATTGACAGTTTCAAGACTTTTCAGTTCTTTTCGTACATTGTTGCCATGTAAACACCCTTACGAAGAGAACGTCCCCCATGAATTGAGACACTAACTGAAGGAGTTTCAATTCCCTCCTCCATAAAACTTGGGATGATTGTGGCCGTTTTGAGTTTTTCTCCCAGCAGACGAAGGAACGCATGTGAACATGCATGTTGACCTTTCAAGGGCTCCAGGCGAAAACAGTCTGACAAATGAGAGTCAACAGCCAGCATCTGTATGCCAGGATTGACTCGGTGTGCGTGTGTCTCCTGAGTGCCGCGTCCTCGTGTAAGTTGCTTCTTGTCCGGCCTCCGAGCTGCTGAAATATACATACACCTGCTCTCGGCATCTGCACCGATCATCTGCTGACTGGAGCGACCGCGGCTGGGAAAAAACAGCGGGAACGACTGCATTAGAGAGAGAGAAACATGATGAGACAGTGGATTTGAGTTCTGAGTCATGAGCACTTGAGCTCAAGCAAAAAAAAGCATTTGAAAATCAGACCCATGAAGCAATTTCGCACACTACATCAAGATTTGTGAATATTTTGGAAAGAAGTCTCTTCAAAAATCAAAAATATTTTTACAATCTAAAAAAGCTGTTTTCCATGTGAATATATAGTCAAATATAATTTATATCCTGTGGTCAAAGCTGAATTTTCAGCCTCATTACTCCAGTTTTCGGTGTCACATGACCCTTCAGGAATGCTCAAGAAACATTTGTGATTATTATCAGTGCAGCTTCATATTTCTGTGGAAACTCATCTACATATTTATTTTCAGGATTCTGTGATGAACCAAAAATTCATTTATTTGAAACAGAAATGTTTTGTAAACATTATAAATGGCACTTTTGATGAATAAAAGAATGCATTTATTTAAAAAAAAATGAAAAATCTTACCACAAACTTTTAAAGAGTAACACTGCATATAATATTTAAAATACTGAAACATGATTAAAATATTGGCATTGCAAAACAATCAGATGTCAGATGTCTCTGGTAAGGGTATTGACTGATTTGGGTGGTCTTGATAACAAAAAGTGTGGAAATCCCTGGGGTTTTTCTTTTTTTTTTTTTTGGAAGCTTAGGTCATGCAGGTTCAAGAGCCTCGAGTTTGTGTTCAGCGTCGACAGGGTTGAAATACAAGTAACTTAGTGACGCATTTAAAATACACAATTTGAGTCACTGTGTTTGATTTTAAACGGGTGGTAATCAGATTACAGTTCCATCTGAAAAGTGTTTTAGATTACCAAAGTGATTACTTTGAGTTTTAATGTCATTTAAACAGCGATTGGTGATTCTCTGACTCTGACCGTCTGAAAAAGACGAGTTCAGTTTCATGTTTTCCACTGTTTTCATGTTTTGGGAGTCATTTTATTATTATGACTTTTCTCAATATTGTGAGTTTATATCCCATAATTCTGACTTTTCTCAGTATTGTGAGTTTATATCTCATAATTCTGACTTTTCTCAATATTGTGAGTTTATATCTCATAATTCTGACTTTTCTCAATATTGCGAGTTTATATCTCATAATTCTGGCTTTTCTCAATATTGCGAGTTTATATCTCATAATTCTGACTTTTCTCAATATTGCGAGTTTATATCTCATAATTCTGACTTTTCTCAATATTGTGAGTTTATATCTCATAATTCTGACTTTTCTCAATATTGTGAGTTTATATCTCATAATTCTGACTTTTCTCAATATTGTGAGTTTATATCCCATAATTCTGGCTTTTCTCAATATTGCGAGTTTATATCTCATAATTCTGACTTTTCTCAATATTGCGAGTTTATATCTCATAATTCTGACTTTTCTCAATATTGCGAGTTTATATCTCATAATTCTGACTTTTCTCAATATTGTGAGTTTATATCTCATAATTCTGACTTTTCTCAATATTGTGAGTTTATATCTCATAATTCTGACTTTTCTCAATATTGTGAGTTTATATCCCATAATTCTGACTTTTCTCAGTATTGTGAGTTTATATCTCATAATTCTGACTTTTCTCAATATTGTGAGTTTATATCTCATAATTCTGACTTTTCTTAATATTGTGAGTTTATATCTCATAATTCTGACTTTTCTCAATATTGTGAGTTTATATCTCATAATTCTGACTTTTCTCAATATTGTGAGTTTATATCTCATAATTCTGACTTTTCTCAATATTGTGAGTTTATATCTCATAATTCTGACTTTTCTCAATATTGTGAGTTTATATCTCATAATTCTGACTTTTCTCAATATTGTCAGTTTATATCTCATAATTCTGACTTTTCTCAATATTGTGAGTTTATATCTCATAATTCTGACTTTTCTCAATATTGTCAGTTTATATCTCATAATTCTGACTTTTCTCAATATTGCGAGTTTATATCTCATAATTCTGACTTTTCTCAATATTGTGAGTTTATATCCCATAATTCTGACTTTTCTCAATATTGTGAGTTTATATCTCATAATTCTGACTTTTCTCAATATTGTGAGTTTATATCTCATAATTCTGACTTTTCTCAATATTGTGAGTTTATATCTCATAATTCTGACTTTTCTCAATATTGTGAGTTTATATCTCATAATTCTGACTTTTCTCAATATTGTCAGTTTATATAATTGTGAGATAAAACCTCTTTTGTGTTTGTTCCACACTTATTAGTATTCCAAAGTATTCTAAAGTATTTCGATGAAGTGACTAAACTTGAGTAATGTAACGAAATACGTTACATCACATCTTCAATTACTCATCGCAGCGTATTCTATAGGTTTTATGAAATGCACACTGACGTCAACGTTGTTCTCGTTGTGTGTCTGATCAATGTACTGCACAGGTCACAACTCCGAGCATTTGTCACATCAGCCACCGCCGTGTCGCTGTTGTAGACGAGTCATCCCTGTGGAGCGCGCCACTCGCGTACTGCATATGTTAATCAAACCCAATTACCCATAATTGAATGTCTCCATTTTGCTTCTAATCAATAGCGACTCGGCGAGCGAAGGCACGGCGAGGGAATAAATTCGCTGTGATTCCTGTAATTGATGGCGCCCTTGTCACCGAGGGAGAAATGAAACCACCTGCGGACTGAGAGCTGCTTCGACCCTCAGATAAGCCTGATTCCAATGCAAATCATTCCCACTCGACCTGATTTCTGCTTATTGATCAATTCACCGGCTAAAAGAGGCGCCTTTGTCAAGATAACGTGCCGTGATGAAGAGAACTCGCTCTGGTTAATAGATAAGAGGATATTCATATGAACGAACAGAACGTGCCTTTGGGAATGACGGGAGCAGGAATTATAAATGCTGTAAAACATCCTTGAGTGTCTCATGAGTCACTTTAATTGACTTATAAAATGACTGTTTAATGAAGATATATGTTTCCTGCATGCAAAAACAAACCTCCAATCAGATTGAGTTCATTTGAATGTAATTAATCTGGGACACACCTCAATACAATCAATAAAGACGAGACGAGTTACAGTCTATTCCCTTGAGGTCCTTGTAAATGTTTTGGCAGCTGATGGGATCAAATGGAGAGCAAATGCTCAAAGTCGTTAAGAAGCAGATTTATTTACTGTATATTTGACATATGCACTCACCTAAAGGATTATTGGGAACACTTGTTCAATTTCTCATGAATGCAATTATCTAATCAGCCAATCACATGGCAGTTGCTTCAATGCATTTAGGCGTGTGGTCCTGGTCAAGACAATCTCCTGACCTCCAAACTGAATGTCAGAATGGGAAAGAAAGGTGATTTAAGCAGTTTTGAGCGTGGCATGGTTGTTGGTGCCGGACGGGCCGGTCTGAGTATTTCACAATCTGCTCAGTTACTGGGATTTTCACACACAACCATTTCTAGGGTTTACAAAGAATGGTGTGAAAAGGGAAAAACGTCCAGTATGCGGCAGTCCTGTGGGCGAAAATGCCTTGTTGATGCTCGAAGTCAAAATTGGACAGTTGAAGACTGGAAAAATGTTGCCTGGTCTGATGAGTCTCGATTTCTGTTGAGACATTCAGATGGTCGAGTCAGAATTTGGCGTAAACAGAATGAGAACATGGATCCATCATGTACAGGCTGGTGGTGGTGGTGTAATGGTGTGGGGGTGTTTTCTTGGATCACTTTAGGCCCTTTAGTGCCAATTGGGCATCGTTTAAATGCCACGGCCTACCTGAGCATTGTTTCTGACCATGTCCATCCCTTCATGACCACCATGTACCCATCCTCTGATGGCTACTTCCAGCAGGATAATGCACCATGTCACAAAGCTCGAATCATTTCAAATTGGTTTCTTGAACATGACAATGAGTTCCCTGTACTAAAATGCCCCACAGTCACCAGATCTCAACCCAATAGAGCATCTTTGGGATGTGGTGGAACGGGAGCTTCGTGCCCTGGATGTGCATCCCACAAATCTCCTTCAACTGCAGGATGCTCTCCTATCAATATGGGCCAACATGTTGAGTCAATGCCACGTAGAATCAAGGCAGTTCTGAAGGCGAAAGCGGGTCAAACACAGTATTAGTGTGGCGTTCCTAATAATCCTTTTGGTGAGTCCAAAGGCCTTAATAAAAATGAATAATAAGTTATCTAGACATCTACAGTATGTAAGGTGCAACAACTTGATCTCTTTTATTGAACCCAAAAGGTTTTAATTATATTTTGCTACTTATAAAGGTAGTTTAAAGTTTCAAAATGTCATTCGGTTTAACCCAATTAACAGCAATTTCATTTGTGATTAAAATATCTTAAAATGTAATAAATGTATATATTTTTTATTCTGGCATGATTTTATAACATCGTATATCAACATAGTGCAAAATTATGTGTTTGAAGTCGTTGCTTTGTTATGAGAAAGAATGTGTGAAAGAATGAATTTCATTGATGTCATTCGGAGTAACCAATATAAAGGGACCATTTCGGATCATGTGGTCAATATCATGTGACAGGATGTGACATCATTCAGACACCTGCAAAGGACCACACGGTCATGATGCAAAGTAACTAACTCTCTCTTAACTGTTCATGTTTTCACTTACTCAAACGCATGTCCCGAAACATCAGGTCATTTGGTACAACTGCTGTAAAGCATGAAAAATGTTGTAATAATTTCAAAACTTGTACTGAATATTAAATGTTTGATTGTGCTTTTGTTAGCTAGCTAGCTAGATATCAGCCTGTAAAACCAAAAGAGTCATTCTGTAAAACCGAAATTTGGTTTAAACCGAATGACTTTTTCGGTGACAAATTTTTTCCATCTTGCAAAAAATGACTAAATCAGTGTTAATTGATTATAAAAACCACATAATCTCATAGTTAACACTTAATAAAACTTGAAATGAATTATATCTCCATTATGTTTTTTTTTACACTTTTAAAAACCTAATATATATATATATTTGTAACAAAAAATATTCAGTTACATAAAAACATGTTTATATAAATTAGTCTTAACCCTTGTGTTAAGTTGCGAGTCAATTTGACCCGTTTAGATTTTCTAGTTGTTGGAAATACTGGACATTTTGTGACTTTTTCTCATTTGTCATCATGAACATGCAAAGTTTCAACATGCTGGTGTTTTTTGACATATACAAACAAAATTACCATTACGTTCGTGATGTTCGGCGGCTCAATTTGACCGGCATATTTTAACGCTCTAAAGCAACTGTACCGACCCAAAATAATAACATTTCTCGGTTACATTTTGTTATTTTATTTCTTTACAACCTTACGAAGCTAAAAAATGAGGTTTTCCGCACTTAATTCAATGTTTTAACCAGCAGCATGTGTGTGAAGTTCATATCCGGGAAGCTCATCATGTCAGAAGAAACTTCTAGACTTTATGAAATGAGTTTACAAAACAGCCAACTTAGGAAAAGAACATATTTTCATGATACAGCTACATTTAATTGCTCAGTTATGATGTTCTGAGAAAAAAAAAAATTGAATCTTTTTGGAATATTTGATATTAAATGTTCTTGTTGTTTTTCATAGTGTGATTTTTGAGGAATTGTATTGAATCCAATTAGGGGCAATTTGAGCCGCTCATTAACGAGTAATCGAACCGCGCATAAGGGTTAAAAAGGATTTTTTTGTTTTACATTTTGTTTGCCTTTTTGGCCTTTGTATTTTCAATATAAAATATTGCAATCTGTTTTCAAAAGAATATTTTTTTCAAAATAGCCAAATCTCGTTGGTAAAGTCTCACACACACGTCATTGTGCAGCATTTTACGTCTTTTTGTCGTGGCAACTCTCCTTCAATAGGTGGATAATTCCTCTTTTAATTGCTATAACTTTTTGTTAGTGGCTTTTTGTGTGGCAAACTAATTACTCAAAAGGCAGTTTGACTAGTGTAACGGCTTCAAATTATGAGTAGCTTGTAGCTTGACATGCAACAGTTTCAAAGCAGCTTCCCCAACACAATAGCGCTCATGATGAATGACTCATGAAAGCATTATGTTTTTCCTAATTAGTTTTCAGGAATCAGTGCAAATGCTGCAAACTCAACGCTGTCAACTGGAGGATGATAAAAGACGTGAAATCCAGACGTAAACGGAATGCTTTCATTGTAGTTTTTTTTTTTTTTTTTTCCTTTGAGGTCTGTTTTGCATGGCCTGCTCTGTCCTGGAGACAGTGGAGAGATAGTGGAGGAGATGGTCTGTTTCTGTGAGACTCAGCACTATTCAGGCAGTGAGTGTAAGAGGCCCCAGGGAATGCAGCAGTTTCCTGCGAGGAGCGTCGCCTGTCGTCCCCCTGTAATCGATTCCAGGTACCGCAGAACCATATTCTAAAAAGAAGGATATTAACTGTCAGCGCAACCCACATACTTACACACACACACACACACATACAGGATCAGAGGGATGAGAGTAAATTGGCCCTCTGGAAAGCTGTCCTCTTGCAGGTTGCGGTGCGGTTTCAGGACAAATGAACGACACTTTGTCCTGCTGTGTCTCGCACCGCAAACTCTCTGGATCAATAATTCTTTTCTATCTTTTCTCTTTAATTTAATTGCATGTACTGTGCTCTCTGTTCTTCTGGGTTCTGATGCTCTGAGAACACTGATAAAGAATCAGGTATTTTAAAGGTCATAAACACCCTTTATAAAAAAACATCTCCAGCTCTTTGGCCTGTAAGTCGCTCTGCTGCCGGTTTAGCGATTGTGTTGTTGCAAGAGAGAAACATTTTTTGGAGAGGAAAGGACATTGTAAGGTCCTTGTGTCTGATTGTGTATATAGGGTTCTGATTAATCAAAATAGGGTTTAAAGTGTGTGGCATATTGGCTTCTGTTGTGATAATAGGTTCTAGTTTGTCTGATTATAATGTTCTGGTTTATCTAACTATAATGTTTTTCTGATTGTATTGTTCTAGACTGTAATGTTCTAGTTTTTATGCTTATAGAATTTTAGACTGATTATAATGTTGTAGTTTGTCTGATTGTAGGGTTCTAATTTGTCTGATTAGTGTGTCTGATTGTAGAGTTCTAGTTTGTATGATTAGTGTGTCTGATTGTGGGGTTCTAATTTGTCTGATTAGTGTGTCTGATTGTAGAGTTCTAGTTTGTATGATTAGTGTGTCTGATTGTGGGGTTCTAGTTTGTCTGATTAGTTTGTCTGATTGTAGGGTTCTAGTTTGTCTGATTATAATGTTGTAGTTTGTCTGATTGTAGGGTTCTAATTTGCCTGATTTGTGTGTCTGATTGTAGGGTTCTAGTTTGCCTGATTAGTGTGTCTGATTGTAGGGTTCTAGTTTGCCTGATTAGTGTGTCTGATTGTAGGGTTCTAGTTTGTCTGATTAGTGTGTCTGATTGTGGGGTTCTAGTTTGTCTGATTAGTGTGTCTGATTGTAGGGTTCTAATTTGCCTGATTAGTGTGTCTGATTGTAGGACATTGTGAGGTCCTTGTGTCTGATTGTGTCTATGGGGTTCTGATTAATCAAAATCGGGCTTCTGTTGTGATAATAGGTTCTAGTTTGTCTGATTATAATGTTCTGGTTTATCTAACTATAATGTTTTTCTGATTGTATTGTTCTAGACTGTAATGTTCTAGCTTTTATGCTTATAGAATTTTAGACTGATTATAATGTTGTAGTTTGTCTGATTGTAGGGTTCTAATTTGTCTGATTAGTGTGTCTGATTGTAGAGTTCTAGTTTGTATGATTAGTGTGTCTGATTGTGGGGTTCTAATTTGTCTGATTAGTGTGTCTGATTGTAGAGTTCTAGTTTGTATGATTAGTGTGTCTGATTGTGGGGTTCTAGTTTGTCTGATTAGTTTGTCTGATTGTAGGGTTCTAGTTTGTCTGATTATAATGTTGTAGTTTGTCTGATTATAGGGTTCTAATTTGCCTGATTTGTGTGTCTGATTGTAGGGTTCTAGTTTGCCTGATTAGTGTGTCTGATTGTAGGGTTCTAGTTTGCCTGATTAGTGTGTCTGATTTTAGGGTTCTAGTTTGTCTGATTAGTGTGTCTGATTGTGGGGTTCTAGTTTGTCTGATTAGTGTGTCTGATTGTAGGGTTCTAGTTTGTCTGATTAGTGTGTCTGATTGTGGGGTTCTAGTTTGTCTGATTAGTGTGTCTGATTGTAGGGTTCTAGTTTGTCTGATTATAATGTTGTAGTTTGTCTGATTAGTGTGTCTGATTGTAGGGTTCTAATTTGTCAGATTAGTGTGTCTGATTGTAGGGTTCTAGTTTGTATGATTAGTGTGTCTGATTGTAGGGTTCTAGTTTGTCTGATTAGTTTGTCTGATTGTAGGGTTCTAGTTTGTCAGATTATAATGTTGTAGTTTGTCTGATTGTAGGGTTCTAGTTTGCCTGATTAGTGTGTCTGATTGTAGGGTTCTAGTTTGTCTGATTATAATGTTGTAGTTTGTCTGATTAGTGTGTCTGATTGTAGGGTTCTAATTTGTCTGATTAGTGTGTCTGATTGTAGGGTTCTAGTTTGTATGATTAGTATGTCTGATTGTAGGGTTCTAGTTTTTCTGATTAGTTTGTCTGATTGTAGGGTTCTAGTTTGTCTGATTATAATGTTGTAGTTTGTCTGATTGTAGGGTTCTAGTTTGTCTGATTAGTGTGTCTGATTGTAGGGTTCTAGTTTGCCTGATTAGTGTGTCTGATTGTGGGGTTCTAGTTTGCCTGATTAGTGTGTCTGATTGTAGGGTTCTAGTTTGTCTGATTAGTGTGTCTGATTGTGGGGTTCTAGTTTGTCTGATTAGTGTGTCTGATTGTAGGGTTCTAGTTTGTCTGATTAGTGTGTTTGATTGTGGGGTTCTAGTTTGTCTGATTAGTGTGTCTGATTGTGGGGTTCTAGTTTGTCTGATTAGTGTGTCTGATTGTGGGGTTCTAGTTTGTCTGATTAGTGTGTCTGATTGTGGGGTTCTAGTTTGTCTGATTAGTGTGTCTGATTGTAGGGTTCTAGTTTGTCTGATTATAATGTTGTAGTTTGTCTGATTGTAGGGTTCTAGTTTGCCTGATTAGTGTGTCTGATTGTAGGGTTCTAGTTTGTCTGATTAGTGTGTCTGATTGTGGGGTTCTAGTTTGTTTGATTAGTAATTCTGATTGTAGGGTTCTAGTTTGTCTGATTATAATGGTGTAGTTTGTCTGATTGTAAGGTTCTAGTTTGTCTGATTGTGATATTGTAATTTGTCTGATTATATTTTTTTCTGTTTATATAATGATATAATGTTCTAGTTATGGTTATGTGATTCTAGACTGTCTGATTTGAATGTTCCAGATTGTCTGATTATACTGTAGTTTATCTGATGATATGGTTCCAAGCTCTAATGAACATTTGTATACTTAAATTATAGTCAATCTTCATAGTTAAAGTGACAAGTTTCAAATTGATTAAACATCGAATTGAAGAGTTAGACATGGTTTCCCACCTCAAACAAGAGTTTATATTCTATTTAGCTGTATTTCAATAGATTTGTACCTGGTGCCTGGTAATTTTCTAAATTAATTTCCTTTGAACAAACAAATACACAGAATGTCTTTCCATCTATTCATCCATTCCAAATCTGAAGTCATGTAATGCTCTCAGAGGGAAGTAAATGAGATGTAAGTTTAAAAAAGTTGTCTGATTCTAGAACGAATTAATCCTTTTTTTTTTTAAAGTCATGTTTTCAAATGATCTGATTCACAAAACTGTGAATTGTTCATGAATTGGACTGATCCTGTGCAAATCGCTGATTCAGAGCTTAACAGTCTGTTGGAAGGATGATCAGTGAATAACTAGTCAGTACTTTCCTTACACAAAGCATCATTTGTCTTCAAAAGAATTGGAAAAAAACACATGAATCATATGAACTTTCCGTCCCCATCTATTCTATTTGCATGGAAATAAACAACTGTTTTCACAGAAAAAGGACATGGAACAATTAGAGGGCGAGGAGATGATGAGAAAAATTATATTTTTGGTTGAACTAACTCTTTAAAGTGAACACACACACTATCAGCTGTGAATCTCTTTCTCTGCGGCGAGTCTCTCTTTCTTTCTGGGACACTGTAAACCTTCACAGGATCTCCTGCTGAGAGAGAGAGAGAGAGAGAGAGAGGAGAGAGAGAGAGAGAGAGAGAGACACGTCTTCACTAGTCAGAGCAATTTATGGGCTCAGGCCTCACTGAGTAACAACATATAATAGAGCTTCAGTCAGAGCGACAAATCAGTGTGTGTTTCCACAAAACAGAAGACATACACACACTGGTGCAGTGTCCAGGTGTTTTGTAGCATCCTCGCTTCCTGTCTGTTAACATGACACTACCTATTTCTGCACTTACTGTAAATAAACCACTAAAACGGACCTGTTGAAATCGGATCTTGACATTTGACCCGGGCCGGATATGTTCAATGAGAAATCTCAGACCCGTCCTTGAATCTGAGCAGCACAGATCAAAGAACACAGTCAAAGAAATCCAGAGGGAGGGTCTCCAGAATATGTGGTAAAGTATATCCATTGTTTTAGATATTTTGTATAGATATATGGTGTGTTTAACATCCAATCAACCCACGTCTAGTTGCACTCAATAGCATGAGTTTTATGCAGGAGTATATCTGAAGAAAACCTGTTTGAAAACAATCAGCAGTTTTGATGCTGTAGTGGCAGAAAAAATACACAGTTTACTTTTATTATAGAGAGAGAGAGAAAGAGAAGGATAGAAAGCACAGCAGAGACTAGAGAAAACAGATCCCGCAACAAGCCAGCAGAGAAATGAGTCAGAGGAGCGCAGAGATTCAGTCATTACTCTTCTTTCCTTTGAATAACACAATTAAAAGAGGGAAATTGTGCCGAAGCGCTGCGAGTATCTATTCGTCAGCCTAAAGAGCCTCTGTGCCTTGATAAAGACTGTGTTCAATCTCGCTCTGCAGGCAGGACGGCCGCAGTAACACGCTGTGGAACGCCGGCAGAATTGTGGAATATTTCATGTAAAAATGCTCTTGACATGCTATTAAGGTGAATTAGCTGGAGCCACTTGACTGTAAATGTTCTGATTAAGTCACGGCAGCTGTGTGTGTGTGTGTGTGTGTGGATGACAGGGTGCAGCTTAACGTCTCTCACACAGTTAGGTGTGCGGAGAGGATTTTTTAAGTGGTGTTCTGCTAAAAGCTCGGTGAGTGAATGACAGATGCTGAGAAACTGGATCTCTGTCTGTTTTATGAGCTGAGAGCTGCACCGTCTCAACCTGACAACGTCTGTCCAGTAATTCCATTAGAGGAGACGATCTTAAAGGGATATTAACCCTCTAAAATCACGTCTGTCATCATTTACTCACCCTCTTGTCATTATTTGAATTCTTTGACGTTGAGTAGAATGCCTGAGCTTAAGTTTCCCATAGGAAAGTCTAATTTTAGTGCAACTGGAAAAATAAGGATTGTTTTCAAACAAGTTCCATCCATCCATCTACGTCTGTCAGTCTATCTGACCATATATCGCTCTGTCTATCTTTCGTTTCATATTTCTGATCATCTATCATACCGTGCGTCTATCTGTCTGTCTATCATTCCGTCTATCTGACTATCTATCGTTCTGTATATCTGACCATATATAGTTCCACATGTCTGTCTGTCGTTTTATCTGTCTGTCATTCCGTCTATCTATGGTTCCATATCTATCTTTCCATATCTATTTGACCATATATCGTTCCATCTGTCTGTCTGTCGTTCCATCATTCTGTCTATTAGACTTTCTATCTATCTATCTATCTATCTATCTATCTATCTATCTATCTATCTATCTATCTATCTATCTATCTATCTATCTATCTATCTATCTATCTATCTATCTATCTACCTGACCATCTATTCTCCCATCTATTGTCTGTCATTCCATCTATCTGTCCATATATCGTTCCGTCTATCATTCTGTCTATCTATCGTTCTGACTATTTGATTTTCTATCTATCCATCTATCTATCTGACCATATATTGATCCGTCTGTCTGTCTGTCGTTCCGTCTATCATTCTGTCTATCTGTCCATCTATTGTTCCATCTATCTATTGTTCTGTCTAGCTATCATTTTGTCTATTTGACCATCTATTGTTCAATCTGTCTATCTATCTATCTATCTATCTATCTATCTATCTATCTATCTATCTATCTATCTATCTATCTATCTATCTATCTATCTATCTATCTATCTATCTATCTATCTATCTATCTATCTATCTATCTATCTATCTGACCATATATCGTTCCATCTGTCTGTCTGTCGGTCGTTCCATCTATCTGACCATCTGTCGTTCCATCTCTCTATTATTCTATCTATTATTTCGTCTATCTATTCTGTCTATTTGACCATCTATTGTTCAATCTGTCTATCTATCTATCTATCTATCTATCTATCTATCTATCTATCTATCTATCTATCTATCTATCTATCTATCTATCTATCTATCTATCTATCTATCTGACCATATATCGTTCCATCTGTCTGTCTGTCGGTCGTTCCATCTATCTGACCATCTGTCGTTCCATCTCTCTATTATTCTATCTATTATTTCGTCTATCTATTCTGTCTATTTGACCATCTATTGTTCAATCTGTCTATCTATCTATCTATCTATCTATCTATCTATCTATCTATCTATCTATCTATCTATCTATCTATCTATCTATCTATCTATCTATCTATCTGACCATATATCGTTCCATCTGTCTGTCTGTCGGTCGTTCCATCTATCTGACCATCTGTCGTTCCATCTCTCTATTATTCTATCTATTATTTCGTCTATCTA
The DNA here is from genome assembly GCA_037194245.1 of Opsariichthys bidens. Classification (NCBI taxonomy): domain Eukaryota; kingdom Metazoa; phylum Chordata; class Actinopteri; order Cypriniformes; family Xenocyprididae; genus Opsariichthys; species Opsariichthys bidens. The sequence continues at coordinate 10,005,634 of CM074306.1, forward strand.
TTCTGTCTATTTGACCATCTATTGTTCAATCTGTCTATCTATCTATCTATCTATCTATCTATCTATCTATCTATCTATCTATCTATCTATCTATCTATCTATCTATCTATCTGACCATATATCGTTCCATCTGTCTGTCTGTCGGTCGTTCCATCTATCTGACCATCTGTCGTTCCATCTCTCTATTATTCTATCTATTGTTTCGTCTATCTATTCTGTCTATTTGACCATCTATTGTTCAATCTATCTATCTATCTATCTATCTATCTATCTATCTATCTATCTATCTATCTATCTATCTATCTATCTATCTGACCATATATCGTTCCATCTGTCTGTCTGTCGGTCGTTCCATCTATCTGACCATCTGTCGTTCCATCTCTCTATTATTCTATCTATTGTTTCGTCTATCTATTCTGTCTATTTGACCATCTATTGTTCAATCTGTCTATCTATCTATCTATCTATCTATCTATCTATCTATCTATCTATCTATCTATCTATCTATCTATCTATCTATCTATCTATCTATCTATCTATCTATCTATCTATCTATCTATCTGACCATATATCGTTCCATCTGTCTGTCTGTTGGTCGTTCCATCTATCTGACCATCTGTCGTTCCATCTCTCTATTATTCTATCTATTGTTTCGTCTATCTATTCTGTCTATTTGACCATCTATTGTTCAATCTGTCTATCTATCTATCTATCTATCTATCTATCTATCTATCTATCTATCTATCTATCTATCTATCTATCTATCTATCTATCTATCTATCTATCTATCTGACCATATATCGTTCCATCTGTCTGTCTGTCGGTCGTTCCATCTATCTGACCATCTGTCATTCCATCTCTCTATTATTCTATCTATCGTTTCGTCTATCTATCATTCTATCTATTTGACCATCTATTGTTCCACCTGTCTGTCTGTCCAGGTCTGATGGTGGTGTTTAAACAATCAGAGCATCATTATAAAGTGCATTAGTCACATTAGTGTTACTATTGGGAGAATTTTTTTTTTTACATATCTTGAAATGAATGTACACAAAAGCTTTGGATTCCAGTGCATGTCGTGTAAATGCAACCAGAGAGATGTTTTGGTGGTGCACAGGTATATTATATTAGTGTGATGTTTCTTTCAGAGAGAGAGGGAGGGAGAGATGCTTTGAACCCGTGTTAAACTACCCAGACTGGTGGACACCCTCCAGGAGCTGCTTGACTGCTTTTATCTTTCCTGCCATAATTAGACCTGACTGTCCCTCTAATGACACATGACACTATTACAGCCATCCTGAGCCTCACACGAGATGCTTCTCTGTCTGTCTAACACCTGCTGAGGAGTTTACAGCCGAGCTGGATTAGATCCAGCCGGTGGGCTCACCCTGCTTCCCGTTCCTTTTATTGGACTATATTTAATAGCAGAATCCGCCGCACATTAGTGCACAATGTGATTTTATTACTCGCTGTTCAAGCGGTTCAGACAGGACACTACAGCATCAAATAAGCGAGGATGTCAGCGGACTGCATGTCTGACGTGTGGCTGGAGGGTGGATAATGGACGAGAAGCCCGGGGATCGATGTACTTGCCTCAACCAGCAGTGTTATTTGAGCTAACGTCAGTCGAAAGCTGACAGTCTGCTCTAATGCGGCCGGTTCAAGTTGCAGAAAGCGCAGGATGAGCAGACAGAGGCGAGTCCATTCTGAGTTCATCCTAATGCACTCGTTCATTGAACAGCACTCGACCAGACTGTAATTGAAGGAGGGAATGTTCTGAGACCCTCGAGGACATAAACGGCCCTCTGCAGTCTGTCTGTCTGTCTCTCTGTTGTTCGTTCGTTCTATCGTTATATCGTTCACTTTATCGTTCGCTCTATCGTTTGTTCTGTCGTTCGCTCTATCGTCCTTCGCGATATTGTTCGTTCTATCATTCGCTCTATCGTTTGTTGTATCTATCATTTCATTGTTTGCTTTACCACTCGCTCTATCTTTCCTTCGTTGTATTGTTCACTCAATCGTTTGTTCTATCTATCGTGCTATTGTTCGTTCTGTCTACCATTCTATAATTTGCTTTATCACTCGCTCTATCTTTCCTTCTGTCTATTGTTCTATCATTCGTTGTATTGTTCACCCAATCGTTTGTTCTATCTATCGTTCTATTGTTCATTCTGTCTACCATTCTATCGTTTGCTTAATCACTCGCTCTATCTTTCCTTCTGTCTATTGTTTTATCATTCGTTGTATCGTTCACCCAATCGTTTGTTCTATCTATCGTTCTATCTATCGTTCTATTACCACTCGCTCTATCTTTCCTTCGTTGTATTGTTCACTCAATCGTTTGTTCTATCTATCGTGCTATTGTTCGTTCTGTCTACCATTCTATAATTTGCTCTATCTTTCCTTCTGTCTATTGTTTTATCATTCGTTGTATCGTTCACCCAATCGTTTGTTCTATCTATCGTTCTATCTATCGTTCTATTACCACTCGCTCTATCTTTCCTTCGTTGTATTGTTCACTCAATCGTTTGTTCTATCTATCGTGCTATTGTTCGTTCTGTCTACCATTCTATAATTTGCTTTATCACTCGCTCTATCTTTCCTTCGGTCTATTGTTCTATCATTCGTTGTATTGTTCACCCAATCGTTTGTTCTATCTATCGTTCTATTGTTCATTCTGTCTACCATTCTATCGTTTGCTTAATCACTCGCTCTATCTTTCCTTCGGTCTATTGTTCTATCATTCGTTGTATTGTTCACCCAATCGTTTGTTCTATCTATCGTTCTATTGTTCATTCTGTCTACCATTCTATCGTTTGCTTTACCACTCGCTCTATCTTTCCTTCGTTGTATTGTTCACTCAATCGTTTGTTCTATCTATCGTGCTATTGTTCGTTCTGTCTACCATTCTATAATTTGCTTTATCACTCGCTCTATCTTTCCTTCGGTCTATTGTTCTATCATTCGTTGTATTGTTCACCCAATCGTTTGTTCTATCTATCGTTCTATTGTTCATTCTGTCTACCATTCTATCGTTTGCTTAATCACTCGCTCTATCTTTCCTTCGGTCTATTGTTCTATCATTCGTTGTATCGTTCACCCAATCGTTTGTTCTATCTATCGTTCTATTGTTCATTCTGTCTACCATTCTATCGTTTGCTTAATCACTCGCTCTATCTTTCCTTCGGTCTATTGTTCTATCATTCGTTGTATCGTTCACCCAATCGTTTGTTCTATCTATCGTTCTATTGTTCATTCTGTCTACCATTCTATCGTTTGCTTAATCACTCGCTCTATCTTTCCTTCTGTCTATTGTTCTATCATTCGTTGTATCGTTCACCCAATCGTTTGTTCTATCTATCGTTCTATTGTTCATTCTGTCTACCATTCTATCGTTTGCTTAATCACTCGCTCTATCTTTCCTTCGGTCTATTGTTCTATCATTCGTTGTATCGTTCACCCAATCGTTTGTTCTATCTATCGTTCTATTGTTCGTTCTGTCTACCATTCTATCGTTTGCTTTATCACTCGCTCTATCTTTCCTTCGGTGTATTGTTCTATCATTTGTTCTATCATTTGTTGTATCGTTCACTCAATCGTTTGTTCTATCTATCGTGCTATTGTTCGTTCTGTCTACCATTCTATTGTTCGCTTTATCATTAATTCTAATGTTTGATCTATCGTTTGTTTGTTCTATCTATCGTTTGGTCTATCGTTCACTCTATCGTATGTTATTTCTATCGTTCGCTCTACTGTTTGTTCTATCTGTTGTTCTATTGTACACACAATCATTCACTCTATTGTTCGTTCTATCGTTCGTTCTATCTAATATTCTATTGTTTGATCTATCGTTTGTTCGTTCTGTCATTCGTTCTATCTATCGTTCACTCTATCGTTAGTTTTATCATTTACTCTATCGTTTGTTCTATTGTTTGCTCTATCGTTTGTTCTATCTATCTATTGTTCTATCATTCGTTCTATTGTTCTCTCTATCGTTTGTTCTTTCCATCGCTCACTCTATTGTTTGTTCCATCTGTTGTTCTATTGGTTATTCTATCGTTCGTGTAATCGTTTGTTGGTTCTATCAATTGTTCTATCTATCGTTCTTTCTATCATTTGTTCTTTCTGTCGTTCGCACTATCATTCACTCTATCGTTCATTCTATCTATCATCCTATTTTTCGCTCTATTGTTTATTCTATTGTTCTACATTCCATCTATCCATCATTCTATCCGTTTATCCCTCCATCTGTTGTATCTATCTATCAGCTGATCTATCAGTCAAACGACTGTACTCCAAGGTTTAAAAAATAAAGCCACTTGACTGAAACAGTTGTGAAAGAGGTCACTCTGAGATGTGAGGTCAGGTCAAAGGTCACTGATGTATGTTCAGGTGTTGCCGTACTGGGCTGCTCTTTACTGCTGCTCATTGACTCGTACAGCTCATCATAATCCATCTTTAGCAGGAATGTTTTTGGCACTGAAGGTCGTTTCCCTTCATATCACTACAAAATCTGAAACGGGTTTTGTTCCTGATCAGATACCACACGGTTTCTGTACATTTTGCAGAAGAACATTTTCTGCAGGTTGCTCGCAATAATGTAAACCATACCTGTGAACATGTGTCTGATGTGTGTGTGTGTGTGTGTGTGTGTGTGTGTGTGTGTGTGTGTGTGTGTGTGTGTGTGTGTGTGTGTGTGTGTGTGTGCATCTCTGCGGCAATGAACACGATGTGCCTGATCGCCCTCATCAGGGACTGTTGAATCGATAAGTTGGGAAAATGCTGAAATAGCACCAGTTTCTCTTTCACACTTTCCTTCTCGCTGGACCTTAAGATGTTTGCGGCAGTGTTGTTTTGGAGAACAAACCTGGCACATGTGGTCATCCTCTGATCTTTCTCTGGTGTTTGTGTTCGCTCCAGCTGTCTTTGTACCGGCAAATCAAACTGTGAAATTACATTTTATGTATTTAATTTTTTATGGATTTTTTTTATTTTTATCATAGTGTATGTCTATATTGTTTTGCACCATAAACACTTTAGGTTTTAAATAATTTAGATTATTTAATTAGTACAATAGTATTAGATATCTGTTGCATGCATAAGACATGTGAAAGTGGTTCTCCGTCTGTGCTGAATGTATTATCGTCCTCTGGAGATCTGCTTCTTTGTTACGTGTGAATTTTTAATGATTTCTTCAAGCCCGCTCAAGGACGTCTGGCTATAAATATATCAATCACAGACTCATTAATGAGCCTGGAACAATTTAAGAACAGACCAACATTATGGTTGCATTAACATTGTCATTTTGCAATGTTGATGGGAAGTTAATAAAACAGGGTTTCATATTTGGCTCGCCTTTTTGCTTCAATCAAACTGACATACAAATCTGATATTAATATCTGCCAAAGCTGACTGCTCCTGTGATAAAGATCTTGCAGTAATTAAATGAGTGTTAGATGTTGGATCTACATGTCTTTTGCTGATGAATAAAGCAGCATGCATCTGTGACGGCATGCAGAGCTGAAGCTTACGCTGCTAAAGCAAGCGTGTGCATCTAAAGACAGTTTTGTGTTGTTGATGTGTTTGTCTTGCTGCAGACGGCTGGCTGTGTCGTCAGACTCTCAGCTTCCTTCATGTTCTCTCTCACCTTGAGACAACCTTACCAACATGAGTGCTATATCCATCAAGACAAGGTTACATAACATCCTGTATCTCTCTGTAAAACTCGATCAATCAATCAGTCGATCAATCACAAAGGAAACAGCCTCAAACACGCTGCTCTGGAAATGTTTCCCATTAACCACCAAAACATAGTGTCTGTTTTCTATCTATCTAGCTATCGTTCCATCTGTCATCTATTGTTCTATCATTCTGTCTATCTATCTATCTATCTATCTATCTATCTATCTATCTATCTATCTATCTATCTATCTATCTATCTATCTATCTATCTTTAGTTCCATCGTTCCATCGTTCCATATGTCATTTATCATCTGTCGTTCTATCATTCTCTCTATCTATCATTCTCTTTATCTATCATTCTCTCTATCTATCTATCTATCTATCGTTCTATCTATCTATCGTTCTATCATTCTATCGTTCTATCGTTCTATCTATCGTTCCATATGTCATTTATCATCTATCGTTCTATTGTTCTATATCTATCTATCTATCTATCTATCTATCTATCTATCTATCTATCTATCTATCTATCTATCTATCTATCTATCTATCTATCTATCTATCTATCGCTCTATCGTTCTATTTATCTATCTGTCGTTCTATCTATCTATTGTTCTATCGTTCTATCGTTCCATGTCATTTATCATCCTATCTATCTATCTATCTATCTATCTATCTATCTATCTATCTATCTATCTATCTATCTATCTATCTATCTATCTATCTATCTATCTATCTATCTATCGCTCTATCGTTCTATTTATCTATCTGTCGTTCTATCTATCTATTGTTCTATCGTTCTATCGTTCCATGTCATTTATCATCCTATCTATCTATCTATCTATCTATCTATCTATCTATCTATCTATCTATCTATCTATCTATCTATCTATCTATCTATCGCTCTATCGTTCTATCGTTCTATTTATCTATCTGTCGTTCTATCTATCTATTGTTCTATCGTTCTATCGTTCCATGTCATTTATCATCCTATCTATCTATCTATCTATCTATCTATCTATCTGTCTATCTGTCTATCTGTCTATCTATCTATCTATCTATCTGTCTATCTATCTGTCTATCTGTCTATCTATCTATCTATCTATCTGTCTATCTATCTATCTATCTATCTATCTATCTATCTATCTATCTATCTATCTATCTATCTATCTATCTATCTATCTATCTATCTATCTATCTATCTATTGTTCCATCGTTCCATATGTCATTTATCATCTATCGTTCTATTGTTATCCATCCATCCATCCATCCATCCATCCATCCATCCATCCATCCATCCATCCATCCATCCATCCATCCATCCATCCATCCATCCATCCATCCATCCATCCATCCATCCATCCATCCAATCTCATTTTACTTCTGCTGTGATGTGCTCCATCGTTTTTCATTTTTCCGGAGAATTTTGATAAAACCCTTTCCATAATAAAGATGCATCTTTAAGGTCAAGTGGAGGAAATTCCAAATAAAAAATTGATTTAAATCAGATTATGTCATGAAGCCAAATCAGATTATTCATCAGTATTCCTGACACATCCCTTCATCTTCCCCTGACCCCCTCCATCCCTCACTATTGATCCTGGGTGAGTTTGTCCCATTAAACAGCCGGAGTCAAGCAGTCAAGACAGAAGATAGAAGTCGAGTCAGAAAAGCCTTTTCCAGTCTCACCGTTTCTGCCCGCTTCTTTAATTATTTTTCACAATGACGCAGCACATCTCAACAGATGGCACACTTGGCTCCGCTCGGCGGTTCTGCACGTCAGACGTATTCGACTCTGAGCGTCCGGTGGCGAGCAGCGGGCCGATATCCTACAGCAGACGAGCTCTGTGTTTGATTTGTTTGAGTCTCGCCAGCAGGACCTCAATAAAGGCCCGTCACGGCCTGAACCCAAACCTCCCGCAGGGAATCATCCTGCGGAATAGGTTGAGTGTCTTGCGAGTGTTTTGCAGGTGATCGGAGCACTTTGGAAAGCTTTAAACCGTGTTCCAGCCTTACAAGACCAATAAAATGAGGCAATGCTGTGAAACAGAGACTAAACACTGTCTGTGCACCGTCATCACCCAGAGGAGATGTTTATTGCTCTTTCAGAGCTCTGGATTTCTCAGTTGTGTTTCATTTTTGATGATCCTATTCCTCAGGAGAAATAAAAACAGACACAAATGAGTCTGACATACAGTAAGAGTAAAGAGCCATACTGTAACATGAATGTGGAGAAGCTCAGATGTTTTGGACGAATTTGCTGTTTGACAATGCATGTTCAGTACGGATAAAAACATTACCTTCACTTTGTGTCTTTAATTTTGAAGGTACAATATTCCATCGCCATAAACCTTTAAGTAAGGAATAATTGACGACGGGCTGTTGAATTATTGTAAAATGATAAACTGTGCATTATTTTACATCCTGGAGTCAATTATTCCACTTATACTACGGTTACCACACCTCGAGACACTGTTCAGATGTCGCATTTCGAGACATTTGTCAGGTTTTTGTCCTTTAAACACTACGGATCTTATTCCATGCCTTCGTTTCTACTTCCAAAACATAATTATAGCGTTAGTAACAGAGGCTTGAGCTGTTGATAGCAGACTAATGCAGTTTTTTATTAGAGAGAGAGATTAAGTGTGTGTGAATTGCCTGAATCTGTGCTTCTGTCTCAAGTGTTCACTACTGACAGCGAAACTGTAAGTTTATCTGCTTCAAGAACAGCGGCGTTATTACCTCGCCAGTGACAAACGTCATGTAGCTTTTTAAGATGCCGAACTATTCTACTGATAAAATCGTCTGAAACACACTTCTGTGCGAGTGTGTCCATCCCGTACTGAGAGAATGTGCTTTCCGGACATAATAAAACGTAATTTTGTTGAAATAACATGGAAATAATTTGTCGTTTTTATTCTATTGTTTACCATGTTTATTTGTCGTTGTGGGTTTTGTTTCTGTTGTAAGCTGTAAGGACCTTTGAAATAATCATTTGGCGAAGTTATATGGAACTGTAATGCGGTCAAGACCTGCCTGGAACTACTTTAGCCAAACGTTTCCTTGAAAATAACGGCTCACCTAATGTTGAAATACTGGGATTATATCGAAACTGTTTTAAAATCATACCTGTTCGTTATCTTATAATCCAACGTTACTAGACAATAATCGCAAAAATCCCGTCCACAATACCGGATGACATGATTAAATAACTGTACACAAAATATTGATTTAATCATTTTAATATTTTGTTAGCTCACCATACGCAAAATTTCGATGAAGAAAAAACGTTCCTAGCAAGCGTATAACGCTGCTGACTTCAGTAACCCGTGATCCTGTGTGTGTAATCGGTTTTCAGCGGTTGTTATTGGGGAATAACGTTCCACTGGATGGTGCGATTGACCAATCAGAATCAAGCGTTCCACAGAGCCGCGTAATAACTGTAAACAATGACTGTTAATGAAGTGTTGTTTTCTTTATTGTGACTTGTTGCACCTCTTCATTCAACTGAAAAATCATTTTTATTGCAAGACCATTTACAGATTCTAAAAAGCAAAAAAAAAATGTTTTATTTTTTTTTAACTAACACTAAATGTATTAAAACAATTTTATCACTTGAAATATATAAAAAATTTGTTGAAGCTCTAACATTGCATGGTAATAAATAAAAACTAAACCTTAAACTGAAATACGAATAAATCTAAATAAATTATATTTTTTAAACAATAAATAAATCAATAGAACTGACATAAAATTAAAAAGAAAAAAAACCCCCACAAAATATCAACAACGAAAGTAGTGCTTTAACTGTAAGATAGATCATATATGTATATTTGTTCCAATAGATGTTGCTTGCATACATTCATAAAGGAGTTTTGCTCTTCTCCAGCGTGCTAATCTAATAAAGCTGGCATTGTATATTACGATTATCGTTGGCTCTGTGACAAATTGCTCCTCTTTTGCAAGTGTCTTTGAGTAAAAGCATGAATGTAAATATGTGCAATATGCAAATCTGCTCAAATGGTCAGTTTAATTCCACGAAACACTTTGTATCACTGCTTTTTCCTTTTTAATTCAAATATAGGCTAAAAATGTATTAAATCAGCATTTCTCTCGATTCATCTGCTTTTCACTGAGCTTGCAGTGCATTCTGGGATTGCCTTATCTAGCTCAGCTCATTTGTTCTTGGAAGAATATGATGATAAGGAGATCTCCGCTGTGATTTGTCGCTCTTACGGGCTCATTTCTTACTCGAGAGTCCTGTGAATGCAAACGGCCGATCGGCCCACAGACACCGATATGAATGCGAGATCTGTGCACGCGCCCACACACTCGTTTACCGAGCCCAGTGCTTTCCACTTACTGTACGACCGGCCCAAATTCTCAGACAGACGCCCGCACACAGGATTTCTTTAAAGCGAGAGTCGTCGGGCCGCGCTTCGCTTCTCTCCACTGTGGATCACAGCACATGTTGCTGCTCCTGCTGAATATGCATGAGGTTTCCGTCTCGGTGACACACTCAAAAGAGCGCTGCCGTGTTTTTAACCTCAGGATGACTTGACTGAATCACCTGCTTTGTTTATAAAACCCAGAGAGAGAGAGACTAAAGAGACAGGCAGGCAGTGAGAGAGAGAGAGAATCAGTGAGAGAAGGCGTACGTTTTGCACATTTTCTCTGCTTATCCTGCCAGAGCAGCGCGCTCTATAATAACACTCCTACACACACACACACACACACTAACTCATAACCTCGGCGCGCCTTCCAGCTCAACTGCCCCTAACCAAGAGCTAATCACCTCTCTCTGCCTGAGGCGACGTCCATGTGTCAGCGACATGCCCAAACCAATGCCACACGTCTGTCTGCAACACACACACACACACACACACGTTCGTTTTGCTATCAAAGTGAGGACATTCCATAGGCGTAATGGTTTTTATACTGTACAAACTGTACATTCTGCCCCCCCCCCACCCCTAAACTTAACCCTCTCTGACATTCTGCATTTTTACATTTTTAATAAAACATTGTTTAGTGTGTTTTTAAAGCTGTTTGAAAAGTGGGGACATGAAATGTCCTCATAATTCACGTTGAAGTTGTAATACCAGTGTCACACCCATGACATTTTACATATTTGTGTCCTGATATGTCACAAAAACACACACATTCACACATTCACACACACACACACACACACACACACACCAGACATCCCCCCCCCCCATAGGCCTATGCAATTATTCGTTAATTATGTTGAAATATCTAGATTACTTTTACTATTTATATAAGCTGCTTATACCATTTATGTAAACTGTAGGTCTAAGGAGTTTGTTGTTTTCATGCAGCCTTGGCAACTAGCCTGAATAATGTGCACATGATATGAAACTGGTCAACTCAACATGCCTTTTGCAATCATTTAACCCGCCATGGGTCATGCTGAAGTCGCTGTTACAAATAGTGCATCGAGCAAGACTTTCATTGTGTTTGACACTTATAAGACCCGGGTACACTTTCCGAAAAATGTGTCTTGGTGCCATGGTTCTCCTGTTTCTAGATAGACATAACCGATTAATTTGGTTCGGGAGGAGAGATGAAAGCCCGCCCACACTGACAATTGATTGGTTGATTTGCCGAAACAGGCCAATCAGGATGCTCTCTGTCATGCGCTTCGCAGACAAGCACACGCACACGCAAGGTCTCTCGCTCCCTCTCCCTCTCTGCCGTGCGCGCGTGCGCGCTAGACGGTTTGAAACACAGTGTCTGTCTCGCACGCGCGCTCTTGCTCGCTCGCTCTAGATTCCGGGAGATTTTAACTAATTTGCGGGCATCAGGGAGCCACTATCAATATGCGGGAGACTCCCGGAACTTCCGACTTGGGATGTCTGCACACACACACACACACAAAAGCGGTTCTGGTGAATGCCACAAAAGCATGATCGGGTCACGTTTCATCGAGTCAAAATAAAACAAAACAAATGCATTTTTAGAAACATTTTGCATTTGTGATTGTGACATTATTTTAATGACACTTAAAAAGTTTTCTTTGAAATTCCCAGTTGATGGTAATCCAGCTGAAAACGATCGCAAAAGGAGAATGTCCACAACTTTTGTGATTAAATGGCATGAAACTGACAATCACAATGGAAAATTGTGTTGCAAGCAGGAGAAGACTAAAATATAATTTCTTATTTTGAGGTGAAATGCGACCCAGACGAGTTCTTGACAGGTTTAATGGGATACTCCCACACACACACACTCATGGATATAAATATAGCCAACATGAACACACACACTCATAGCAACATGATCATTATTGTGAGTGA
>CM074306.1:10020135-10032635 GCA_037194245.1 Opsariichthys bidens
TATATATGTATATATGTGTATATATGTGTATATATATGTATGTATATGTGTATATATATGTATATATGTATATATGTGTATATATATATGTGTATATATATATATGTATGTATATATGTTTGTATATATGTATATATATGTATGTATATGTATGTATATATATTTATATATATTTATTTATTTTATTATTTTTTTACCAGTTTAACTGTTCTTTTACTCATTACTCACACACACACACACACACACACTCATAGAGTAAAGTCAGTAAGACACGTTGCCATTTCAGGCTGATTTCTCATGCATCTCCCTCGGGCTAATTGCGAAGTCTTACTCAGAGCCCCGAACAGCCAATCGGGAGGCTGGAAGTGAGGGCTGATTTCAGCTGATCTCAGAGAGGCGGAGGCAGAGTCTGGGTTCGCACCGTCACCCTGCTGTCCTCGGAGGGGGAAACACAGGGGGGCTGTGCAGAAATGTGCATCTCCTGCGCTGCCTGGCAAGAAGCTCGCTGCATGTCAGCCAAACTGGGTCAGCACCACCCCTCGATCCCTCTCTCTCTCTCTCTCTCTCACACACACACACACACACACACACACACAGACAGAGCGTTTCTCGTGGTTTTGGAAATATTTGCCTAGCTACTGCACTTGCCCTTTGGAAAGTGCCTTTTCTGTCAGACTCGTGTGTGAGTAACAGGCTGTTAAAGGTTGATTCAATCACATTTATGAAATGTTAAGTGCTTCCACCGTCCGGTGGCGAACACGAGAGACGGATGGAAAACGGCTCGGAGTGAACGAAGGGGGTCTCCGTCCGGAGAGGTGTAAAACCGTGAGGTCGCGTTTCACAACACCGAACTGAACTGCCAATCAGCTGCCGGAGAGGGTGTGATGTCAGCGTGTCACATCCAGACCTGTCAGAGAGAAACATGCACAGTGCTCTCCAAAAATTACTTTAAAGCACCCTGAACTTACAGTAAACCCCAAAAGAAGGGGTCATTTCACCTCGCAAAGCCTGACATCTGAAAGAAACATCGAACGTTTTGAAACGCAGCATATTTCCGCATATGTTGCGTATCATATTTAGGCTTTTGTTGCTCTGATATAGTGAGAATATGGAACGACTCATTTGGTGCAGATGCGGATATTTCTATGGAAAAAAGTGATGAAATATGAGATATGTCATATAAATATCCGTCGTCACTCAATATCTGCTAATGACGTGATATTTAGAAGCTCATGATCAAATCTCTGTCGTTTTTAAACATGTAATGCAGTTTGATTGAGAGATGAACTGATGATCATGTCGGATGATGAATAATCAAGTAATCCAGTTAACAGTATCGAAGTTTTTCTTACGTTTACTGGGTAAAAAGCACCTGACACATCGATTAATGCTTTTACTTGATGAAAGAGTCTAAACTCTCTTGTGTGCGACAGGTTTATCAGGGAACTCGGCATAAGATCCAATAGGATTTGCCGGGGTAAGATCGCAAACGCTCGTCTTTGTGACATTATTCACAGCACGAGTCTGTCTGCAGTCCGCTGTCTCTCAACAGGAAGTGCGAAAGAGCTCTTCCTCTCCAGGCAGGAAGCGGCAGCGCGGGTCAGGCTCGGCGGGAGTTTTGCTCTGACGTCAGAGTCCTGGCAGCTCCGCGGACGCCCGGCCGGAGCGCACCTGTCTCCCGTTTAAGTAATGGATTCTGCTGATGCTGCCCCTCGCTGCACAATTAGACGTTTCCTCGGGAGACCGGATCCGACTCGGAGCGCAGGACCGATAATGATCCGCGAGCTCGGAGCCGGAGATGTCGCAGAACCGCAGTCTTCCTTTACAAATAAGATCCGGCACGAGGGTTTAGAGACAATCTCTGACCTGCGGACACACCTTAGTTTATGAACTATTAACTATGACTTTTAACTCCTAATTACAGGTTATTAATAGTTAATGAGGTAGTTGTTAAGTTTTGGTTTTGGGACGTGGAATAAAGTCATGCAGAATAATATGTGCTTGATAAGAAAATAACTAGTAATATGCATGTTAATAAACAACTACTTAATAGTGTGAACTGGACCCTAAACTAAAAAATATCATTGTCATGAATTTGATATTAAATGACTTTGTATGTCATAATAATGACTTTCCGTGCAATAATTATGACATACTAAGTCATAATTGGGATATAAAATGTCAAATTCATGTTCAAGTTGGCATACTAATTCGTAATTGTGAGACAAAAATTCTAAATTATGATTTACTAGGTTACATTAACTCAAAATGATGACAAAAAACCAAGTTATAATTATGAGTCACAATTATGACACATAAATTCATAAGTCTTAAGTTGTAGTTATTACCCAAAAAGGCGAAATTATGACTCAAATTCGACATTAAGTCACAATTTTGACATTTTAGGTCATGATTATGACATATTCTAAGTCGAAGTCACACATATGACATGCTGAGACAGTTATGAGATAACTGGCATTTTAAAATTGGCAATCAATTGAATATTAAATCATAATTATGATACAAATTATGACAGAAAATGTAGAAAATACCACATACTAAGATATAGTTATGACATACTAAATCATAAGTATGTGATTAAAAAGTAGAAATTAGAGGAAAAAGTCATAATTATGAGATAAAAAATTCAAAATTATGATTTACTAGGTTACATTAACTCAAAATGATGACAAAAAAAGACAAAATTATGACATGAAGTTATAAGTTATAGTCACAATTATGACACATAAATACATAAGTCTTAAGTTGTAGTTATTACCCAAAAAGGCGAAATTATGACACACTAACTTATAATTAATTCGACATTAAGTCACAATTTTGACATTTCAGGTCATGATTATGACACATTCTAAGTCACACATATGACATGCTGAGACAATCGAATTGATTGTTAATCATAATTATGACACAAAAAGTCAAAATTATGGCAGAAAATGTAGAAAATACAACATACTAAGATATAGTTATGACATACTAAATCATAATCGGGATGTAAAATGTCAAATTCATGTTCAAGTCGGCATACTAATTCGAAATTATGATATAAAAATCAAAATTATGACATGAAGTTATCATTATGAGTCACAATTATGACACATAAATACATAAGTCTTAAGTTGTAGTTATTACCCAAAAAGGCGAAATTATGACACACTAACTTATAATTAATTCGACATTAAGTCACAATTTTGACATTTCAGGTCATGATTATGACACATTCTAAGTCTAAGTCACACATATGACATGTTAAGACAATCGAATTGATTGTTAATCATAATTATGACACAAAAAGTGAAAATTATGGCAGAAAATGTAGAAAATACAACATACTAAGATATAGTTATGACATACTAAATCATAATCGGGATGTAAAATGTCAAATTCATGTTCAAGTCGGCATACTAATTCGAAATTATGATATAAAAATCAAAATTATGACATGAAGTTATCATTATGAGTCACAATTATGACATATAAATACATAAGTCTTAAGTATGACATATATTAAGTTATAGTTATTACCCAAAAAGGCGAAATTATGACACACTAACTTATAATTAATTCGACATTAAGTCACAATTTTGACATTTCAGGTCATGATTATGACACATTCTAAGTCTAAGTCACACATATGACATGTTAAGACAATCGAATTGATTGTTAATCATAATTATGACACAAAAAGTGAAAATTATGACAGAAAATGTAGAAAATACAACATACTAAATCATAACTGTGTGATAAAAAGTAGAAATTAGAGCAAAAAGTCATAATTATGAGACTCTTTATGCTTCTTTTTTTCTTACGAGGCAGAAATGTGGTGTGGAAACAGATCCGGCATCCATGATCTAAACATCCCTGCCTCACGACGCCTCGGCTCTCGCTCTTATACGGATTTTATTTCAGGCGTCCCGATGCTGTTCTTGTGCAAATAATAATAATAATAACAGCGATGTTGAAATTCCAGGGAAACGCGTTCCTCTGACCTAATGAAAAGCGCAGATATTATTACTCTGCGTTGTTTCACTGAGGCAGGCGTGTGTGTTTCAGAAAGGTCAGTGTTATGCAATGCAGTCTCTGCCGCCAGATTCTGACCACAGCGTGAAGTCTGGACCCGTTTGCTGATTATTTTGACTAAGAACACTTGTCATGTACTGTCACGTGACATTTATTCACGTTTCTCGGTCAGTCTATTTTATTTGTGTAAAACTTTTCACAGGACACATTGTTTCAAAGCAGCTTTACAGAGAATCATGATGTTAGTGTTCAAAATATCTTAATATCGTCATGCCTTATAGCTGAATTTAGCAGATTAGAGCGACAATATAAGTGCATTTTGCAAGGAAATCAGGCAGTATATCACTTTACACTGCGTACGTATGCGGATAAAGTCAATAGGAGCAGGAGAATCTGAAATACATTACAAAAATAGATCGTTTTAAACAACAGCACATTGATCTCTGTGAACAGTTTTGCAGAAAACACAAAGGGAAAAAAAAAACAGTAGAAAACGCATCAGCTGTTGATTGGAGGTCGAGATGTGGGCGTGGCTCTCAAAAGTGGAGGGGCGGAGCTTAACCGTGTAAAGGATTGGTCCTGTACGCATCAACGGAGAGTCGGTCGTCTGTCGGAAGATCCAGTTATGACCCTTTGATTAAAAAATTACCTGGTCAAAAATGTTAAGAAGCGCATTTTAGAACATTTCACTTCATGCCGACTTAAAAGTAGCACTGTTTTTGAGTTTCCCGTGGATTTTGACTCCCGTGACACAAAACACATACATTCGATTGAATGAGTGATTAGATTATCCAAAAATAAAACTTTAATCACCTTCATGAGACACAAAAGGAGATTTTTTTTAAAACATCGACTCTTAATAATAGAGATTCTTTACTGGCATTGATAATTCCATTAAGAATCTTTAACATTCCATTGCAAGAAAAAGTGATTCTTTTAGGAACTGCTCACTGAAAGTTCTTTGGTGGAAGCAAAAATGGCTCTTTTATGGGAAAATCCCCTTTCGGGACCTTTATTTTTAAGAGTGTATAGGTGACAACGTCTTCCAAAAAGACTCCAGAAAGAAGATGAAGCAGTGATTCATATCATCGTCAGTCTTTCGATTAGATTTCATTATCTTGATGAGCAGTTTTTGGGTGAACTACTTTTACTCCATTTATTCTTAACTTGGATTTATAGGTTCAGAGTAAGAAGCCGGATGATTCATGGGTCACGGGTTTGGAGGTTGTGAACAGACACAGGGAGAGTCGCAGGGGTATTACTCAACACACGCAGGGTCAGAACAAAGTGTTGTGTGTCATCCTGGAGAGATGTTCAAGACTGCAGGGTTTGTGATGTTCCTTCACCTCTGCTGCTAATGTTCATGAGTCATTCTGGAGGAGCAACACTGTTTGCAACACACACACACACACACACACACTCTCTCACGCTACACTTCTCATCAATTAAAGGATTGGTTCACTTCAGAACTAAAATTTCCTGATCGTTTACTCACTTCCATGTCATCCAAGATGTTGAAGTCTTTCTTTCTTCAGTTGAAAAGAAATGAAGGTTTTTTTGTGGAAAACATATGTCTCCACATAGTGGACTTCAATGGGGTTCAACAGGTTGAAGGTCCAAATGTCAGTTTCAAAGGATCTACATGATCCCAGACGAGGAATAAGAGTCTGATCTAGAGAAACCATCTGTCATTTTCTAAACAAAAAAAAGAAAAATGATATACTTTTAACCACAAATGCTCGTCGTGCACTGCTCTGTGATGAGCCACGCACGACGTAATCACGTTGGAAAGGTCACGTGACGCAGGCGAAAAACCGATCCAGTGTTTACAAATCAAGCAGTCTTTACAAAAAAAGCACAATTGTGACGTTGGAGGAGAAAAGTCGATTTTTTCAGTCTACCACCTACATCCCGCGTGACCTTTCAACGTGATGACATGATGCACGACGCGTGGCAGAGCAGTGCAAGACGAGCATTTGTGATTAAAAAGTATATCATTTTTCTTTTCTTTTAGAAAATGCCGGATCTATTCGTTCGATCAGACTCGTATTCCTCGTCTGGGATCATGCAGAGCTCTTTGAAACTGGACCTTCAACCTGTTGAACCCCATTGAAGTCCACTATATGGAGAAAAGGTTTTCCTCAAAACCCTTTTCGACTGAAGAAAGAAAGACATGAACATCTTGGATGACATTTTAGTTGTGAACAAATTCTTTAATGTCAACACAAATCAAAATTCATTTAATTTCTTGCATGATGATATTATGAAGCGTTCAAAACTGTCTAACCACCTGCTGCAGGATGGAACCAAAAACCCTTTTCCTCATCTCCACACTATTCATGCAATTTGAAGGAGGAGGAATAATGGATGCATTCGAGACGTTTCGCTTCTGAAAAAACTTTTAAGCAACTCTGATAGTGAGAGATTCATCCGTGTGCTGAAATAAAAAGGTTGTGTTTTCATAAAAAGAATCACCGATGCACCCTTCATGACGCAGTCAATTCCAGATGGATAAAACCCCGTCCTGCGTTTGGTCCCGAGGGTCAAATGTCCCTCGGGAATACGTCAGAATACAGAAACAGAAAAGGGTGCGCGAGAAAGTTTCTCGCAAATGACCTTGCAGCAGCAGCAAAAGGCCGTCGTTTGCGATATGAACGAAAAGCTCTTTTCGTCCCTGTGCATGCACTAAAAATATTCACGCTTTTCAAAGCAGGGGACACAGGTAAGGCGTTCGGCCGGCTCACGTCAAAGCAAAAGCCCCGGTAATGAAGCCGCAGTCAGCAGGAGGCACTTTGAAGTGCTTTAGTCCTAGTTGATACGAACTCTGCCGGGACCTGGATAAAGCTGACGGCCAAATTCCCTCCGTCACACGCGCGTCTCAAGGTTACCGCTGCGGCGCGGCCAAACGCATAACTGCACACGAAGAGCCGTAACGTTCGCCAAAGCATGGGGGATCTTTCCAGAAAGAACGCTCGAGCCGGATTCTCTTTGATCGCATGCCTTTTTTCTCAAGAGCTCCTGGTGAACACAATGCGGATAAAATTCAATCATGTGCAACAAAGGCGTCAGTCAAGGATTTAATTGAGATGAAAGCGTGCTTTGAAGCCGTCGCGCGAGCGTTTGGCGTCACGCGTGCAGCGCAAGCGTTGCGTCACCGAGCTGACGTCATCTCTCTCTCTCTCTCTCTCTCTCTGAATCAGCATGTTTCAGCTCCGGATCTCAACAAAACAGGACCACAAACACGGAGTTACTTATTGGTTCTTTATTATGAAGTGAGAAAATGCCCGGTGTCATTTGTGCTTTACATTGTTCAAATGCTGGGGGGAAAAAACCCAGGGAAAAAGAAGTCCAGAAATAAGTTCATTTGATTCTTTACAGCTTGTAGAAATATCAATTCCAAAGGATTATTTACAAGGCGTCTTGCATTAAACAGTTAGTTCTCCTTGTCCGTAAATACAAAAACAGAGGTTCGACTAATACAAGGCCTGTCTACCTGAATCGCTAAGGTTTGTGCTACTATTTGTATTGTTATTATATTATTATTATTATTATTATTATTATTATTTCAAAAAAATGTTCTCAAAGAAGTGCTTTCAAAGATCCGTCCGCTGTCCGCGTCGCAGCGTTCGATCTCCTACAACAGGTTCGCGCTGCTACGATCTAAAACTACGTTATTAAATAAGAGGCAGGCAGTGCATAACCACTTACAAAAGGACCCTATATCCCTCTCCCCCGCCCCGTCCCGTGGAAGTATCCGCTAATACTACTCTGGCATTTCCCTGATATTTAACTTCTGAACGACTACTGGTAGTATTGGATAAAATTGTGATTAAAAATGCTATAGTTATTACTCGTTTTAGCTTTTAAAAATACCATGCATTATTGCTCTATTCTCTCATCGTGACTCCCGAGAAATATTGCCGACGGATGCTATCTAGGTTTTGGCAAAAAATCCAAAGCTTCATAAAATTGGCATAGATTTCATTAGTAGTGTGTGTGTGTGTGTGTGTGTGTGTGTGTGTTTCCTTTCTTTCTTTTTCTTTTGCATGCAACAAATTTATAAAGTGGCAACCAAAAAAAGTGAGATATTCAGAAAGTGGCAAATGCTTTGGCATATCGAGGACGAAGGCTTGGCAACTGAACGACAAATTAAAGTGCAAACGAATAAATAAATATATAAATGCATAAATAAGTCAATGAATAAATAGTTTTACCTCAATGCTGAACACTTTTGCGGCCACTGGCGGCGGTACAATATTATCCAATACTTAGAAAAGGTTTGACCTTTCGAGAGAAACAAAGACATTTTCAATGTCCTCTGAGTTTTGGCGAAACGGGTGGCGTTTGGACTCTGAATACGTGAACAGCGGGAGAAAGAGTACACTTAGAAAAGAAACGTTAAGGTACATGCGATTAATCCGCGGCGCGGCTCACGCCTCCAGGGGGCTCAGAGGAGCGAACGCTCCCTTGAAGCAGGCGGACTCGTAGTGCTTGTTCAGGTAGGACTTTAGGGCGAAGGTCTTGTTGCATCTCTTGCACTTGTAGTGCTTAAAGGCCGAGTGTGTCTGCATGTGCGCGCGCAGGTTCGAGCGGTCGGCGAACGCCTTCCCGCAGTGCGCGCATCCGAAGGGCTTCTCGCCCGTGTGCGAGCGCATGTGTCCCTGTAAGAGCCAGGGCCTGCTGAAGGCCTTGCCGCAGATGTCGCACTTGTGCTTGAGGTCGTGGGTCAACAGATGCATGGCCATGGCCGGCATGGAGACGTAAACCTTCCCGCAGGTGGGGCACTTCTTGGCCATTTTGCTGTCCATGCTGCGGTGCGTCTGCTTGTGTCTGCTCAGGTTGGAAGACGTGGCGTATGTCTTTCCGCACTCGTTGCACGTGTGCCGCTGGTGGCTCCTCGGGCTGCTGATGGCTTTTCTCCTCGACCTCCCGTCCGTGATGAAGAAGGCGTCCACCGTGTAGCCCTCGCTGACCGCGTTGTCTCCGTTGATGTAGCCCGAGGAGATCTCCGACTGCGGGCTGTCGGGCTGGTCCGAGTCCGGCGCGCCATAGTCGCTGTGGATGCCGTCGTAGATGGGTCCGGGCGAGGGCACCTTGATGCCGTTGTCGCTCTCGCCGTCGTACGGGGCCGGGGTCAAGTAGTCGCTGATGTACCCTGAAAAGACAGACAGAGCTGCGTGAACCCCGCTATCATTGCATGGAAATGAGGTCGATGCGCACGGAACGATATCAAATAAGAGCGCGCATGAATATGTCTGCTTATGCAAGTGTATGCAAAGCGCGGGTTATGTAGAGCGTGAATAATGACATGAAACACGATCAAGCGTTCGCTTAAGCGTTCCGATAAGTGCCGAGTACTTGTTGCTAGCGCTGCGTTTTCTCAAATAAAACGCGCGCTTGAAAGAGCGCAACACGCGAAATGTGCCGACTCGACAAAAAACTGCTGCGCCTCGCGGTGCTGAACGCAACGTGACAGCGGGTCAGCGCCGAGGTTGTGATTGTAAAAGCATCAAACGTCAAAAAAACAAACAAAAAAAATGCCCTTGCGATGTTCACGCGAGGTTAAATCAAATAAATTACCTTTCTCGTGAAAGCGCAGGCTGAGGTCTGCCCTGGATCTGCCATAGGAGCTCTCCAGATCAGCGGATGAGAAATCATCAAGCTTAACCTTTTTGACCAGGAAAGACCTTGGCATGTTTCAGGTTGAAGGGGAAAAACACTCGTCCGCCGGTCGAATCGCTCGATTTTCCTCATGCAACGTTGGGGGGAAAAAAAATGCGTTTTTTTTTTTTCTTCTTCTTCTTCTTTTTAGTATCGTCCCTCTTGCCGAGATTCGAATGCCAGCACAGGGTTACGGCAGACCCTCGAGCCCCTGAAAGCTCCTGTGTGGATGCAGCGCGACGCCACGAGAAATGCAACTTCAGCACTGGACAGCTCGCGTTCGGCGGCGCGCATTCAGCACTGGACAGCTCCGCTCCGCTCGCTCTAGTTCCGCTGGGACCCTTCACGACGATCGTATCTTCCAGCTGTAAGTTTAAACTAACTAGTCCTCTAGTTTGCGAGCCGCTCTTCTTTTTTACCCCTGAAGACACAGAAAGGACAGTGAAACAGCTGAGTCTGCGTCAGCCTGCTCGCTCCCCTCTCTCCTGCTTTATCTCCCAGCTGTTCCGTCTGAAGGCGTCGGGCTTTCTGAAGTCTGTTGATCAGCTGTTGGGATTTATATGGCTGCGATCAGGTGGGAAATGAAGATGGAAGTACTTAATTTAATCCATAAAAAAATCTCACGGGACCAGCATTGAACTGGATGATTTAATGACGCTGTGTGACGTCCACGCCTTCGCTGGATTTTTTTTTTTTTTTTTTTTTTTTTTTTTTTTTTTCCACCGACGCTTGGAATGAAACATTTTATTTATATCATAAAAACGTTCAAGTAACGTTTTTATAAATTATCATCATTTAAATGTAACCAAAACAAATGTTTAAATTATTAATATTGTATATAAATATATATGTGTGTGTGTATAAAAAATAAAACTAATAGTCTTTCTTGCAAGTCATTCTGCGTTTCACTCGCTACGTTAAAAAAAAAAAAAAAAAAAAATCCGCCCTCCCGCGCTGCGCTCTCACTGACGCGAACCGCTAAATCAACCACTTGCCGTGGCCTCAGGCTTTCAGGTCATTCTTTTACATCACGGTCTATAAACCAATGGCTTTCTTTTCATGCAAATCACACGAATTGGGTACCAGAAGGTCCGTTTCCTCAATGATTCCAGTAGGAGCCATATGTCCGCAATTAACGCGGAGCTGTAGTACACACTGTTGTCTGACATCGTGTTCTCATTGTTCACTCCTTCAATGGGACGAATAAGGACGTCCCGCGGTAGGATTGCCATTTCACAAACGTGGATAGATGTAGGAGGCGTTATCACGTTCAATTTCACTGCATTGATTGGTGATCTTTAAAATAAATGTTTACTGAAACGATTCTGAGATAAGTGTGCCATTAAGAAGTACATTAAAAAAAAAACTAAAACAAACGAGTACAGTTCTATAACCTGTGGATGCAACCTTTTTTTTAAAAAAAAAATAAATAAATAAAACCTTCTCAACTACAATCTAAAAGGAAAAGCAAAGTGCAATCAAAGACAAAGAGATGGGGACAGGCCTGTATTCTACGCATGTAAATGAGGGACTGTGTCTCCTGTTTTTCCGTGGCTTCGGTGTTCGTGCGCATGCATGTGTGTGTAACAGTTCGAGCTGCGTGCAGTGAGTATGTAGGACACTGTTGCGCAGCCGTTGACATTCCCAAGCGCGCGGGGAGGACGGCGGCAGCAGCCCACGGCGACCTGACGTGTTTATGGGGGGAGAAGGACGTTCGCGCACGGAGGCTTCCCGGGAAGTGCTGACATCAGCTGGAAAAACACAGGAGAAAATATTGAAGTGCGCTTCATTTGCATAATAATAGTCTACGGTGTGTTGAGACGCACCGAACAAACGTCTCATCGGAGTTGAAATCAAAAGGACTTCATTGACATTTAATTCTCACGTACGCCGTTTTCAATGAGTCCGACTCGAATCAGTACACAAGGCACCTCTGGAGCAGGTTGGAAAGGACATGTGGAAGGTCAAACTGATAAACGCACTGTATACTTTCTGTGCTTTAACCCTATAATGGGCACTTTTTTGAAGAAACTGAGGTGTTTTTGAACTATTTGAATACATTTAGTTTAGCTGTTTTTATATTTAACATGTTCAGTTTGCATACGTGGGTCAAAAACATTTTTTAATATCGTCATATTCTATGTATGAAAGCACATGCAGGCGGTGTTGAATGTTATATGAACATATGTTCAGAAACAGATTTAGCGAGAAAGTGGCAAGCTGTCATTTAGAAGTTAATTCTGACCCTGAAATAAGTTGTTAGAAAAAGTCTTTTTAATGCATGCATCATTTTTTTTCTACATATGGAGATTCACGGTGTCAACAAAAGTAGGTTTTGCCATGCTTAGCAACCAAATTGTAATCCTACATGTGCACAAGAGCACAAACACTATCTGAATTAACATTAAAATGAAATTGTAACACTGGTGTTATTTAGAAGAAGCATCTGATACATCATTTGATACATTTGATACATTTGATACATCCTACAGTACGTGTTCTAGGGTTAAACCATGTGGTTTGAAGGATAAATCACTCCCAAAAAATCAGTTTCTCTCCCTCATGTCATTCCACACCTGTGTGACTTGTAAACATCGCACAGAATCACACAGCTTTGAAATGACATGAGGTGAGTCAACGACGAGAGATGTTTCTCTTTAAGAAGCTCTAGACTGTAAAAATGTCTTGTCAGGTATGCTAAATTAATTTAACTTGTTTTATTTAAGTCAGAAATATGACTTAATTTGACTGAATCAACCCGACTTTGCATTTTCATGAGTCGGATCAGGTGGAAATAGCTC
>CM074306.1:10040135-10197635 GCA_037194245.1 Opsariichthys bidens
AATGCATAATTATGACTTATTTCACAATTTAGACTTTTTATCTCATAATTATGACATATGTAATGACTTTTATCTCATAATTTTGACCTTTTAAATTATAATTTTGACTTTATCTCATAATTAAACAACTCAAAATTATGACTTGCATTATGACTAATCTAATAATTATGACTCATGTTATGACTATAATATAATTTTGAACTTTTATCTGATAATTGTGACTTTTATCTCATAATGTTGACCTTTTCATTTATAATTTTGACTTTATTTCATAATTGACTAATGCACCATCATGACTTATTTCACAATTTAGACTTTTTATCTCATAATTATGACATATGTAATGACTTTTATCTCATAATTTTGACCTTTTATCTCATAATTGACTATCTTATAATTATGACTTCTCATAATTTAGACTATCTAATATTTATGTCACGACTTTTTAATCATCATTTTGACCATTTTTTTTTCACAATTTTGACATTTATCTCATAATGTTGACCTTTTAAATGATAATTTTGACTTTATCTCATAATTGACTAACTCATAATTATGACTTACATTATGACTAATCTAATAATTATGACTCATGTTATGACTATAATATAATTTTGACCTTTTATCTGATAATTGTGACTTTTATCTCAAAATGTTGACCTTTTCATTTATAATTTTGACTTTATTTCATAATTGACTAATGCATAATTATGACTTATTTCACAATTTAGACTTTTTATCTCATAATTATGACATATGTAATGACATTTATCTCATAATTTTGACCTTTTAAATGATAATTTTGACTTTATCTCATAATGTTGACCTTTTCATTTATAATTTTGACTTTATTTCATAATTGACTAATGCATAATTATGACTTATTTCACAATTTAGACTTTTTATCTCATAATTATGACATATGTAATGACATTTATCTCATAATTTTGACCTTTTAAATGATAATTTTGACTTTATCTCATAATTAAACAACTCAAAATTATGACTTGCATTATGACTAATCTAATAATTATGACTCATGTTATAACTATAATATAATTTTGACCTTTTATCTGATAATTGTGACTTTTATCTCAAAATGTTGACCTTTTCATTTATAATTTTGACTTTATTTCATAATTGACTAATGCACCATCATGACTTATTTCACATTTTAGACTTTTTATCTCATAATTATGACATATGTAATGACTTTTATCTCATAATTTTGACCTTTTATCTCATAATGTTGACCTTTTAAATGATAATTTTGACTTTATCTCATAATTAAATAACTCATAATTATGACTTGCATTATGACTAATCTAATAATTATGACTCATGTTATAACTATAATATAATTTTGACCTTTTATCTGATAATTGTGACTTTTATCTCATAATGTTGACCTTTTCATTTATATTTTTGACTTTATTTCATAATTGACTAATGCACCATCATGACTTATTTCACATTTTAGACTTTTTATCTCATAATTATGACATATGTAATGACTTTTATCTCATAATTTTGACCTTTTATCTCATAATGTTGACCTTTTAAATGATAATTTTGACTTTATCTCATAATTAAATAACTCATAATTATGACTTGCATTATGACTAATCTAATAATTATGACTCATGTTATAACTATAATATAATTTTGACCTTTTATCTGATAATTGTGACTTTTATCTCATAATGTTGACCTTTTCATTTATATTTTTGACTTTATTTCATAATTGACTAATGCACCATCATGACTTATTTCACAATTTAGACTTTTTATCTCATAATTATGACATATGTAATGACTTTTATCTCATAATTTTGACCTTTTATCTCATAATGTTGACCTTTTAAATGATAATTTTGACTTTATCTCATAATTAAATAACTCATAATTATGACTTGCATTATGACTAATCTAATAATTATGACTCATGTTATGACTATAATATAATTTTGACCTTTTATCTGATAATTGTGACTTTTATCTCATAATGTTGACCTTTTCATTTATAATTTTGACTTTATTTCATAATTGACTAATGCATAATTATGACTTATTTCACAATTTAGACTTTTTATCTCATAATTATGACATATGTAATGACATTTATCTCATAATTTTGACCTTTTAAATTATAATTTTGACTTTATCTCATAATTAAACAACTCAAAATTATGACTTGCATTATGACTAATCTAATAATTATGACTCATGTTATGACTATAATATAATTTTGAACTTTTATCTGATAATTGTGACTTTTATCTCATAATGTTGACCTTTTCATTTATAATTTTGACTTTATTTCATAATTGACTAATGCACCATCATGACTTATTTCACAATTTAGACTTTTTATCTCATAATTTTGACCTTTTATCTCATAATTGACGAACTCATAATTATGACTTGCATTATGACTTTTTATCCAATAATGTTAATATTTTATTTCATAATTATGATTTTCCTAAGCATGTTTTTTTTTCTCACGTGTCAGAAAAGGGCTTCCACACTCCTCGGGTTAGAGTGAGGGAACGAAACGAAATCTGGTTTGTTCGAAACCTTTTTTGACGGATTCCTCATGTGTTTGTGGAGATAAGCGGTAAGAACAAACCCCGAACACCAACTATTAATCGCCAGCGTGTAACTCGTCCTGCAGTGTTTGTGTACGGACATGAATGCGACTTTACAAAATCATCGGATTTACGCCTGGCAATGAACCAAATCAAATCAAACGTCAGTATAACGTGAGGCAAAGGAAAACAGGTGCTGTATGTGTAGAAGGCCTTTCATTTCCACTGTTACTCCTAATGGAGAGTTTAAACCGTAATCTCACCGGAGCGTCACCCTTCATCCAACGCTTCAGTGCTCATGAAGATAGGGAATCCTCCGTGGAGGACCTTTTGACCTGTACCCTCCTGACCCTCTCCGCTCCAGTGGTCATTAGAGGGGACGGGACGGGACGGGGCCGCTCTCTCCCTCCCAGCAGGCTCCGACAAGCGCATGCATACGCTCACACATGGGGCTTCTCTTGAGAAAATCAGCTATCAGTCTAATCTGTGTGGCTCAGGAGGCTTGAGAGACATTAATCTTATTTGTCATAACCGGTCTCCAGGGAGCAGACCCCACCGGCCCGACCCACGGCCCAACTGGAGGGGAAAGGGGGCGCGCCCCGGGAAACCCCATATCGCACTCGTGCAGTCCCTGAAGCTAATTAGATGTGAGAGTTAAAGAAACTACGAGGGGGACAAAGGCGACATTATGTAGATTACCGTTTCGTTCGGCCCTTTCGAGAGCGAACGGAGAAGATTAAGAAAACGGGGGCATGCGGACGGGCTGATAAACCTGCTTCAGCTCAGACAGTCGTGGATATATCCGTCCACCGGAGGGTTATTTTGGTCAGTCCCAAACATGCTGACTCGACGAAGAGTTCTTAAAAACTTAAAGGTTAAAGCTATCTAATCCAGCAGTTCTCAACTGGTGGATCATGACCCAGAAATGTGTTTGAGATGAGTAAATGCACGTAATAAAATGCAACTATCCTAGTATTATTATGCATAGTTAGGATAGCAAAATATCACGCTTATATATTTTGTTTCCATGAAATGAAAGGCTGGTCATCTAATCATATGGTATTTGGGTGCAAATTCATCTGTTACTTGAAGAAAATTAAATAGATATGTGCACATCTCCAAAAAAACAAACCAAAACTAAAGGCGGCTTCCTTCCTTCGAGCGGCTCGTGAAGCGATCATCTCTTCATACTAGTTCATTTATAGCATCAAATGAACGTGAATGAACATCAGAAGGAATGTTGTTTCAAGACGTGATTCGAGTTCACCGACGTTCATCTACTGACTCCCCTGACCGCTTTGACCGACAATATGGAGGATTCGGGGTTATGATTGGTCAGATCGCCTGTCAATCAAACTGTCCGGAGACATTTCAATGTTTAATTTTAAGGAGGTTTTTATTTACTTTTCAATGATAAGCAATTGGCTTCCCACTAAAAAAAATAAATAAATCTCGTTCCTGAACCAGTTAACAAGAAAAAACACAAAAAAAATTGGTTTTGTGAATATTGGCGGCTGAGAGCATGAAGCAAAAATTGAAGAAACCTTTAAACCCAATAATAAAGACATTGCAATGGACATTTCATTTTTAGTTACTCTTCTATGATGAACACTTGGGTTCCCACAAAAAACAAAACAAAAAAAAAAATCTCATTCCTGAAGCAAAACCAGTAGAAAAGCAAAAGCTCTGATCTAATAAACGTAGCTTTTTATGGTTAAAAATGGATTTTAGGCCATTTGTTTACTCGGGTTCCCACTAAAAACGCTTTGTTCCTGACGCAAAACCCAGTAGAAAAGCAAAAGCGCTGATTTAATAAACGTAGCTTTTTATGGTTAAAAATGGATTTTAGGCCATTTGTTTACTCGGGTTCCCACTAAAAACGCTTTGTTCCTGACGCAAAAACCCAGTAGAAAAGCAAAAGCGCTGATTTAATAAACGTAGCTTTTTATGGTTAAAAAATTGGTTTTGTGAATATTGGCGGCTGAGAGCATGAAGCAAAAATTGAAGAAACCTTTAAACCCAATAATAAAGACATTGCAATGGACATTTCATTTTTAGTTACTCTTCTATGATGAACACTTGGGTTCCCACAAAAAACAAAACAAAACAAAAAATCTCATTCCTGAAGCAAAACCAGTAGAAAAGCAAAAGCTCTGATCTAATAAACGTAGCTTTTTATGGTTAAAAATGGATTTTAGGCCATTTGTTTACTCGGGTTCCCACTAAAAACGCTTTGTTCCTGACGCAAAACCCAGTAGAAAAGCAAAAGCGCTGATTTAATAAACGTCACAGAAACCAAAACCAGTATGAAATCGTCTGAAATCAACATGAATCAGCGTGGCGCGCACAACAGCTGAAGACGACCGACAGTGGCAGACGACAATTTGAGCCGAACGTGGCCGGAGGCTGAGGACAGTTAAGACCTCTTCTGTTCCGTGACCTTTAATTGGGACAATGCCGCATCCGCGGCTCTCTTTGTCTTTCGGCCTGTGGAGGCATCATTAAGGCGGTGTGTGGGCGCAGAACTGAAGCCAGCACTGTCATTGTCATTAGCAGAGTCCGGCGAAAGATGTGTGAAGACATCCAGGCCACTGCGTTCAATGAAGAACAAATAAAGAGAGCAGGACAAAGGAAGGCCAACTGGTAAATTGAGGGTACACATGTGGAGCGGAGAACTCTAACCTGTTTTACATAGAGCCGATCAACAGGGGAATAGGGCGGATTAGCATTTTTATTGCGCAGCGAAAAGCCCCAGCATCCTCCGTCGTGTCACCTGTCCCGTGCCTCCGAGGCTCTCGGATGGAGATGCGCCCCTGGCTCTCGCTCCACGTATGCGACGGGAACATGTGCCTGCAGATTGTGCATGCGTTTGAGACATGGATGATTTGTGAATAACATCAGTAACATGTTTCTTCCCTGAGGAAATTTATTTTGTAGCTTCGTGCTCCCAATTACGTTTCACCGTAATGAGACGCTGAAACGTTCCTCTTTCTGAAACAAGTGAGTCAAGTGTTGAGTACTATAAAATGAAGCATGAGTTCATTTCCTTGGGTTTCATATTAGGGAGCTCCAACAGTATGACATAAAAAAGCATAATTGAGATATTTGATGATATTTGTCTCCTGAAAAGCAATGAGATTAAATGTGGAGGAAATGGAAACTTTTGCTTTTGTTCAGATTCTCGACCCCTCGGTAATCTTGCAGAGATCTTAAAGGGTTAGTTCGCCCAAAAATTACATTTCTGTCTTTAATCGACCCTTCGCTAGCAGTTTGATTGACAGGCGATCGGACCAATTGTCAGTTTGCTCCAGGATGTATTTTTCACTGCGTGAGAACGTGATGTGTGGCGTGAGAGCGCATAGCAACAGTAACTAAAGGGGGCGGGGCTTTGCGAAGGGTCAATTGGAAAAAAACGCATGTTCGGGAGCAAAACAAGTCGACACCATTATGACTAAAAGTTTACTCAGAAGTATTTCCTACTAAAGCAAGGCGGTATTTGACTGGTGGGAGTGGCCTTGGACTGCAACATGCCCAGTGCATTATGGGTGTTGAAGTTTTGCAACCTATTTGGCCAAAGGGATCACAACAGCCTTTTTTATCTAGTCAAATAGCACTGATTTCAATTTGAATGTCCTCTTTGCTCGTCGATGTATTTTTCACTCCGTGAGAACATGATGTGTGGCATGAGAGCGTATAGCAACAGTAACTAAAGGGGGCGGGACTTTGCAAAGGGTCAATTGAAAAAAAAAACGCTTCGGTGGACACACGGCATGTTCGGGAGCAAAACAAGTCGACACCATTATGACTAAAACTTTACTTAGAAGTATTTCCTACTAAAGTAAGGCGGTATTTGACTGGTGGGAGTGGCCTTGGACTGATGCCCAGTGCATTATGGGTGTTGAAGTTTTGCAACCTATTTTGCAAAAGGGATCACAACAGCCTTTTTTTTCCTTAGTAAGGTAGCACTGATTTCAATTTGAATGTTCTCTTTGCTCCGCAATGTATTTTTCACTGCGTGAGAACGTGATATGTGGCGTGAGACTTTTTGTCCAAGTCCACAATACAATTAATAATCATTCAATATACAGTTCAATACCATAATATTACCGTCTGATACCGTCCCAGTACCGTGGCATTTCCACAGTATGCTACTTTTATGAACTTTTATGCCACATTATAACTTTTATGAAATTTTAAGGACCATCGTTTAGGTAAATGTGATGTGAATAAGTCTTTTAGAGATGTTTTGTGGCCCAGTTCGTGATTGTGGATGTATTTTGGATATCTTTTCATGCACATTTGATTTGTACGTATTAAAAAGGCAGTTTCTGCATGTGTTTATCCTCAGTGTTTTACCAAAAGAGACACGACTGGCTCCGGTTGGCTTCCATTATGTAGTATAGAGCTGTGAAATGATTATATATAATAACATGTATATCATATTACATCAGATATGGTGAACTCATATAGAGATGTGAAATTTAAGACTTCTGATTGCACACGATCTCTGTATCTGATCTGAAACTTTAGAGGAGACTCAGAGGAGATCCACTGCTGTCTGTGAGAAACGACTCAGACACTAAACGGATCTCATTTGTGATTTTCTTTCCCACGGCTTCACACATCCTCTACCACCTGAGGAAGACGCCGTGATCGGAATGGGCCCCGTTTCCAGCCAATCAGGTGTTCTGCTGCCCCACGTCCTCTTCGTTTTCACCCACTTCTCTCCATTACAGCGGTGCCCGGGCTCTTGATGAGCCGAGTGCGTTCGTATCGAGTGTCTGAGTCGGAGGAAGATGGGGGCAGGCGGAGTGGTTTAGTCTTTGAGAGATGAAGTGACTGCCGTAGCGTCGGTGTAGTGCAGTCAGCGGAGGTTTGTGTGGCTCGAGCAATCTCATTATCCCTTAAATGGGAGACGCCGAGTCTATCAGTGTCGGGAGACTGACATCAGATAAGGGGAACGGGGGCGTCCGTGGCTCTCCATGCAAATGACCTTGCTTCCCTTCGTCTCTCTCTTTCTTCAAGAATTGTTTGAAAGCTCCTGAAAAGGCATGATATATCAGTAACGTGTCGGATGTATTGGTCAATATTGGATATTTTTTTTTGTGTACGCTCTTTTCCCACACTGGCATACTTTTCCCAAACCTGTCAGAGTTAATCACACTCAAAAAAATGTTTCTGTCTAAACATGAGTTTTATGTAATTTAATTACGTAGCAATTTTCCATCCATTCGGATTACATAGTTTTAACATAAACAAACTAATAATCTTAATGTGATTCACATGGGTAAGATTGATGTAATAGTTCACCGGTTAATGAACACTGTTTAGTGGTCATGTGTGTGCGCACTACTGAGTTAAAGTAGCGTTGAAGCAGCGTCAGAGTTAATGAGATGAGCATTGAGCATTATTGATGAACGCCTGCTGTTAACAAGCAGAATCACTGAAGGACAGAGAAACACAACTGACTTTACAAAAGACATTTAATCTCTACTATTACATAAATCTGACCTATTTCATTTACTTATGACTGACAAATATGAATCACATTAAGTTTATTAGTTCCTTTATTAGGCCCGTCTCTCATCTGATGATGACTCAAAAACTTTCATTTCTTTTCAACTGAAGAAAGAAAGACTTGGAACATCTTGGATGACATGGAGGAGAGTGAACGATCAGGACATTTTAATAAAAAAATTAAGAAATTGCACGCATCTTCTGTGGTCAGAAACGCACTCGATTGATAACTCTTTTCCATTTAAAGAGTGACGTCTAAAGAACAAATAATGTCGACACTAGAAATGTATCTTGTTTCCCTCTGTTAAAACAATTGCATAAAACATGTCAGTCCAAGTGGCAAAAATAAGTTTTCATGCATGTATGAAAGACATCTCAAAATCCTTTAACATGATCTGGCTGTAAAACACATTTTCTTTTGCATTCTTCATTTTTAAGCTCTGTAGTATTAAATTCCACTGATATGTGCATCTCAATGCAGTTGAATTTGACCCATTTTCAATGGTCGAAAACCAAATGTGGTGGCTTTGTACCTGTTGTACGTTCTAGCGCATTACGATAAATTGACGGCCCACTCATCCATACGTGTTTGCGTGTGTGTAGTTTGTGGGATCAGGCTGTTGTCTCCGAGTGTTTTTCATTGTCTGCCTCCGGATCATGCGCTGGTCCCTGCGGAGGCGTCCCGCATGCCGTAATCAGTGATTTGGATGCAGAATGCAGGTCTGCAGCACTGCGGCTGCATGCTGTGCGGTGCAGGGTTTTTTGGCAGCGTTACATCACTGTAAAGCAGACGCACTTCACCTCGTGTCACGCCGTCACGCGCCACAACTGTCAGGCGTCGACGTCAGCGCTTTGCCATCTGGAGCTGAGATTTAGACCGAGACAGAGCTGATTCTCGCATTCATCCAGACTGGCAGGTGACCACAACAGATCATATAAACATGATGTTTCGCTGTCCACGGCCAACACAAAAGTTGCTCTTTTATTGACTTCTCAGTTTTGTCTTAGTGTCCACTTTGTCTTTGTGGTGTCTCGTAAAATGTGTTGAGGAGCAGAAATGAGTCGACGGTCGTCATGCAGTGAGAGTGTAGAGCTGTGACACCAGCTCAGATCACGTGACGAGAGATGTTCGAGCTCGTATTGAGCGCCAGCTTCGGCATATCGGAGAACTTACTGATGATGACATCTCTTCTAAAGCTGTAGAAAAAGTGTGTTTGTTCACCTTTTAATCTCATTGCTATCTCGGAGAAACAACTGAGACATTAAAGCGATCTATGATTTCTTTTTTTTTTTTCCCTCTGTAAGTGATTTTTAATGATCAGTTACTGTCAAGAGTTATCTCTTCCTGATTTCACTGCTTGGACAATCCCAGCATAGTTTGAGACATTGTTGAGATTTCTTTCTGGGGTCATTTGACCAAAAAAAAAAAAAAAAAAAAAAAAAATATATATATATATATATATATTACTAAATTAACCCCGATATCCATTATCCACACTATAAAAAATGCTGGGTTAAAAAAATGGATAAACCCAACGATGGTTTGACCCAACGGTTGGGTTAAATGTTTGACCCAACCTGCTGGGTAGTTTTATTTAACTCAACTATTGTTTTAAAAATACTGTAACCCTTGCTTAAAATGAACCCAAAGTATGTTGGAAATGAACGTTGTTAATGTTTAATAAATGAACAAAGTTTACATGTAATATTATAAGTGTTTAAACAATAAACATTTATTAAATTGATTATTAATAAACGTTCAGCTTTTGATTATTATTGTTGCCTCTAGTAATTACATGTCTGATTTTTGAATTTCCAACCTAATTTTTTAAACAATAATTGAGTTAAATAAAACTACCCAACAGGTTGGGTCAAACATTTAACCCAACATGGGTTGTTTTTAGCCCAGCATTTTTTTTTTTTTTTTTTTTTTTTTTTTTTGGGGTGTATGAGAAAGATTTTTACTGTTACTTTTCAGTATTGAATAAAATATGAATATAAAATCATCAGTATCTCTCTCGGCTTAAACCACACTCGAAATAATGCTGGGTTAAAGTTGGGTTGAAATTGGACAAACCCAGCGATTGGGTTGTTTTAACCCAGCAGTGTGGTTAAATGTTTGACCCAACCTGCTGGGTACTTTTATTTAACTCAACTATTGTTTAAAAATTATATGGCTGGCTTCAAATGAACCTAAAATATGTTGGAAATTAAAAAGCAGACGCGGTAACACGGCAACAAAATTGAATAAATGTGTATTGTTTAGTTTGTTATTCGTTAAACTTAATGTTCATTTATCAAACATTTTAATGAATGTTAATTTCCAACATACTTTGGGTTCATTTTAAGCAAGCAATACAAAACTCTATTGAGTTAAATAAAAAAACTGGGTTAAAACAACCCAATTGCTGGGTTTGTCCATTTTCAACCCAACTCCAGCAATTTCTTAAAGCGCATTGTGGCCTTGTTTACTGAGCTTTTTCCGATGCACTTTGAGTTAGCCTGTGTGCATGTGATGCAAAAATTGCACATCTTAGAAGAGTGTGTAATGTTGCTGCCTATCTTTTTTGTAACAGCTTTCATGTCGGCAACACTCCTATGATGCCTAAAAAATGCTGTCTAGGCAGGCAGCTCACTAGGTTTTGTAAAAGAGCAGTCTGACAATGATTGGCAGACAATGATTTGACGTTGGGGAGTTATGAATGTGTGTGTGTATGTGTGTAGGTCAGCCTCTCTCTGCTATCCTCCAGATGGCCCAGGTGACGTCGTATATGTGTATATTTGAAGATGGAGAGGACGCAAGATACACACTCTATCAGACATGTGCTCCTCAAACATCTCCATGTAAACATCTGTGGAGACATGACAGCGTTAGATTAATCACTGCAGTCTGGAACACACCGCTGTGGCGCACATACACGCTCAGATACGCCGTGTGTGTGTGTGTGTGTGTGTGCTGAATACTAATGCAGATTAGTTCCATCTATATCCGGCTGTCTGTGTTTGGACACCCTCCATCTTTTTGCATATTGACAAAATGCTTTCCTGCGGTGTTGTTGACTCAAACTGTACGGGACACTCTTGTAACGCAGTTAAGGCAAAATGCAACCCAACCACAGTTGTGCATAGTAATATAAATCGCATAGCAGTAGCAAAATAAATTGGCTGAGCAACTTTTTCAAATTTCATCCAAAGAAACTCTACTGCCGGTCTGTTCTGATGAGATTGCAGACAGCAGAGAAGAAAAATGTTCGTTGCAAATACAAATCAGACTCACCATATAATTGTGCAGACTGTAGTTAGAAGGATAGTGAAATAAATAAATTTTATTGTTTTATTTAAAGGATAACATCTGTAGTGTAGCCTCCATGAGAACCAGCAGTGATCTACACTATAAAAGTCTCTTCTGCTCACAAAGACGGCATTTATTTGATCAAAAATACAGTAAAAATAGTAAAATATTATTGCCATTTGATATGTTTTCTACATGAATATATAGTAAAATGTAATTTATTCCTGAGATCAAAGCTGCATTTATTTGATCAAAAATACAGTAAAAATAGTAAAATATTATTGCCATTTGATATATGTGTTTTCTACATGAATATATAGTAAAATGTAATTTATTCCTGAGATCAAAGCTGCATTTATTTGATCAAAAATACAGTAAAAATAGTAAAATATTATTGCCATTTGATATATGTGTGTTTTCTACATGAATATATAGTAAAATGTAATTTATTCCTGTGATCAAAGCTGCATTTATTTGATCAAAAATACAGTAAAAATAGTAAAATATTATTGCCATTTGATATGTTTTCTACATGAATATATAGTAAAATGTAATTTATTCCTGAGATCAAAGCTGCATTTATTTGATCAAAAATACAGTAAAATAGTGAAATATTATTGCCATTTCATATAAGTGTTTTCTACATGAATATATAGTAAAATGTAATTTATTCCTGAGATCAAAGCTGCATTTATTTGATCAAAAATACAGTAAAAATAGTAAAATATTATTGCCATTTGATATATGTGTTTTCTACATGAATATATAGTAAAATGTAATTTATTCCTGTGATCAAAGCTGCATTTATTTGATCAAAAATACAGTAAAAATAGTAAAATATTATTGCCATTTGATATATGTGTTTTCTACATGAATATATAGTAAAATGTAATTTATTCCTGAGATCAAAGCTGCATTTATTTGATCAAAAATACAGTAAATTAGTGAAATATTATTGCCATTTCATATAAGTGTTTTCTACATGAATATATAGTAAAATGTAATTTATTCCTGAGATCAAAGCTGCATTTATTTGATCAAAAATACAGTAAAAATAGTAAAATATTATTGCCATTTGATATATGTGTTTTCTACATGAGTATATAGTAAAATGTAATTTATTCCTGTGATCAAAGCTGCATTTATTTGATCAAAAATACAGTAAAAATAGTGAAATATTATTGCCATTTGATACAAGTATTTTCTGCATGAAAATATAGTAAAATATAATTTATATCCAGTGATCAAAGCTGCATTTTCAGCTCCATTACTCCAGTCTTCAGTGTCACATGATCCTTCGGAAATCTTTCCAATATTGCTGAAAGTTCAAAATAATTGATTTGAAATCTTCCGTAACATTATAACTGTGTTAACTGTCGTTTTTGGATCCTCCTGGAAATTGAATGCAGCTGAATAAAAGTATTAATTAATCTTACTGATCCCAAACTTTTAAACAGTCGACATTTCTTTCGTAAGTGAATGGTGAGTTTTATCATTTGCAATTTTATTTACTTTAGGTTTATTTTTATCCCCATTGCAGAAGAAGCCAAACTAACACTCCAAATAAACTTCCATTTGCATTTCATTTGTTCTTGAAAGCGCCCTGGAGATTCCCATATTCATAATGGAACTGCAATATCATTAAAACACGTTTATGGTGTTTCGACTGCCTTTCTCAGGGAGCAGAGGGCCCGTCACCTCACAGGCGAGGTTAAAGATGCCATGCGGCAACATCGCAGATTAATACCCACATCTCCGCCCGTCAGCGAGAGATTTACGCGCTCGCTGCGGTAAGAAAGAGGCAGGTGAGCGGAGCACCAGGCAGTCGGGTTGCGATGATGTGTTAATTAGTCCCTGACTGATTCGCACACTGTGGGTATCGTGTGTGTGTGTTTGCGCTGTCGGCTGTTTATGGGTATCCCTCGCTACCTCAGACAGTCTGAAGCGTTTGCTTTGTCCTCCTGGACCCGGGTTCCTTTAGTGTTTTTTTTCTGAGTTGTCTTTAAAAATGGCAGGTAGGATTGCATCAGCACCCAGGAGGCACCTGGACTCTCAGCTGAGCGCCCAAGTTTAGCCCGAGGCACGACGGCGAAGGGAATGTTTCGCTTTTGCGTGCGCGTACGCTCGCCATCGCAGCTGCAGAAACTTCTTCTTTTTTGCCCGTCATCAAAAGCTCAACTGCGTTCCGTGAACCCCGGTGTTCGGTTTTTCGGTCACGTGACTGCGGCGGAGACCTGGAGGGCATGGAGCTGAGTTACAGACCTGTCAGTTTTCCATCTCAAAAGAAGAAAATCAAAGTTTTAGGCGCTTGTGATCCATATCCAGCACCTGCTGCAGTATTTCAATGGCTAAAAACAGCGCTTTACGTGAAAAACACTTCATGTACTAAAACAGTGATCAAATTCAGTGTGAACCTTCTGGAAGATGATTAATAACATACAGGTGAGCAGATGAGCCCAGAATACGAATGCAATCCACCCAAAAATGAAAATTACTTCATAGTTTATTCATCCTCAAGCCATCCTAGGTATATATATATATATATATAAATCAGCATTATATTAAAAATATCCTGGATCTTCCAAGCTATAATGGGAGTGATTGGCGTAAGAGATTTTGAAGCCCAAAAAAGTGCATCCATCATAAAACGTACTCCACGAGGACTCCGAGGGGTTAATAAAGGCCTTCTGAATCGATGCATTTGTTTGAGATAAATATCCATTTTTAAAAGCTTTCGGTGCAACAGCCATACGCATTCGACTTGCGTTTAACAAGCGTTAACTTCCGCAACACAATTCCATGGCGTTCTACGCTATATTCTACGTTATACGTGTAGAACGTCATGGCATTGTCTAATACGTCGCAGAGGTTAAGACGCAAGTCCAGTGATCAAATCTGCATTTATTTGATCAAAAATACAGTAAAAATAGTGAAATATTATTGCCATTTGATATAAGTATTTTCTACATGAATAAATAGTAAAATGTAATTTATTCCAGTGATCAAATCTGCATTTACTTGATCAAAAATACAGTAAAAATAGTGAAATATTATTGCCATTTGATATAAGTGTTTTCTACATGAATAAATAGTAAAATGTAATTTATTCCAGTGATCAAAGCTGCATTTATTTGATCAAAAAAACAGTAAAAATAGTGAAATATTATTGGCATTTGATATAAGTGTTTTCTACATGAATATATAGTAAAATGTAACTTATTCCAGTGATCAAATCTGCATTTACTTGATCAAAAATACAGTAAAAATAGTGAAATATTATTGCCATTTGATATAAGTATTTTCTACATGAATAAATAGTAAAATGTAATTTATTCCAGTGATCAAATCTGCATTTACTTGATCAAAAATACAGTAAAAATAGTGAAATATTATTGCCATTTGATATAAGTGTTTTCTACATGAATAAATAGTAAAATGTAATTTATTCCAGTGATCAAATCTGCATTTACTTGATCAAAAATACAGTAAAAATAGTGAAATATTATTGCCATTTGATATAAGTATTTTCTACATGAATAAATAGTCAAATGTAATTTATTCCAATGATCAAATCTGCATTTATTTGATCAAAAAACAGTAAAAATAGTGAAATATTATTGCCATTTGATATAAGTGTTTTCTACATGAATAAATAGTAAAATGTAATTTATTCCAGTGATCAAAGCTGCATTTATTTGATCAAAAAACAGTAAAAATAGTGAAATATTATTGGCATTTGATATAAGTGTTTTCTACATGAATAAATAGTAAAATGTAATTTATTCCAGTGATCAAAGCGGCATTTATTTGATCAAAAAACAGTAAAAATGGTGAAATATTATTGGCATTTGATATAAGTGTTTTTCACATGAATATATAGTAAAATGTAACTTATTCCAGTGATCAAATCTGCATTTACTTGATCAAAAATACAGTAAAAATAGTGAAATATTATTGGCATTTGATATAAGTGTTTTCTACATGAATAAATAGTAAAATGTAATTTATTCCAGTGATCAAATCTGCATTTATTTGATCAAAAAACAGTAAAAATAGTGAAATATTATTGCCATTTGATATAAGTGTTTTCCACATGAATATATAGTAAAATGTAACTTATTCCAGTGATCAAAGCTGCATTTATTACAGTTGCGAGGTTGCGAGGCAGATATCGCTCTTAAAATGTGACAAATCTCTACTGACAAACAGGCCACAAATTGTTGCAGGCCTGCCGTCAAAAGCGCCACTGCACGCGTGAAGTCCGATCAAATCGCAATAGCACTGCATTATTCACCGGAGCAGAAGCAGCTGGTGTCGAATCTTTAGTCGGGACTGCTTGAGAATCTCAAAATATCTTCTCGACCGTGGCCGTCGTCCAGAGCCGCCTGCGTTTGGAAGAGTCGCGAGCCAGACATCTGTTTCGATGGGCCATCGACAGCACGGTACGCGTAAAAAAAAATCGGAACGTCGCAACTACGTGCCGATTCCGCTCCGCGAAATAAGTGCTTTAAACTGTGATACATTGTCGTGGTTCGAGTACCAGCTGGATGGAGATTTTGGAAAGGAACCACAAAGGCCAAATCGCTACGGGCGCCGCGCGTGTTTGCCTTCTCGAGAAGTCAGGCTTTTTGCTGTTTGGAAGTCAAACGCCGTTTGGTACGTGTTTGTTTTTCTGGGTCTGTGTGTGTCTGTCAACACAGACGGCTCTCGAGGGGGGACGGCCGTCCTCCAGCAGACAGCCAAAGGGCTAATTACGGAATAATAAGGAGGGAGAGAGGACACATGTGCGGGGTTGCAGCAACCCCCACAACACACACCCCCGTTACGGCGCGCTCGTGTTAGAGGGGGTGTCGTTCCAAAAAAAGAGGGCTCCCAAAGGTCCCTCTCGCCCGTCCGCACACCTATCGCATCCCTCTGCGCAGGTGCTGAGGGGGCGGAGAGACAATTTCCAGCAGATGATCCTCGCTCACAAAGCCTGCGGCCCCGCAGTCCATCAATACCAGGCGGGAGACTGTTATTGAGCCACCGGTCGGCTCTATCTATCACAGGCCGGTGAGGAGCAGGTGCGGGCCGGGCGGGCGCCATCAGACCCTGACGACGGGAAGCGGCGAGCGCCGAGGGAGGCCCCACATGCACGTCGCATGCACACTTTTCCAATTTGCCATAATTAGCCCCCACACGGCCCGGACTCTGACCGGCGGGAACCGCGGCCTCTGCTCTGGATCAGCTGCGTTAAACCTCCTGTGACATCTAAACTCTTAATTCATTGCTACATTAACAGAGTCGATTAACATACGCGCGTA
This sequence comes from Opsariichthys bidens, assembly GCA_037194245.1. Classification (NCBI taxonomy): domain Eukaryota; kingdom Metazoa; phylum Chordata; class Actinopteri; order Cypriniformes; family Xenocyprididae; genus Opsariichthys; species Opsariichthys bidens. The sequence continues at coordinate 10,056,836 of CM074306.1, forward strand.
TCCCCTTGTGATCTCTTAACGGGCACCTTGATATCCGCCGCCCGTCTGCCCATCGCAGAGGCGCCGTTTAATTGGAGAGGTGTCACAGATGATACACTCCGAGCGGCCAAAACCGACACGAAGATCCCAAATGTGACCCTCGTTTAGACGCCAGACGGTTATTCGGAGGATATTGCTGGAGAGATTTCACAGCGTAGCGCGCCGTTTAACCAATCAACGAATTATCAGATCCACAATCGGAGGAATCAGCCATATTAGCAGGCAGTTGAAACACAAATGCGCAGCCCTGAGGGTGCCGAGGATTTGATTTGGGAGACGATAACAGCTCGATGAACAAGCTCCGCGGTGCGTCTCCGCAGAGGAGCAGAACACGTGCCGCGTATCTGCATAGATTAGGCTGCTGGGACGTTGGTTTCAAACCTCGGTTTGGAGCAGTGAAATCCATTTGGACCTGCTAAGGCACTCGCATTGACACGTGTGAGTTGGTAAAGATGCAGTACCTTCGGTGGCCTTCGATGTAGAATTGCTTCTTTATAGCAGAAACTGCTGTAAGTGCATTGCTCATCACAAATGAATCGGAGTAAAAAGTACATTGACTTGCTCAAAAATACTCAAGTAAAGAGTAAAAGTTGCAAATATCTTTGATACTCAGCACTACGACAAAGTAAGCCAAAAATATACTTGAGTACAGTAACTAATGTAAATATTTTTGCTGTTCATAGTCATATTAATGCATTTTAATGTTTGATTTATTAAACTTGATCTGAACTGCAACGTATTAAAGACATTAAATACTTTCTACAACAATAAATCCGTTTCCATCCTATTTTTGCTTGCACTTTGGGATATCGCATAAAAAAACGCTGGATGGAAATGCTTACATTTTAAGAAAAAAGCACGCAAAAAAACGTGCACTCTTAACATAATGCGTCTCTAACATCAACTTTTTTGAGTTGAGACAATTTTGAGTGAATTTGCGTTCAATTAAAAAGCTATTTTGAGTTAGAGGAACTTCGTTTGTTGCATAAACACAATTTTTTAAGTTGCTGACTCAAATGAAGAGTTGTAGCCCTGGAATCAATTCCTCTGAACTATTTCAGTTCAGATCCACAGCTATAAGAACACATGCTAAACTTATTTAGATATTTAATGCACAAGTAAGATGTTGCTTGTCACGTATGGAGTCGGTGTAGTGTTTAGCTTCATCTTCAGCACAAAAACTTACAGAAACTTTCTGAAATGTCAAACTGTAACACGTCGTTCCCTTCACTAAAAACAAAACCGGATCAATTTCCTAATCCATTCCTAATGCAAAGCTTGCTGGGAACTAGAAATCCACTGTCTAATTTCTGAAGTTATCAAGACAATTTTATTAAGTTACTGCAACCTAATTGTTTTTTAAAAGCCAATTAACACGGAAATTTGAGTTTCGATTACAGACGATGTTAAGTTGATGGAATGATTATGTCAACAGAACTCAAAAATTAATGTTTGAACTTAAAAGTTTTAATTAACACAATAAATTTGTATTTTTAACTTGCAACCATGCGTTTATTTAAGTTGTGTTTAGGTAACAGGTCCCCTGAAAACTTTTTTTTGAGTGGATGGAAACGCATTTACAGAATAAATCCCTTGATGCGCCACAAAATTGACTTCAGAGCATCTCAAATGTTGCATTGGTGGTTCCGAAAAGCCAAAGTCCGTCACATGATTGTGTTCCCAAACAAGATCACATGACGGTGTTTGTGTTTCAACGCTCTGAGAAGAAAAAAAGAGCCCGATTGCAGAAAATTCCATTTTTATTACAGATATTTCGCGCCAATTTTCCCTGCAAGTGGCCGTTCTGTTCTCTCGAACACATGGGAAGGAAACGCCGTTTTACTCGCAAATGTTTCATGCAACATCCCAATTTTGCACATAAGATGAATTCGCAACTTTGGATTTTCAAATGTCCTGTGAATAAAGGCCAAATTAATACACGAAATTAATATTTTTAATATATAAAAATAAGTTAATAATACATTGATAAAATATTTAAATGTATTTTGATTTTTAAATACAAATATTTCAATATAAAATATGTTTTATAAATCTATAAAACAATGAAATTTATTTAAATATAAAATAATTTTTGAATATATTTCAAATTAGGATAACAATTCAAAAAATATATGATTTTTGAATAAAGTATTTTGAATATAAAATTAAGTTTGGTTCAATTTAATATATATTGCTTAATTTTAATTTAATTGAATTTTACTCGCAAATGTTTCATGCAACATCCCAATTTTGCACATAAGATGAATTCGCAACTTTGGATTTTCAAATGTCCTGTGAATAAAGGCCAAATTAATACACGAAATAAATCTTTTTAATATATAAAAATAAGTTAATAATACATTGATAAAATATTTAAATTTATTTTGATTTTTAAATACAAATATTTCAATATAAAAAATATGTTTTATAAATCTATAAAACAATGAAATTTATTTAAATATAAAATAATAAAGTATTTTGAATATAAAATTAAGTTTGGTTAAACTTAATATATATATTGGTCAATTTTAATTTAATTGAATTTTACTCGCAAATGTTTCATGCAACATCCCAATATCGCACATAAGATGAATTCGCAACTTCGGATTTCGTGTCACGTAAACAGTAATATTAAAGCATGTTAAAGTGTGATGATTAAACCGTGCAAATATCTGCTCGGCCACATAATTGCACGAGAATGTGTTAAAACGACTCCGCTCGTGTGTAATTCCTCCGCAACGCTGTAATGTAGAGGCTCGTTGGCTTTCCGCAGCTTACTGTAATACAATGCAGAGAGCGTTTAGCCCAACCTGAAGAGGCTAATTTGACTCGCAAATGTCCTGTGAATAAAGGCCGCCCAGATCCGAGGAATTTCATCAGCATCAAATGGAGCTTAAACAAGTTAGAGTTGGCGTAACAGGGGGTTACGCATCCAGCTCAATTTGCTCTCTAACAGCGGCACGTACAATTTGAGGGTGAAGTAAACGCATTTGAGAGGAATCTTTACCGCACGTTACAGAAGTGCGTCTCAAACTGAGGCCAATTTCGTGAGCAACAGGACATTCGTCCTCACAAAGAGCCCGGGAGGCTCGACAATGCGCTCTGGAACATCTGTAAGGCCCCTGGCTTCGCGGTGTCTTGTGGGTAAGTGTGTGTGTGGGCCCCGCCAGAGCCATAATGATGCTTAACCACCTCCCTCGCTCGCTTTTGAGCGCATCGCCCCGCTGTGCAGAGAACCAGGTGCTGGTGGAGGAGGAGAAACACTCTCAGACAGCAGGAAAAAGCAATATGTGTGTGTGTGTGTGTGTGTGTGTTTGGAGAGCCGCAGCCCGAGAGAGCCAAAAAGTGGGGGAGCGCAAAAGGAGAGGAGGCCCATTTCAATAGACTGCTGATTTCAGATAAGTGATCCCCTTGAAAAAGGAAATGTGTTGTTTTTTTTTCCCTCCCCTCAGCAGTTTGGCCTGAAAGGAGAACCATCCACCTGCTAGCAGCATCAATTGGCCCCTCGTGTGGCTTTTTCACCACTTCCCTTTCAGCCGCTCGCGTCGCTCTCCCCCTCACGGTGCGTCCCATTCAGACGGGTGAATGTGCAGGCGGTGGGGAGTATTGACACCGCTCTCCCTTCCCAGCACCCATTGTTCTGAAGGGGAGAAGACCAGCTCCAATCTGCGTTTGCTCTGCCCTCACGTCGCCAATCTTCCCCTCTCAGATCAACCTCGGCCGATTATCGCTTCATTTCTCTCGGCTCGCGGATGCAGCTGGGGACGACGGGTGTGTTGCAGGTAGGGGATTGTGGGAGAAGACGAGGGACGCCCGACAGGTGCAAAACTTTCAATTCCGGTGAGAATTGATCCAAGCTTGGCCCACATTCCTCTCCACGACGCACACGCGCGTTAATTATGACCACACGTATTTTTATATTTTGTGCATGGTTCAGAAAGTTGACAGAAGTTAATGAATCAATTAAAGTTTGTTTGTTGTTTATTTAAATATCTTTTATAATATTTGACTATAAAATAGGCTTTGGGAGTAATCAAATCTTGCTCAATGAGTTTCAATGTAAAAGATTTCAACCAATTTTGTGGACGTACAAGCAAAAATATTCGAATGCGAGTTTTCAAATTAATATTTTGAATTTAAAAATGAGTTAATCATACATTGATAAAATATTTAAGTGTATTTTGATTTTTAAATACAAACATTTCAGAATAAAAATATGTTTTATAAATATAAAATAATGAAACTTCGAAATGTATTTAAATATAAAATGATGTTTGAATATATTTCAAATTAGGATGACAATTCAAATAAAAATATTATGATTTTTGAATAAAGTATTTGGAATATAAAATTAGGTTTGGTATATATATAATTTATATATTATTTATATATATAATATTTAAATATATATATATATATATATATATATATAAATTATATATATATATATATATATATATATATATATATATATATATATATATATATTATTTATATATATATTGAATATATTTGATATTTTGATATTTGATATATGAAAGTTTGAAAAAATGATTTTTATGAATATAAAATGATGAAATATTGACTGAAATGTAAGTATAATTTTTGTTAAAAGACAAACTCTGATTAAAACAAGAAAAAACTGAGCAGAAGTGTGACGCGTCCGTCGTCTCTGAACCCTCCACATCAGAGCTGCAGCGAGACGTGATTTCCAGACGATCACACCGTCACAAAGTCATGACTTGAGGTGAGCTGATCTGGAGATATTTCGAATGAGATATTTCCGATTAAACTGGAAAATGATGCTGAGTCATGTGTCTTTGTGAAGGATGAACTCCAACCGCTCTATTATGCATGTTGTGTGAATGTAGAGTCTCTGTAGCTTTTAAGATCTTCAGTTCAGGAGTAGTGCACATGAAGGACACTCACAATGTCATTCACACTCTCTCTATTCCAGCCAAGATCATCTTCATCCCCTTTTTTTGCAGATCTCCATCCTCTGCAATCGAAATGATGAAGCCGGTAATTGTAGTCATGAAACGCTGAACATTACAGTAAAGGTAATGAATGGCTCACACCAGCTCACAAAGTTCAGGAACTTTCGGGGGTGGGACTTGAGTGCCGAACGTGCTGATTGGTTGAGTTCAAGCTGCATTTTATTACTTTATTTTTTTCATTTCTCAGAATTGCGAGATTTAAACTCACAATTGCAAGTTATAAAGTCAGAATTGGGAGATATGAACTTGCAATAATGACTTTCTTTCTTGCAATTGTGAATTTAGTATGTGAGTTTATATCTCATAATTCTGACTTTTCTCAATATTGTGAGTTTATATCTCATAATTCTGACTTTTCTCAATATTGTGAGTTTATATCTCATAATTCTGACTTTATAACTCACAATTGCAACTTTATATCACTCAATTCTGTGGGAAAAAGTCAGAATTGTGAGATAAAAACTCACAATGACCTTTTTTTGTGTTTGTTTCACACTTATTAGTATTCCAAAGTATTCTAAAGTATTTCGATTAAGTGACTAAACTTGAGTAATGTAACGAAATACGTTACAAATGACTTTTTAAAGCATGTATTTTGTAATCTGTAGTGAAATACATTTTAAAAGTAACACACCCAGCCCTGTTGTCATGATCACATGCTTTTTTTAACCCTTGTGTTAAGTTGCGAGTCAATTTGACCCGTTTAGATTTTCTAGTTGTTGGAAATACTGGACATTTTGTGACTTTTTCTCATTTGTCATCATGAACATGCAAAGTTTCAACATGCTGGTGTTTTTTGACATATACAAACAAAATTACCTCAAGTTGACCGGCATATTTTAACGCTCTAAAGCAACTGTACCGACCCAAAATAATAACATTTCTCGGTTACATTTTGTTATTTTATTTCTTTACAACCTTACGAAGCTAAAAAATGAGGTTTTCCGCACTTATTTCAATGTTTTAACCAGCAGCATGTGTGTGAAGTTCATATCCGGGAAGCTCATCATGTCAGAAGAAACTTCTAGACTTTATGAAATGAGTTTACAAAACAGCCAACTTAGGAAAAGAACATATTTTCATGATACAGCTACATTTAATTGCTCAGTTATGATGTTCTGAGAAAAAAAAAAATTGAATCTTTTTGGAATATTTGATATTAAAAGTTCTTGTTGTTTTTCATAGTGTGATTTTTGAGGAATTGTATTGAATCCAATTAGGGTCAATTTGAGCCGCTCATTAACGAGTAATCGAACCGCGCATAAGGGTTAAAAATCCTTGCCAGGTTCTCAATTTTGTTGTACTGAGAGGAACGTATTCATCTCACCGTCGCTCTCATTAGGGTGGACGGCGTCAGATGTTCGATTACGTCACGTGTTTCGAACTTCGTTTTACCCCTAAACGAAGAACTTCGCTTGAAGTCTATCAGGGGCTTTACCCTTGATGTCCAACTCTCTCCCACCTGTTGCTCCAGGAACAACAGAAAGCAGCTCTCAAGGTCCGGGCGTATCCTCATGGCCGGCAGCTGCTCATCCAACAGAAGCACCATCAGATCCATAGCAAGATTCATCCCCGTTAATCAACGCCACGCCTGGAGAGCAGGCGCCGGCTCGAACGCGACTCCACGGCGCGCACAGGCCTCGGGTACCGAGTCAGCGGATGCTTCTGAATTAAAGAAGAGTGCGTGGATGGGTAAGAATTATGAGGCTGGATCTCGGAGAGACAGAACAGCCTCCATGGGCTTCTCACCAGCCAAGTAATAACCCGCAATCAGGCAATTATTCCCTCTCTGCCGCATGCAGGTGAGGCGAAGCTTCATCCAGCTAATGAACACGAGGAAACGGCTTACATTTCCCCGCAGGCCTCACACCGCACTCTTAATACGCCGGCTTTATGACGCTCAGATGTGTTTGTTAACTTAACTCTTAACTGTGTGCCGTTATGTCTGACCGCTGGGGAAGGCTGGAGCTTTGAGGAGAAAATAGGCGGCTTGAAAGCTGGCGTGTAAAATATGGATGTAAACCGACCTGTTATCACACTTCAGCCCACGGCCTGCGGCAAATGGAGTGGGGAGGGTTTCACACACACACACACACACACACACACACACACAAAGAGCTCTCGCTCTTAAAGATAAAGGTTCTTCTGCGCACTTTTGCGCTTTGGGTTCAGCTTATCAAGAACTATTTTTGCTGTATAGGGTTTTTGAGTCAGTTATGGTTCTTCTGAGAATAATAAGCGCTGGATGGTGCATTACAGTTTGAAAAACATAAAAGAAAATCTGACAGACTCCAGACATTCCAGAATGGTTGTTTGTAGCTGCTCTTCACACGACGCGGTAACGCTTTATTGTACAGTGTGATTGTTACATGTAGTTACTGTAAATTTGGCATAATTACATGCAACTAACCCTGAACCAAACCAAACCCCACTCATTTCTTTTCTATTTCCAGGGCTGGGTGTGTTACTTTTAAAATGTATTTCACTACAGATTACAAAATACATGCTTTAAAAAGTCGTTTGTAACGTATTTCGTTACATTACTCGAGTTTAGTAACTTCATCTAAATACTTTAGAATACTTTGGAATACTAATAAGTGTGGAACAAACACAAAAAAGATCATTGAGAGTTTTTATCTCACAATTCTGACTTTTTCCCTCAGAATTGCGTGATATAAAGTTGCAATTGTGAGTTATAAAGTCAGAATTATGAGATATAAACTCACAATATTGAGAAAAGTCAGAATTATGAGATATAAACTCACAATATTGAGAAAAGTCAGAATTATATCTCATATTTTTGACTTTTCTCAATATTGTGAGTTTATATCTCATAATTCTGACTTTATAGCTCGCAATTGCAACTTTATATCACGCAATTCTGAGGGAAAAAGTCCTTTTTTGTGTTTGTTCCACACTTATTAGTATTCCAAAGTATTCTAAAGTATTTAGATGAAGTGACTAAACTTGAGTAATGTAACGAAATACGTTACAAATGACTTTTTAAAGCATGTATTTTGTAATCTGTAGTGAAATACATTTTAAAAGTAACACACCCAGCCCTGCTGACCTTTGTGAACCAATCAGAGTGAAGTGTTTCAAGTAGCACATACCCTTCCGTTTCCGTGCGTTTCCCATGGATTGGGCTACTTTGTTGATGCCGCGGGTAAAAATGTTTTTCGCTTGTTGATTGGCTATTGGGCTATTTTTGGGCTACTTTTGACTGGACATTGGGCTATTTTTGGGCTACTTTTGACTGGACATTGGACTATTTTTGGGCTACTTTTGACTGGACATTGGACTATTTTTGGGCTACTTTTGACTGGACATTGGACTATTTTTGGGCTACTTTTGACTGGACATTGGACTATTTTTGGGCTACTTTTGACTGGACATTGGACTATTTTTGGGCTACTTTTGACTAGACATTGGGCTATTTTTGGGCTACTTTTGACTGGACATTGGACTATTTTTGGGCTACTTTTGACTGGACATTGGACTATTTTTGGGCTACTTTTGACTGGACATTGGACTATTTTTGGGCTACTTTTGACTGGACATTGGACTATTTTTGGGCTACTTTTGACTAGACATTGGGCTATTTTTGGGCTACTTTTGACTGGACATTGGACTATTTTTGGGCTACTTTTGACTGGACATTGGACTATTTTTGGGCTACTTTTGACTAGACATTGGACTATTTTTGGGCTACTTTTGACTAGACATTGGACTATTTTTGGGCTACTTTTGACTAGACATTGGACTATTTTTGGGCTACTTTTGACTAGACATTGGGCTATTTTTGGGCTACTTTTGACTGGACATTGGACTATTTTTGGGCTACTTTTGACTGGACATTGGACTATTTTTGGGCTACTTTTGACTAGACATTGGACTATTTTTGGGCTACTTTTGACTGGACATTGGGCTATTTTTGGGCTACTTTTGACTGGACATTGGGCTATTTTTGGGCTACTTTTAACTGGACATTGGGCTATTTTTGGGCTACTTTTGACTGGACATTGGACTATTTTTGGGCTTCTTTTGACTAGACATTGGACTATTTTTGGGCTACTTTTGACTAGACATTGGACTATTTTTGGGCTACTTTTGACTGGACATTGGACTATTTTTGGGTTACTTTTGACTGGACATTGGACTATTTTTGGGCTACTTTTGACTGGACATTGGACTATTTTTGGGCTACTTTTGACTGGACATTGGACTATTTTTGGGCTACTTTTGACTGGACATTGGACTATTTTTGGGCTACTTTTGACTGGACATTTGTCTATTTTTGGGCTACTTTTGACTGGACATTGGACTATTTTTGGGCTACTTTTGACTGGACATTGGACTATTTTTGGGCTACTTTTGACTGGACATTGGGCTATTTTTGGGCTACTTTTGACTGGACATTGGACTATTTTTGGGCTACTTTTGACTGGACATTTGTCTATTTTTGGGCTACTTTTGACTGGACATTGGACTATTTTTGGGCTACTTTTGACTGGACATTGGACTATTTTTGGGCTACTTTTGACTGGACATTGGGCTATTTTTGGGCTACTTTTGACTGGACATTGGGCTATTTTTGGGCTACTTTTGACTAGACATTGGACTATTTTTAGGCTACTTTTGACTAGACATTGGACTATTTTTAGGCTACTTTTGACTAGACATTGGGCTATTTTTGGGCTACTTTTGACTGGACATTGGACTATTTTTGGGCTACTTTTGACTGGACATTTGTCTATTTTTGGGCTACTTTTGACTGGACATTGGACTATTTTTGGGCTACTTTTGACTGGACATTGGACTATTTTTGGGCTACTTTTGACTGGACATTGGGCTATTTTTGGGCTACTTTTGACTGGACATTGGGCTATTTTTGGGCTACTTTTGACTAGACATTGGACTATTTTTAGGCTACTTTTGACTAGACATTGGACTATTTTTGGGCTACTTTTGACTGGACATTGGACTATTTTTGGGCTACTTTTGACTAGACATTGGACTATTTTTAGGCTACTTTTGACTAGACATTGGACTATTTTTGGGCTACTTTTGACTGGACATTGGACTATTTTGGGGCTACTTTTGACTGGACATTGGACTATTTTTGGGCTACTTTTGACTGGACATTGGACTATTTTTGGGCTACTTTTGACCGGACATTGGGCTATTTTTGGGCTTCTTTTGACTAGACATTGGACTATTTTTGGGCTACTTTTGACTAGACATTGGACTATTTTTGGGCTTCTTTTGACTAGACATTGGACTATTTTTGGGCTACTTTTGACTAGACATTGGACTATTTTTGGGCTTCTTTTGACTAGACATTGGACTATTTTTGGGCTACTTTTGACTAGACATTGGACTATTTTTGGGCTACTTTTGACTGGACATTGGACTATTTTTGGGCTTCTTTTGACTAGACATTGGACTATTTTTGGGCTACTTTTGACTAGACATTGGACTATTTTTGGGCTACTTTTGACTGGACATTGGACTATTTTTGGGTTACTTTTGACTGGACATTGGACTATTTTTGGGCTACTTTTGACTGGACATTGGACTATTTTTGGGCTACTTTTGACTGGACATTGGACTATTTTTGGGCTACTTTTGACTGGACATTGGACTATTTTTGGGCTACTTTTGACTGGACATTTGTCTATTTTTGGGCTACTTTTGACTGGACATTGGACTATTTTTGGGCTACTTTTGACTGGACATTGGACTATTTTTGGGCTACTTTTGACTGGACATTGGGCTATTTTTGGGCTACTTTTGACTGGACATTGGACTATTTTTGGGCTACTTTTGACTAGACATTGGGCTATTTTTAGGCTACTTTTGACTAGACATTGGACTATTTTTGGGCTACTTTTGACTGGACATTGGGCTATTTTTGGGCTACTTTTGACTGGACATTGGGCTATTTTTGGGCTACTTTTGACTAGACATTGGACTATTTTTAGGCTACTTTTGACTAGACATTGGACTATTTTTGGGCTACTTTTGACTGGACATTGGACTATTTTTGGGCTACTTTTGACTAGACATTGGACTATTTTTAGGCTACTTTTGACTAGACATTGGACTATTTTTGGGCTACTTTTGACTGGACATTGGACTATTTTGGGGCTACTTTTGACTGGACATTGGACTATTTTTGGGCTACTTTTGACTGGACATTGGACTATTTTTGGGCTACTTTTGACCGGACATTGGGCTATTTTGTTACCCTGGTTTCCATCCAAGCTGAATACTGTATTGTTAGTCGTTCGTTTAATCATTGAGTCCCTACCGGACATGAATTCAGCTGATTAAATGTGTGATTGCACCGTGAACACAAAGGTGTCCCTAGGAACATGTTTTCCACCTTGAGCCATTTGACACCTCCTGCGTCCCGTCAGTGTCAAGAGGTGTGACCTCTGATCTAAATATATCGCTAATAAGTGCTTAAGATGCCACTTTGAATATGAACTCCGAAGTGTAAACTCGTGCGTTGGCCGCGGGGTTTGAACTCAGCGTGGCTCTGGTGTCCTTTCATGCCTTTCATCTGCTTCGCCTCGTGTGGAGAAACTCTATATAAATACATGTATTCAGTGTGAGACAAGCTCTTAGTCGATACAATGAAAAATTCTTTCCTCCTCAGTGCATAACTTACATTTTACCTTTATTAACGTTTATTCTGTAAACGTTACGAATTTAAAAAAAAGCAGTCAGAGTAAACTTAAGATGCATGTCGAACCAGGCGAAGCGAAACAAAGAAATATTTATCAAATGTTTGTTTTTGAACATCATTGGATCTCGGGCCTGACCGGTTAACGCATAGATTGTGTTTGATTTTCTTTAGTGTCTATGATTTAGTGGTTTTAATCCGTCATATTGTATATGCAGTTTAGATTTAATATATTAAACCTTTTTGGCACGCAATTTATGCAAAAATAAAAAAATAAAACTTGCTGGCAGTGTTTGGGGCAACTCATCACAAGTAACATGAGAAATGTAATCAGATTACTTTTTCAAGTAACTTAAAAAAATACATCCCGGAGCAAAGAGGACACTGACGACATATGAAACAGTTTCATATTAAAAGAAGTTGAATCAATAAATAGCGTCTAGTGTGTGTTTAATGTGTCTCTGTCGCTCCTCGATCATCTCTAGTTCATTTATAGCATCAAATAAACATGAATGAACATCAGAAGGAATGTTGTTTTGAGACGTGATTCAAGTTCACCGACGTTCATCTACTAACTCCAGGGATTCAGGGTTATGATTGGTCAGATCGCCTGTCAATCAAACTGTTTGCGAAGAGTCATTTGGCCTATGAATACAATTGAGTTGTTTTCGCCTCTCTATATCATATTATATGAAGTTTAAAAACTTGATGTATCAAATGGCATTACAGGTAAATGAGCTCAAATAGATGCGTATGATTGAAAACCAGGTGACCAAAGTTGACAACCCTGAAATACTTGTTGTCATATTTTTCGACTCTCACTGCAATGCACACCAAATATTAATGAACAACAATACCAAATCTCATAGTCATAGCCAAACTCCTGAATTATGTAAACAAGCTTCATTATGATGAGTGATGGCGGTAATATCGGCGGCTCGTGAGGCTGCGACAGGTTTGGTGTCGTGTGTGTGTGTGTGTGTGTGTGTGTGTGAGTGATGGGGTCCTCGGGGTGTGATGCTGCAGGAGCTTCTAATCTTCAGCACTGCTAACATGGGCAGAAAGTGTGGTGAGCTCAGCCCTCCTGCTCGCTCACGGCCGCTCCGGGCCTCTGGGACGTGTGAAAATATATCTCCAGCGCTCTCTCCGACCGCCGTATGCCTGCCACCAATTTGCTGAAGCTATGCAACAGAGCTTATTGAACTTTGCATGCAATATACGATAACCGGGTCGCTGTGGGATTCAGAATTGGCTTCATTTCTTTGCTGCTTTTTTTTCTGCTGATGACACTGGCTTGTTTGTTTGAAACGTGTCCTTTTCCTCCAGGGGCCGGAAAGTGCTGATGAACCCCGTCGTACGGAGAGGTGCCGGCCTGATGGGATGATGGGAAGGAGGAATGAAGAGAGCCGGAGAGAGATCTTCAGATCTCAGCACAAAGGCAGTATGGTAATTAATGTGGACAAGTGCTTTGTTTTTGACTCCACTTCTCACACACACACACTCTATAGAAAACGAGTTTTTTTGCACTCAGTGTGTTTAATATGTTGATATCTGAGCCGTGCACCTGGCCTGTGAAATTAAAATTGATATTGTACACAAATGAATGAAAGAGCTGCTCATTGTTTTCAGTTTAGAACACAGATCAATGTTGAATTGGTCACTCAAGGCGTACTTGTATTTATTGAAATGTGAAGAAGCTCTAGAATGTTTTTTGTTACTATAGAGCATATTTTAATGGAACGTCCTTTTTTAATTGATATCAGTCTAATGGATTAAGTTGTCCCCTGGGAAAATCTTAGATTTTTTGTCAAATATCAAACTGAAAAAGTGTTCTGGGTGGTTGCTAGGAAGTTTTGGGTGGTTGCTATGGAGTTTTGGGAGGTTGCTACAGAGATTTGGGAGGTTGCTAGGGAGTTACTACTGGGTGTCGGCGATGGTGCACTGGGTGGATTGTAGGGCATTGCAAGGTGGTTTGCTACAAAGTTCTGGGTGGTTGCTATGGAGTTTTGGGAGGTTGCTAAGGAGTTACTACGGGGTGTTGGCGATGGTGCACTGGGGGGTTTGTAGGGCATTGCAAGGTGGTTGCAAAAGTGTTCTGGGTGATTGCTAGGGAGTTTCTGTTGGTTGCTAGGGAGTTTTGTGTGGTTGCTAGGGAGTTACTACTAGGTGCTTGCAATTGGTGCAACCTACAAACCACCCAGTGGTTACAAAAGTGTTCTGGGTGATTGCTAGGGAGTTTCTGTTGGTTGCTAGGGAGTTGCTAGGAAGTTTTGTGTGGTTGCTAGGGAGTTACTACTAGGTGCTTGCAATTGGTGCAACCTACAAACCACCCAGTGGTTACAAAAGTGTTCTGGGTGATTGCTAAGGCATATCTAGGTGGTTGCCATGAAGTTTTGGGTGGTTGCTTGGTGGCTATTAGAAGCTCTAGTATGTTTTTTGTTACTATAAAGCATATTTTAATGGAACGTCCTTTTTTAAATGATATCAGTCCTATGGATTAAGTTGTCTCCTGGGAAAATCTTTGATTTTCTGTCAAATATCAAACTGAAAGAGCATATATAATTGTTATGCTTTTTTTTTAAATTGTATTATTGTATAGAATTTTCTTTATTGAAGTTTTGTTGTTGTTGTTGTTATGATTATCTTTAATGATTAATCTTAGTATTTTAGTATTTTTGTTTTGTCTTCTAACCCATTGGCAAACATGGCCAGACATTATGCTTAAAGCAAATAATAATCATTTGTTAATGTGGCAGGGAAGAATGAACTTAAATCAACATACATTGTCTAAAAACATTCATCAATGTCATATAATTTTGTTCAATACCATTTTTTATTTTGTATTTTGTATTTTGAGAGAATTGTATGTTGCCAATTAATATTTATGCAGTAATTATCAATTTCTTTTTTGAAAATAATAAAAAATGTTTTCTACTTTTCTTTATTATTTTCAGGTGTATTTCTCTTTTAGCTGTGTTTCGTGTTAAAGCAAAGACAAGCCCTTTTAAAATCTAATTTTTGAAGGCATGTTAGTGTCATCTGGTGGGAGTAAATAAAAGAAAAGCTTCTGTAATGCCTTGGTTTAACCACTAGATTCCTATATAAAGAGGTTTTTAGACATAAAAATGACTTTTATTAGGTTGTGGATTTGGATATATTTCAAGACATTCTCAATGATTACTTTTTTTGCCTGAAATTTTGATTTGAAGTGTCAGTTTTCCCTATTAATTTTATTACTCAATGTATGTGTATTTTGCACTATTTTAGAGTGTCACCCCTTCACTGCTGTCTTTTTTTCCTGCATGTGGCTGATTTGTAGATTGAACACCACAAAAACTGTGAAAAAAAGAAGTCTAAAGTGACCAAACAACACCAGAGATGTTTCATAAAGGTATTTTTGTATGTTTGTTTCCCAGGAATCGAACATTACCAAGTGCAGGAACATCGAACACCTCACGTCCACTGGTTCTGGTAAGATCACTTATCAATATTTTCCACTAATTCCTTTGTTTTCTGCACAATTGTGGCCCACAAACGGTAAAATAGCATGCAAAAACAGAAATGCAGTCAGAATTGAGCAGAATCTCTGGCGGAGACTCTGTGGTTCATGTGAGGGTGATCTTTCAGTGGTCAATATTGGAGCCATGGCTTTCCACACTTAATGACATTTTCCTCAGGCTACACCTTCACGGAGAGCGGCAGCGACCTCTGCTCACATCCCCGGAGGTCAATGCCGGACCCTTGACCTCTCCAAGTCAGAGGTCTCGGCCAATTGCAATCGACGTCTGAACAGACGGAAAACTGCGATGGCCTACAGATAAACTCCCTGTTCAGCTCATTATATCCCGATCGGCTTTGTCTTAAACAAACCTGTGCTTTGAGCATTGTCATATCTTCATCCCCTCCACCAAAATACAGCTGTTTTCTTAGACAAATATGAGCAAAACCATCATAATTTCTTTCTCTTTGGAGTCCTTGACTACTCTGTGATTTTGTATGTTTATGTACAGTATGTAGGTGGTTGCTAGGGAGTTCCTTGTTGGTTGCTGTAGTGCTCTGGGTTGTTTGTGGGGCATTGCAAGGTGGTTTGCTACAAAGTTCTGTGTGGTTGCTAGGAAGTTTTGGGTGGTTGCTAGGGAGTTACTACTGGGTGTTTGCAATGGGTGCAACCTACAAACCACCCAGTGGTTACAAAAATGTTCTGGGTGATTGCTAAGGCATATCTAGGTGGTTGCTATGAAGTTTTGGGTGGTTGCATGGTGGATATTAGGGATTTTTGGGTGGTTGCTAGGGAGTTTTGGGTGGTTGCTAGGGAGTTGTTATGGAGTTTTGGGAGGTTGCTACAGAGATTTGGGTGGTTGCTAGGGAGTTACTACTGGGTGTCGGCGATGGTGCACCGGGTGGTTTGTAGGGCATTGCAAGGTGGTTGCAAAAGTGTTCTGGGTGATTGCTAGGGAGTTTCTGCTGGTTGCTAGGGAGTTAGTACTAGGTGTTTGCAATGGGTGCAACCTACAAACCACCCAGTGGTTACAAAAGTGTTCTGGGTGATGGCTAAGGCATATATGGGTGGTTGCTATGAAGTTTTGGGTGGTTGCATGGTGGCTATTAGGGATTTTTAGGTGGTTGCTAGAGAGTTTTGGGTGGTTGCTAGGGAGTTGCTACTGGGTGTTTGTGATGGTGCATTGGGTGGATTGTAGGGCATTGCAAGGTGTTGTTAAAGTGTTTTGTGTGATTGTTAGGTGGTTGCTATGGAGTTACAAGGGAGTTTTAGATGGTTGCTACAGAGATTTGGGTGGTTGCTAGGGAGTTACTACTGGGTATTTGCAATGGGTGCAACCTACAAACCACCCAGTGGTTACAGAAGTGTTCTGGGTGATGGCTAAGGCATATCTAGGTGGTTGCTTTGAAGTTTTGGGTGGTTGCTTGGTGGCTATTAGGGAGTTATGCTATGGAGTTACAAGGGAGTTTTAGATTGTTGCTATAGAGATTTGGGTGGTTGCTAGGGAGTTACTACTGGGTGTTTGCGATGGCACTTTTATCCAAAGCGACTTACAAGTGAGAGGTTGCCCTTGGTGGGGTTTGACCCCAGGTCTGAGCTAACTCCCCTCTAACTCCCCCCTTGCTAGGGAGTTTCTAGGGAGTTTTGGGTGGTTGCTAGGGAGTTGCTAATAAGTGTTTGAAATGGTGCATTGGGCGTTTTTTGAGGTGTAACAATGTGTTGCCAAAGTTTTCTGTGTGATTGCTAGTTGGTTGCTTGGTAGTTTTTGGTGGTTTCTAAGGAGTTACTAGGGGGTTGTTAGGTGATTGCTAGGGAGTTTTGGATGGTTTAGGGCATTGCAAGGTGGTTGCATTATATCCTGATAGGCTTTCAAACCTGTGCTTTGAGCATTGTCATATTTTTCTTCTACTTCAAGTGATTTCACAAGTACGAGCAACAGTATCTCATTTGTTTTTTTCAGAGGAGACTGTGTGAATATTCTGTGAATGTGTGTGTATGTTTGTTTGTTTGTGTTTGCGTTGGCGCGTGTGTGCTTGCATCTCTGCCGGCCAGCGTTTGTACGTGCCCAAATGTGCGAGAGGAAGGTGGAGGTGAAAAGCAGGATTAGAGGAGGCTGAAATATTTCGAGGATGGACTGCGAGGATGAGCGATTCACCAGCCAACAATCTCAGCTTCACACATCAGTTGACTGGAGCTCAACGGCCGGCTTAAGAGGACATCTTTGCTTGGCTACACAGACGTCGACTCTTAAAAGGCCGCAGATGACAGACCAGGCAAGCTAAAAATAATGGTCACTTTCAAAGGAAAGCAGGCAATTGCCTCCCTTGTTTTTGACTTAAAGGGATATTTCACCCAACAATGAAAATTCTGTCATTTATTCACCCACAAGTTGTTTCAAACCTGTATGAGTTTCTTTCTTCTGTTGAACACAAAAGAAGATATTTTAAAGAATGATGCAATTAAACGGTTGACAGTAACATCCATAGTAGGAAAAACAATGCTATGGGAGTCAAAGGCTTGCGTCAACTGTTTGATCTTTAAGATATATTATTTTGTGTTCAACAGAAACTCATACAGGTTTGGAACAACATGAGGGTGAGTAAATGATAAAAACATTTCCATTTTTTTTTTCCATTTTTTAGGGAAAATATCATGCAAAATGTGTAACAACCAGCCTATAATGGCAAAATCCATCCACCCACTACGTTTTTTTTTTATAATCCCCCTAAATCATAAACAGTCTATCCAAACGCACAGTTCCAGATTTCCTCTACTCTTACATAAGAGTATTGAAGCCCCGCCCACAACTGATGACGGACTCTGCCCTATTAGCTTAGCTCCTCCCCCGACTGAGTGCCATGTTTATCTCCTCGAGCAAGACACGTATTCTTATTAAAGCTACTGAAGTTATTCAATCAAGAGCAGTGAGTGATTTTCTGTTGTTGGGTTCACATTAACAGCAGTTTGTACGGTATATTAATACACCGATCTAACACACACACATGTGCTTTCTTTCACTGCAGTTTATGTTCACAGACACAACCAACTGTGTTTATCTGAACTGTGTGTGTTTTTGACAGTTTAAACACAATAAGACGTTTGATACTCGCGGGACACCGTCTGACAGACAGCTTTCAGAAAACCCTATAGATTGATATGACTTTAAAACACATTCGGATAATAAACGTTCATGATGATGAAGAACTGCGATGATAATCAACACCAAACAGATGTTTTGTGTGTTTTTGGCAGAGTATCTGAGGCGTGAGCTGCACAGGCTCCGCCCTCTCCTGGAAAGGGGGCGGGGAGCAGCAGCTCATTTGCATTTAAAGACACGTGCACGAAAACTGCATGTTTTTCCTTCCACTCAAAAATGGGCATTCCCAACATGCTATAATAAATGATCTGTGGGGGATTTTGAGCTGAAACTTCAGACACGTTCTGGAGACACCAGAGACTGATGTTACATCTTGTGAAAAGGAGCGTTATGGGTCCGCTTTAAGACATGTGCCTGCTGTTTATTGCAGTTGTCGAGCACCCTCAAGTCTCTGATATTCTAGTCTTCACGCACGACTCGTTCGTCCACCAGGTTAATTCGTGCTTGTTTTGTAGTGAAGTTGCAGTCGTGATCGTTTACAGGTAATTTTTTTCAAACTCAAATGTCCGTCATACTTGAAGAATTGCTCCTCACAAGCGCGTCTCTAGCTCTACCGTGAATGTTTGCATGCAGCCCGGACAATGAAGACGCCTCGTTCCCCGAGAAGACAAAAGGTCGCATGCACACTTTTCCCCAGTGTGCTTATGGAGAAAAAAAAATCTGTGACACAGATGGCGATGCCAAATCCATCGCAGGTGCCCTACGCGCGGAGGCCGAACAAAGACATTCCCTGCTCGGGGAATACCGCTTTGTGTTGTGTTGTGCTGAAATGTCTGCATCAAGCCAACGCAATCAATAGCGCAGAACAATGTCACGCATTAACCCTGACAATTTACCTCCTTAAGATTTCGACAGCGCTCACCTGCGCGACAATTAAACGCTTAACAAACGATCCCCGATTCTTCGCCTGTGAAAAAATCCTGATTGTGGCACCTTTAAGTCCTTTTCACAGCCGAGGGGAAGCGTCTCGAGCAACATGAATGCCCTTTTAACGATTTCCTGCTTCATTCAGGCCCTATTCAGCAGCACAAGTGTATGTGGAGTTCATTTCCCTGCTGTTTCAGCCCTAGTCGAGAGCTCTCCAGCTTAAATGACCCTGAAGTAGTCATTCATCGTCTCAATAGCCTGGCCGCGGCACCTCAAGAAACTCACCGCGTGCTTAACCGACAATAAAACCCGCAGCTCTCTTCTCGTCCTTGAAAGGGAAGAACGCTATCTTCGATCAACAATTGGGCAATTAATCACAGCGGCTGGGGATACAGACTTCCCTGGCACAAGGAAAAGGCCAAATGTGAATTAAAAGCCTGACTGTTTATGAGGGAGAAGTCCAGTGCGTTTTCTTTTAACGGGGAAGGATTTATTGTTCCCGAAATCTCGAAAAAGGCGGAGTGGGTGTGGGGCTTCAGGCAGAAGCTATTCTCATCATTTGGAGAAAGGGTTTTTTTTTTTTCTGTGTCTCTCGCTTTTTTTTTTCTTGGAATCTAGATTTAATTTAGTTGCCGATGTCGCTATCAGTGGCGAACAAGCTGGCAGCGCCAGCGGTCTGACGGTCCCTGATAAGCGCAGTGCTCCCAGCTAAGCCTGATTAGTGTTGGCCCCTAAAAGGCTTTGTTATGAGAGGCAAATAGACTGTGGAACAGCAGCCTGGGACCTCACTGATATCAACAATCACAGAGCGAACCCTAACCCCCACCCCTCTGGCTTTCCAGAGCACTAGTCTGAGGAATACCATCTGTGCGTGAGAGACGGAAGAAAGAGCGAGAGATTTTTGTCTTCGGTATCAGAGGCTCTCGACTGGTTTGGCTTCAGGACTCAGATGAAACGTCGGACATCAAATGGCGGCCCGAGACGGTATCAGAATCGCTCGTCGTTGAGCGAACTAAAATTAGACATCATTGTAAAATTCGTTAAATGTAGTGCTTGTTCATGGTTTTCGAGGTTTGCATGCAACCTGTGCACTGGAAATACAGTTTTCATTTTCTTTATAGAAGATCTAATGTTTATCAGGGACTTGTTTGGTTTCAGGACTTGTCGAGTGGCGGCCCAAGATGGTATCAAAACTGCTCATCGTTCTGCAAACCAAATGTACGGTGGCCGAGAGAGCTCAAAGCGCTGCAAATAAGAAAATGCATGCAAATAAAAAAAGCACATGCAAATAAAAAAACACATGCAAATAAAAAAAACACATACAAATAAAAAAAACACATGCAAATAAAAAAAACACATGCAAATAAAAAAACCACATGCAAATAAAAAAACACATGCAAATAAAAAAACACATGCAAATAAAAAAAACACATGCAAATAAAAAAACACATGCAAAAAAAAACACATGCAAATAAAAATAAAAAACACATGCAAATAAAAAAACACATGCAAATAAAAAAACACATGCAAATAAAAAAACACATGCAAATAAAAAAAAACACATGCAAATAAAAAAACACATGCAAATAAAAAAAAACACATGCAAATAAAAATAAAAAACACATGCAAATAAAAATAAAAAACACATGCAAATAAAATAAAAAACACATGCAAATAAAAAAACACATGCAAATGAAAAAAAACAAATGCAAATGAAAAAACGTGATCATCAGTTTAACAACACGTGCTGCAAATCCTCACAACAAATTCAAATGCAAAAAGCGCTGTAAATAGCGCAAAACACAACGGAAATGTTTCAAGGGGGATTTTTGCAGCGCGTTATTGTGTTTGCATGTTTTGTGAGGATTTGCAGCACATGTGTTGTCAAACTGATGATTATTTATTTTTTTTATTTGCATGTGTTTTTTGAGCTCTCTCGGCCACCGTGCAAAAGTACTTTTGTAGGTTTTTCGTAGAGGTTTGCATGCAATGTGTGCATGTTGGCATTAAATGACAAATACTTTGCACCGAAATAGTTTTTTGTATTAGAAGATGCAAGAATTCATTTATTATTTGCTTCTCGACCATGTTTTATACTCACTGCGAGAGAACAATGAGTACTTTTGTGGGCTTGTTCAAGGTTTTTGAGAACCTGTGCATGTTAGTGTGCACGGTGAACTTGCGCCAAAATAGAGTTTTATTTTCTTTGTTTATGGTGTTTATCAGAGACTTGGACATCAAGTGGCGGCCCAAGATGCTATCCAAATCGCTCATCGTTCAGCAAACTAGAGTTCACTAGGTTTGCATGCAATGCGTTAGACATCAATTGGCGGCCCAAGACAGTATCAGAATTGCTTATTCATCATTTACACCCCATTATTCCATAAAAAAAACAAGAATTGTCCATTTTGATTTCATGCAAACTTTGTATTCCTCCTGCATGTTGTTATTTTCATTTAGCGTCCAGTCGTTAAGATATGCATGAGAAAAAGCATGCATTTCATCCAGTGCAATGATTTAAAAATGCAGTGGCTTCAGCGCCACTTAAAAAAAAGCAAAGCAAAAAGAACAAAACAAAGAAGCAACACCTTCCTGTCCTACAGAAAACCTTCCATCGGTCGCTCGTAAAGTGCAAAACAAAACCAAGCGTATCTGCAGACGGGAGCGGTGCGAATGACTGCGGGCTGTAATGTATTCCTGAGACCCTCTTTACACACTCTACAGGTTTTCTTTGTTCCCGCAGACAGAGATGAATCCCCCTCCTCTCCCGGACCCTCTCCCCCCTCCGAACTCGAGGCCACTGGTGGGGACGCCTTTGTTCGCTTCCCTCCATTATGTGAGCCATTACCACGGCGCTCCGTATTTAAATGCGCATATTGATGACCTTAAATAAAGAAAATATTAATGAAAGTATAACAAAGACAGAGTGAAAGAAGTTGTGAATGATTTTTTATTTTTTTTTTTCGAAAAAGAGAGGTGAAAAAGTTATTCTGGATTTTCTTCGGAGCCGCTCAGAAAAGAGGAAATGAGCTGTTTGGAATATTTTAAATTTAATAAGGCCATGAGGTTTTACAGGGAAATATGTATTATTGAATCTGCATAAACAAATATGAATGGATAAGCAAAGGTTTGGAAACTTGAGTTGGAAAAACGGGCAATGCATTTCTTGATGATGTTTTATCAGCCTCGGCTGCGTTTCGTTTTTATTTTTCAGGTTTTGGAATTATTTTCCGCCCTCTACGGAATACTTTAGAATAAATACAGGTCTGTTTATTTGCACAGTTAATCATTTTGCCTCGTCCCTCGAAGATTGTGTTTACAGTCAAGCACTTACAATGGCCGTCTATCATTACACAAGTGCTTATATGGAGATCTAAATCAACAGAAACACATATATTAATAATAAATAGTCAGTCTAATCTTTAAGTTGCTATACTTTAGTGTGTATTGTGACACGTATCCTCGTGCGATTCCCCACAGACGTCCATCAGAAGTGCATTATTTATGGCGGCGCCATAAACTGAAGTTGGAAATATTTTGTGTGCTAATTGAAATATTGTGCTTGTTGAACCTGCAACTTTCTTTTAAGTGTTTGTGTGTGTTTGTTGAAGTATTTTAAGGGGAAAAATAGTGTCACAAAGCTGTCGTTCCCTCTAGACCGGGTGAGAGAATGACACATAAACTCTCAAACAATCAAACTCTGACATGTTTTCTGTCATTTTACTCTTTCTCCCTTTGTTGTAATGGCGTACTGTGCAGTATATTCGTCTTGCTAATTAATAAAAGAGAAGATGTGAAGCAATATGCAATGATTACCGTTTCAAACACATTGTTGTCACATGACCTTGTTTGCATGTGTAATACAGTCATTGGTGTCCAGTTATCCAGTATCTCAGAAATAGCAAGTTATTTTGTTCATTTTTATCCTTAAAATGAAACTAAAACTATTTTCATTTGTCGCAACATATTTTATTGGATTGTTTTCATTCAAATAAAGCTGGAATAAAATATAAATGTTCCATTTTTTTACTTTTTTAACAAACTTAAAATTTTGAAAGTGCCTTGGCAACTAAGTTTAAGCACTGAAATATTATATAAAAAATATAATAAAAGTGACAAAAACATAGAATAAAATGACGCTGTAAAAAAATCATTCTCTCGACTTAACTTTTTGAGTTATCTTTTTGCACCGACTCAGTTTAAGTTGTATTTACCTAGAATATGAAGTATGTTCAACTTGACAAATTTAATGTTGTTAGTTGTTTTCAGAACCAACGTTTATTTAACTTAAATTTTTGAGTTTCTGTTTTCCACTGACTCTTACTTAAAATATTTGTTGGGTTATTTGGTGGATTTCAATACCAAAGTTCAAGACCTAGTTTATTGATTAAACCAAATAAACAATTATTTTATTTAAATTGTTATTTCAGGTCGGTTGTAAATAATTCTTTTATTTCAAATGTTTCAGCCTTGTTTCGTTTTAAGAACTTCATTTCTACTGCAAATAATAAGTTAAAGCAACAACTTTTCTTTACAGCGTTCTTGTAAAAATAATTACTAATTCATGATATTGATAAATACTATATGATATTATATAAATAATACTAAAATAACAACTGTCTTCTCTTTCACTCCTGCATTGATGAATTTGAAATACACTTTTATTTTGCATTCAAGCGATACATTTTCAATACATTTTATCAGTTTTTGTATCCTTTGGGGAACTAACCCAAGAATCTTGGGTTTGTCAGCGGCGTATTCTCAAAGTCACAGAGCGACAGAAGCACGTGTTGCATGTTCTCAACTGTTTGATTTGATTGGTTCACAGGCCTCGACAGCAACGAGTATTTCGGTGGCCGGGGCCAATTAGGAAAGTACTTCACTGATGAAGTGTCACACGTTTTTCAACGGTCTCCAGTGTGTTTACAGTCTGACATGCATTCATTCCCAGGTGAGGATCTGCCCCCCCCCCCTCGTCCATGTCTAACCCAAAACCCAGACCTCCGCAGGGGCCTTGGGATCCAGGCTCCCCGTGGGATGCAAACACAGATGCCGGCAGTGGTTTATTCCCAAGTAAGGCTCACAGCAGTGCACTATCCAGCCATAACACACACTCTCTGGGGAACTCACCTCATCTTCAGAGCGTCGCCAAGCATTATGGGTCAGAGTGGAAGTACTAGATCACGGTCCACTGGATGTGCTTTCACTCCATTTGTAGCCATGGCTTGTTCGAACTATGGAAGCCCGTTTCCGCCACTGTTGAGAAAAAAAAATTCCTTAATCATAATATTGAGAAACTTTCTCATAATAATGACTTAACATCTCATAATAATGACTTAACATCTCATAATAATGACTTAACATCTCATAATAATGACTTAGTATCTCATAATAATGACTTAACATCTCATAATTAATGACTTAACATCTCATAATAATGACTTAACATCTCATAATAATGACTTAGTATCTCATAATAATGACTTAACATCTCATAATAATGACTTAACATCTCATAATAATGACTTAACATCTCATAATAATGACTTAGTATCTCATAATAATGACTTAGTATCTCATAATAATGACTTAACATCTCATAATAATGACTTAGTATCTCATAATAATGACTTAGTATATCATAATAATGACTTAACATCTCATAATAATGACTTAGTATCTCATAATAATGACTTAACATCTCATAATAATGACTTAGTATCTCATAATAATGACTTAACATCTCATAATAATGACTTAACATCTCATAATAATGACTTAACATCTCATAATAATGACTTAACATCTCATAATAATGACTTAGTATCTCATAATAATGACTAAACATCTCATAATAATGACTTAGTATCTCATAATAATGACTTAACATCTCATAATAATGACTTAACATCTCATAATAATGACTTAACATCTCATAATAATGACTTAACATCTCATAATAATGACTTAGTATCTCATAATAATGACTAAACATCTCATAATAATGACTTAGTATCTCATAATAATGACTTAACATCTCATAATAATGACTTAACATCTCATAATAATGACTTAACATCTCATAATAATGACTTAACATCTCATAATAATGACTTAGTATCTCATAATAATGACTAAACATCTCATAATAATGACTTAGTATCTCATAATAATGACTTAACATCTCATAATAATGACTTAACATCTCATAATAATGACTTAACATCTCATAATAATGACTTAGTATCTCATAATAATGACTAAACATCTCATAATAATGACTTAACATCTCATAATAATGACTTAACATCTCATAATAATGACTTAACATCTCATAATAATGACTTAACATCTCATAATAATGACTTAGTATCTCATAATAATGACTTAACATCTCATAATAATGACTTAGTATCTCATAATAATGACTTAACATCTCATAATAATGACTTAGTATCTCATAATAATGACTTAACATCTCATAATAATGACTTCGTGTCTCATAATAATGACTTAACATCTCATAATAATGACTTAACATCTCATAATAATGACTTAACATCTCATAATAATAACTTAGTATCTCATAATAATGACTTCGTGTCTCATAATAATGACTTAACATCTCATAATAATGACTTAACATCTCATAATAATGACTTAGTATCTCATAATAATGACTTAGTGTCTCATAATAATGACTTAACATCTCATAATAATGACTTAGTTTCTCATAATAATGACTTAGTGTCTCATAATAATGACTTAACATCTCATAATAATGACTTAGTTTCTCATAATAATGACTTAGTATCTCATAATAATGACTTAGTATCTCATAATAATGACTTAGTTTCTCATAATAATGACTTAACATCTTATAATAATGACTTAGTTTCTCATAATAATGACTTAGTATCTCATAATAATGACTTAGTATCTCATAATAATGATAATTAATATGAGATACTAAGTCATTATTATGAGATGTTAAGTCATTATTATGAGATACTAAATCATTAATATGAGAAAGTTTCTCATTATTATGACATACGGATTTTTTTTTTCTCAACAGTGGTGAACAGCTTAAGATTGTTCTTTGAGGAGTTACATCCTCTAGAAAAACAGCCCCACCCAAAATGATTTCAGCGTTGAAAATGTGGATGATCATGATGAACCAAATGTGTGCGAATCATAACCTTTTCTTGGTCACAGAGCTTTAACCCATCCAGGGTGATGTAAACTTCACCATCACCGCAGCGCTCTATTGCTCTTTAACTCTCTCCTCTATATACTTTGTGGCGCGTTCTGACAGAGATTAAATGACTTGAAGTTCCTGTGCCGTCGGTTGCAGGCGTTCCTCTATATCAGGAGACCGATCATGTGACTTCCCTTTCATTTTTAGTCATTGCATTTGCATAGAGTTGTGCTCAACTCTGCCGCATTGCCACAGTTGTTCGTGTCCGTCTCTCATTAGCCCCGTAAATCCTGACATATAGAAGTGATTTTATTTAGTATGTTAAAAAAAAGAAACAATGTTCTTTGTTGAGTATCATATTTGATACATCAGGCTCATATAGTGAGAATATGGAGGGAAAAACAGCCCAAACTGAGCAAAAAATGTGCAATTCGGTGCAAATGCTGTTGATAATATTAACATATATTTGTCCACGTGCATCATTTTTGAGCACTTGTAAATCAACTCATTTTGGGGGCGATTTTCATGGTTTCTCAGGTGTATTAATGCCAGTCTTGGCCAGATCTCCATGACGACCGTGCGAGAGGTGTGAGAATGTTCTAGAGGGAACCAACAGGTCCTGATGACGACTGGGCCGCTCTCTCGTTCTTCTCTCACGTTTGCTCCTCCTGAGGCCGTTTCTGACACTTGCTCTCGTGAGCCGCGTCTTCCGTTCTTGATCGCCGCTCCACTTTTGTTACTGGTCTGAGAACAGCGGTAGGATTTGTTTGTTTGTACAGTAATGGCTCAGTTGAGATTCATAAAGGAGACCTTGATCAGTGATTCTGGTCAAGAACTGGCTCGCTCATGAGCTTTTCACACCGACAGGAGCCGGAAAGGTTCAACTGGGAGTATGAATGTAAAATAAACAGTGAAATGTTACTTTCTGAAAGGAAAAAATCTGCATTACTTCATAATTAATAGTGAAAATCAATCATGTGTTTAACAAGACAATACATGTACTATTTCAGCAAGATGTTTTATAATATATACACACATAAAAGACACAAAATATGATGAAATGACTTGTATATAAACATGCATTTAATTTCACACACACACACATATATATATATGTATGTATTTAATATATAAAATATAGGTCATCGTTTATTTATGGTCCCTATGTGACATTTCATATTTTATTTAAATGTTTTTTTTTTCTCAGTTATGAACATTTGGCTGTTTTATATGACATTGTATGTTTACATAATTTTCCGTTTATATCATCATTTTTCATGTTTGTTTGTGTGACTCTGCATCTGCTGCAAACAAATATTGGCTTGGAAGGTCATTCGTGGCAATTTTGTTTTTTTTGCTACCTGTACTATGAGTAAGAACTGTGTGTGTGTGTGTGTGTGTGTGTGTGTGTGTGTAGCATCGAAATGCCTCCCATAATGCCTGAAACGCCACTGCAATATTGAGTGTATTCAGAGAGCAGATGCATAGATCCTAAAAGCTGTTCCATCATTTGGGAGTGTTTTTTAAAGAAACCCTGACCTGTTAGAAACACTGCAAACTTCAGTTTGGCATCATCCATCCTGGCATTATCGCCTGCAACACACTCCGAGTTTTATAATCCGCATGAAACACGGCGCACTGAAACTGAGGGGGTCATTACTGGTATCCGCCGCGTCCCGCACAAAGACTTCCAGCAATTCGGAAAATCTTCAAAGCCTCACAGACGCTGCGAGGATGAGAAGAACTCGCCTTGAACCCCGCGCCGGCCTGATGTACACGTTTGTTTAATTGAACGAGCCAAACGAACAAAGAGGAGATCAATTGTTGATTTTAATAAGACATTGTTCACGGGTCCCATCATATTTAATTTGATGGCAGAGGGGGGGTCGACTAAAGATGAGTGTGCTCGTCCCGTAATGAGCCATTATGCCCGGCCCTCCTGGGCAGAAACTAATTGGCGCAGGATTAGCATTGAAGAAACTGGGCGACCCGAGCTCTCCTCTTCTCTTTCTGCGTATCAATGACCAGCTAAGTGCCCAGAACGCATCGGGTGCCCAATTTGGAGCTCACCAGCCCCAGCGAGCTTCTACGACTTCTCACAATTCATTTTCGAAGGTTTTCATAAGTTCGGAATATGTCCCAGTGATGGTTTCTTAC
Source organism: Opsariichthys bidens (assembly GCA_037194245.1). Taxonomy (NCBI): domain Eukaryota; kingdom Metazoa; phylum Chordata; class Actinopteri; order Cypriniformes; family Xenocyprididae; genus Opsariichthys; species Opsariichthys bidens. The sequence goes on from CM074306.1 coordinate 10,085,441, forward strand.
GGCACAAATGAAACCTGCTTATTCAGGACTAGGGCTTTTAATAAAACAGTGCTGCCGATACAGTGGAAGGAAAAAGTTGAGAAAAAAAAGTCCCTTGTGCCAAATAGGTTGCAAAACTTCAACACCCATAATGCACTGGGCATCAGTCCATGGCCACTCCCACCAGTCTGAGTCAAATACCGCCTTGCTTTAGTAGGAAATACTTGTAAGTAAACTTTTAGTCATAATGGTGTCGACTTGTTTTGCTCCCGAACATGCCGTATCCGAAGCGTTTTTTTTCCAATTGACCCTTCGCAAAGCCCCGCCCCCTTTAGTTACTGTTGCTATGCGCTCTCACGCCACACATCACGTTCTCACGCGGTGAAAAATACATCGAGGAGCAAAGAGACACTGACAACGAATGAAACAGTTTCATATTTAATATATAGTAATTTTTTAAAGAAGTTATTAAAGAATCAATAAATCGCGTCTAGTGTGTGTTTAATGTGTCGCTGTCGCTCCTCGATCATCTCCAGTTCATTTATAGCATCAAATAAACATGAATGAACATCAGAAGGAATGTTGTTTCAAGACGTGATTCAAGTTCATCTACTAGCTCCCCTGACCGCTTTGTCGGACAAAACGGCGGATTAGGGGTTATGATTGGTCAGATCGCCTGTCAATCAAACTGTTTGCGAAGGGTCAATTGCGGCGCATTTTTAAAACACCACGCTGAAGCACTCTGCGGTCGCCTCGAGTGTGAAGAATGTTCAACTTTGGATAAAACGCAGTGATCATCACTGTCACTTTTTACCCAGCGGTCCAATAGCAGTAGAGGAGGGGCGGGACTAATACGACACACGACCAACCGCCACATTCTGCTTGAACAATGTCTACAGATTACAGATTTTTTGACCTGAGGGAGGGGTTTCTAACTGACCAATCGCAGCGCTTGCGATAAACCTACAGTAACTGTTCTGTTAATAACCCTCCGCCGATCCGACGGCCCTTGGGCTGGGATACAAAAATGCGCAAATATGATCTGTAGTTTCCACCAAAGCCCCTGAGCTGTCAAATGTCCAGACTGATGCTGGCAAATAAATGTGAATTTTTCGGTTTAACAATACAAAGCGATTTGAAAAAATACTTGCATTCTTTTTTTTTTTTTTTTTAAAATCTAATATATTCTTTTTAAACTATAATGTTAATTAATATCATTCACTTCAAAAAAGTAGTTTTCAGTAAATCTTGTGTAAATGCATTGCTAAATCTAAATATTATTTTATTAACTTGCAGGTCACCAATGTTTACTAGTGTATTTTTTTTTTTTTTTTTGGTTGATAAAACCAGTTTTTTTTTACTAGAAATTTTTTTCTTTATTTTTGCCCCATTTTTTGATGGTCTGTTTTCTCTCTTAAAGAAAAAAAATGTACAATTTTAAAGAATTTTTTTAATAAATTGATACTTTTTTTCTGCAAGACTGCATTAAATTGATCAAAACTCATATTAAACTCATTTATAGTGTTACAAAATATTCAAAATAAATGCTGTTCTTTGGATTTTTCCATACTTTCCACAAAAACATGAAGCAGCGCAAACTGATTATTTCACTGTTTTTACTGTATTTTTGATCAAATAAATGCAACCTTGACGAGCAGAAGAGATTCATCTTAAGATTTTCACTCTTTCAATGGCATCAGAGCTGTATTTCGTTAATTGCATGTGTTGATAGCACTAATAAGTGAGCAGTCAAGTGTGCATCGGCCAACATGAGCACGGCGCTACAGGCCGACCCTCCGAAATGAATCAAAACACGGATCCGCTTTAAACACTACAGTGATTTCTTCCATATCTGAAACACGTAGTTAATAAACGTTGATGGCTACGATGTGTCATATTGTGTAGACGCGGCAGATCTCTCCAAACAGATGTTCGTGGAGGGTCTAACTTCATTTAAGTAGGAAGAAATATGTTTTTAATTATCAGACCACCTGGGGGTTGATGGACCCTGCAAGCTTTACGTGGAACAGATGTAGCCATTCTCCTTAATTAAGTTTGATTTCCATTTGACAAATTAAAAAGAATATTCCCCGCACTGTATCAAGGTGTTTTCGAGAAGCATTTGCGAATGTTGTCGACTCATTTTGTGCTAAGTTTGTAAACAGTTAATTTGTCATTCTCCTAAAGCACGAGACATTGATAATTGACTCTTAATGAGAGCTAGAAAACCGGCGTAACTACTAATTTCCCATATGGGGTAAAGATCTGCCTTCTGAGTATAAAATAACAAACATGTTGTGCGTCGGATATTAGAATTGTTAGTGAAGAGAAGTGATTAGCCGACGTGAGATTAATCATAATAAGACCTCTCGCTTTGAGATCTCCAGCTCCGCTGAGGATCGGGCATACGGAGCAGAAGCCTGTTAAGGCCGTGAACTTACCTGGAAAACCATTATTTAATAAATGCTGGGAGTTTAATGCGTCAATGAGAGATGGGATGTGTTCTGGTATGCTGTGTAGTGCACCCTTTTTTAGAAAAAGTGCACGTTGTGCCACCATAAACGGTACTTTCGTGGTGTTTTTTCTTCCAGTTCCAGTTCATCGCACTGTTGATGGAAGGTCAAGTTGAATGCATTGCGTTGTGGGATACGGTATGTATTGTGCTTTGGTTGTATACTATGAAAGCTTGTTTCCACCACAAACAAAACATTAAAAAAGATAATTGTGACTTTTTTCTTGCAAATGAAAGTTTGCATCCCACAATTCGGACTTTACTTTCTCAGAATTGAGAGATTTAAACTTTTACAATTGTGAAAGTCTTTTTTTTTTCTAACCGCAATTGCGAGTTTATAACTCACAATTCTGACTTTATATCTCACAAATCTGACTTTATATCTCACAAATCTGACTTTATAACTCACAATTCTGACTTTATATCTCACAATTCTGACTTTATATCTCACAAATCTGACTTTATAACTCACAATTCTGACTTTATATCTCACAATTCTGACTTTATATCTCACAATTCTGACTTTATATCTCACAATTCTGACTTTATAACTCACAATTCTGACTTTATATCTCATAATTCTGACTTTATATCTCACAATTCTGACTTTATAACTCACAATTCTGACTTTATAACTCACAATTCTGACTTTATATCTCACAATTCTGACTTTATATCTCACAATTCTGACTTTATATCTCACAATTCTGACTTTATAACTCACAATTCTGACTTTATATCTCACAAATCTGACTTTATATCTCACAAATCTGACTTTATAACTCACAATTCTGACTTTATATCTCACAATTCTGACTTTATATCTCACAAATCTGACTTTATAACTCACAATTCTGACTTTATATCTCACAATTCTGACTTTATAACTCACAATTCTGACTTTATAACTCACAATTCTGACTTTATATCTCATAATTCTGACTTTATATCTCACAATTCTGACTTTATATCTCACAATTCTGACTTTATATCTCACAAATCTGACTTTATAACTCACAATTCTGACTTTATATCTCACAATTCTGACTTTATAACTCACAATTCTGACTTTATATCTCACAATTCTGACTTTATATCTCACAAATCTGACTTTATAACTCACAATTCTGACTTTATATCTCACAATTCTGACTTTATAACTCACAATTCTGACTTTATAACTCACAATTCTGACTTTATATCTCATAATTCTGACTTTATATCCCACAATTCTGACTTTATATCTCACAATTCTGACTTTATATCTCACAATTCTGACTTTATAACTCACAATTCTGACTTTATATCTCATAATTCTGACTTTATATCTCACAATTCTGACTTTATAACTCACAATTCTGACTTTATATCTCACAATTCTGACTTTATATCTCACAATTCTGACTTTATATCTCACAAATCTGACTTTATATCCCAAAATTCTGACTTTATATCTCATAATTCTGACTTTATATCCCACAATTCTGACTTTATATCTCACAATTCGGACTTTATATCTCGCAATTCTGACTTTATATCTCGCAATTCTGACTTTATATCTCGCAATTCTGACTTTATATCTCACAATTCTGACTTTATATCCCACAATTCTGACTTTATAACTCACAATTCAGACTTTATATCTCACAATTCTGACTTTATATCGCGCAATTCTGACTTTATAACTCACAATTCAGACTTTATATCTCATAATTCTGACTTTATAACTCACAATTCTGACTTTATAACTCACAATTCTGACTTTATAACTCACAATTCTGACTTTATATCTCACAATTCTGACTTTATTTCTCACAATTCTGACTTTATATCTCACAATTCTGACTTTATATCTCACAATTCCGACTTTATATCTCTCAATTCTGACTTTATTTCTCACAATTCTGACTTTATATCTCACAATTCTGACTTTATATCTCACAATTCGGACTTTATATCCCAAAATTCTGACTTTATATCTCACAATTCGGACTTTATATCCCACAATTCTGACTTTATATCCCACAATTCTGACTTTATATCCCAAAATTCTGACTTTATATCTCACAATTCGGACTTTATATCCCAAAATTCTGACTTTATATCTCACAATTCGGACTTTATATCCCACAATTCTGACTTTATATCCCACAATTCTGACTTTATATCCCAAAATTCTGACTTTATATCTCACAATTCGGACTTTATATCCCAAAATTCTGACTTTATATCTCATAATTCTGACTTTATATCCCACAATTCTGACTTTATATCTCACAATTCGGACTTTATATCTCGCAATTCTGACTTTATATCTCGCAATTCTGACTTTATATCTCGCAATTCTGACTTTATATCTCACAATTCTGACTTTATATCCCACAATTCTGACTTTATAACTCACAATTCAGACTTTATATCTCACAATTCTGACTTTATATCGCGCAATTCTGACTTTATAACTCACAATTCAGACTTTATATCTCATAATTCTGACTTTATAACTCACAATTCTGACTTTATAACTCACAATTCTGACTTTATAACTCACAATTCTGACTTTATATCTCACAATTCTGACTTTATTTCTCACAATTCTGACTTTATATCTCACAATTCTGACTTTATATCTCACAATTCCGACTTTATATCTCTCAATTCTGACTTTATAACTCACAATTCCGACTTTATATCTCAATTCTGACTTTATATTTCACAGTTTTTACTTTATATCTCACAATTGTGTTCATAGTCTGAATTGTTACATAATTAGTCGCAATTACCTTTGTTATTTTTTTTATTTCATGCTGGAAACAGATTTCCATTATACTCCACATTTTGGCAAATGTAGTTGCAGTTTCATGCATACAGGAAGTGCACACAGTTTGCATGTGTTGACTATACAGTATGCATGTTGTATACCATATAATAGGATTTAAATGCTAAATAACTGATCCCTGGACACCCTGTGCATGCAACTTGATGAAGTCATGTGACATTATGTAACAGACTACCGCTGTTTGTTCATGTTGGAAAACATTGGAACATCTCTCGACACGATGTTGAATTAAACTATCAACAGGATAGTTTTTTAAAAAAATCTAAATTTAAAAGAAAAGTATGCAGTTAAGTAAGTATTACCAGACACAGAGAGGGGGTTTCTGGGTAGTGGGAAGCAGAAATATGTGATTAGTTTGGTCAAAACTGTTGTGTTTTGCTTTGCCTCTTCCACCGACGGGTAAACGACTGACCTTCGCCTCTCCTTCAGTCATGTGGGAGGATCCAGACGGTGCACAAGTTCATCTTTCAATCCGGTCCTCTTCAACACTGTAATCACAGCGTTTCAATCGTCACTCAGCTCTGAAACCATCCGCTTTCTCAGAAAGCAGCCTATCACTGACCTATCAGAGGCAGACGCCATATGCGCCGCGGCCATAATATCACGAGGAACATTATCATCCTTCCAAACTGCAGGAACGAGGTTCACAAAGCATGCTAAAATATGCAAATAAAGGCTCTTAAGAGCTTGCACAGTGGTTAGTTCCCGAGTGGAATGTTAACGATTATTAATTTGGAGGGGTTTTAATCTCAACGCACGGAAAAGGGCCCTTTTCTGTGGTCAGGAATGTTGATTGGATTTTTTGGAACGCACACTCATGGAAAAAAAAAAAAAAAAAAACTATTTCACATTAGCAAAATAATAACCCAATGACATGGGTCGATTCGTTTTCTTTTCACATATTAGATCAACCAAGTGAGAAATTGGAAAGAAACTGTTGAAGTGTATTTCTCGACTGCTCAATGCTGATAATGAGTCGGAGCGCTAATCCATGAGTCTGCCGGGCTGTCCGAGGTTAAGATGCACGGACGCTCGTCCTGTGTTCGAGGGTCACGTATACCGACCCGGGCCTGAACATCCCTTAAAGTCACTTTCACACTGGAGTTTACAGTAGATCAGTGAACATGGCCAAATCCATTGATTTCAGTAGGGATGAGGATGTCATTGCTGGAAAAAAGCAAGTTAAATCAGGCTGTTCTGATGCTTTTGAGGGTTTTAGGCAGGGAGACCAACACTACAGGTGAAAAGTTTCCCCAATTATTAATCACTGTGCATTAAGACAATTGTTTTGTGTTACAAGTCTTCCTAAATATTATGTTTAAGTATGCAAATAATGCATTTTCTTGTTAAATATGCATGCATAATTTACATACATAAATCCTGGTTTTCTTCTGATTTCTCTTTTTATCACTCCATGAATCCGAAAAGACCGTCAGCAGCCAGAAAATGAATAAATCTTCACCGTGTTCTTAGGAATAAAATGTTCTATAAAACAGGCGAATGATAAATGAATAAACCCTTCAGAATATAGAGAGGAATAAAGCTGTAAAGTTTGGTGAATGTAAAGCTGCTGACTCGAACTCCTCGCCTTGAAATGTAAATAGATAAAGTGCATGAAATAAACACTTAAATGTGTATTTCGGATCTTTTCTTTCCCCTAGTCTGAGAGAAGACATGTTATGGTAGCAAAATAAAATTTCAGGTTTTGCCTGAAATACCTTAAAAAGATTTTAGGATATTTCCAGCAAGGGTTTGAAAAAGTGGCACTTCATGTCCAAACTGACCCGTCTCTTTCTACACCTTTAAAACTGATTTATTTTGTTTTGGTTTTTTTTCAATAACATTATAACATCATATAATGCCTCATGCCTTATATTCACATTATAGAATTAGAGCTGAGAGATGATATACTTTGCATTTTGCGACCTTATATACGCAATCAAGCAGTTGTGATTTGCAGCATATAATATGTATTGCTTAAAATAAATGTACTGTAAAGTATATACTTATTTCAATAATGAAAACTCAATAATTTTAGCATGTTATTGAATATGGCAATGTTACTGTGTTTGGTCATGGCGGACTAGATCTACGTACTTGCTATTGCTATCGGATACAGGCTCCCGTAGTAGATCTAGACAGGTGGAGCTGGGGAGGTGGGAGGACTCGCTTATAGCAAACACTGAACCAGACTATTTAAATGTTGAGCAAGCAGTCTCATTGGCTCCAGGAGCCAATCAGCTCATGTCATGCAAATCATGTGATTCACATTTTTCATCATTTTGCAGACGATTTTATCCAAAGCGACTTACAAGGGGAGCAATTAGGGGTTAGGTGGGCACTTTAGCCATGGAGAGAGTGCTGTTTATTCACAATCCCCACTTTCAATTCCTGCCGGCGTGGGAATCGAACCAGCAACCTTCAGATTACAAGCCCGACTCCCTCACCACTAGGCCACGACTACCCACGATTGCATGTAAATGACCATAAGCTTGCACACTCGATCTAGATATATATCCAACTTTATATGAAGAGCTGGGCGATCATATAGTGACATACAAAAAAGGTTGATTTGCTCTATAGTATAGTTCGCGTAAAAACCCTAAAGGTTAAAAAGCAGATTTGTCCAGCTCAGTCCAGGGTGAAAGTCCCTCACGCGTGCTGGACTAATAACGGGAGATAATGGGTAATCTAGAGGCAGGTTGCGTGTTGTAAATCTGGGTAGTTGTTCTGGAAGGTCTGAGCATGTCAGACAGTCTCCTGTTAAATCAACAGCAGCGTGACATGGTGCCCCGGGCGTCCTGACAGCTCATGATGAATGAGTGTTTGTCTCTGGGGTCTCGTGTTCAGGGCTGCTGGGATATTGGACAGGAGAGTTCCCGCTTAACAGCTGCGTGCTGGACTGTAAAAGTGTGTGTGTGTGTGTGTGTGTGTTTGCAGTTTGCATCAGTGTTTGTCACTTTTCAAAATACATATATGACAGAAGAAATGTCGGTAACACTTAACTTTACAGTCCTGTTCCCCAGGTACATACTATGTACTTATTATAGCAGTTGCAATAACTGAGTAATACTAACCCTGAACCTACTCCTACACCAAACCTGAACCCATGTGGTTCCCTTATATTAGAAGTACACATGTAAGTGCACGTACTGTAAAATAAAAGTGCAACCGAAATATCACATGACTCAAGAAATCTAACGCATGGTATGTCTATGTTGCTTTTTTGTTCTTTTAAGGTTGTCACTGCGTGGAGAAAATCCGCGTACAGGTTTAGAACTACACTACTACATTACCGTAGCCATGTTTCCATCAATTGCACATGCAATTTGTGCAAAAACATTGGAATATCACAAATTTGTAATAAAGCAGATGCCTATATTTTGCATATTTGATCCTATTTTAAATCTGTTCAAGCTAGTTTACTCCTGGTTCGTTCACCGCACTGAAAATGGAAGGCCAACTTGAATGCATTGCATTGTGGGATACAGTATGCATTTGTAGTTGCATGCATACAGAAATAGTATGCATTCATGCACTATATAGTATCTATATTGAGTACTATATTGGGTTAAAATGGACACCATGTGCTGAATTAAACAGGTCATGTGACAACAATGTAGGTTTGAAATGTTTATGTTGGAAATCATTGGAATATGACATTTACAGTCACTTTTTAGGAATTTATTGGTTCCTTTGTCTGGATCATATGACTTGAGAAGTCTAACACGTCGTGTGTTTGTTGCTTTATTGTTCTGTTCATTAAACATGCACCTTCATGTGAGGTCAGGACAATAATGCAGCTTTTTTTATGCAACAACCAAAACATTGGCAAGAAAACTGGGTTTATGGAAACTCGGCTACTGTGGATGCAAAGAGAACTGGGTTATTTTACTATTATTCACTTTTAAATTCACTTGAATTTGGGACTTTCAAAGGGGACTTGTACTGACACGAAATCTTACGGCATCCACGAGTTTCTTCTGAATGCTGAAAGAGCAAAATGCATGAAAAGCAAGGAAGCAATAAAGAAAAATCTATCACCACCACCCGTAACATGAACTTAGATTTCACGCCCGAGGCAGAATCGGCGCCTTAAATCATAAAATCATTTTATCTGCTGTGGAGTATTGAGAGAGAGCATGTGCAGAGACGGAAAGTTTCCGGTGTCTTGGCATTCCGCGGGGAAGATCTCGCATCTCTCCCAGGAATTGCACGGATTAAATCCGTCTCGTGCTCCCCAAACAAACCCAGTGCCGCTGCCGAAGATTTCTAATCGTAGCCTCTGCAGTTTCTCCTTCTCTCTGATTACTCAATTAAGCCCATTGTTTACCTAATCGCTCGGCTAATTATCTTCCCGTGTCAGGCGACGGGCCTGATAGGCTCCGAGAACATGTCAGATACCCGGAGAAGCGGTTCACGGGGCGAATGGATGATGGGACGCGCCGCGGCAGCCGTGGTGCGGAATGTTTCCGGAGATATGTATCTTCTCCACAGCTATTCCCAAACATAATGTACGGAAGCACAGCATGCTGTGACCCACATAGCAAACTCAATAATCTTCCGAAACAGGCTCGGCAAGTGCGAGGAGGAGGAAGAATAAAAAAAACTTCTCCCACTAAAAATACAACGGGGATTGTTGCACGAAAGCTGCCGGCAGAAAAAAAAATCAAAACATACCGAGATAATTCTGCTCAGTTCCAGCACAAATACGCATTGAATTGTAAAGCGCATGATAATTAATACATCTCCCTTCCCCAAACAAAGAGTTTATCTTCAAAAACTGCATAATAGAGGGAAATGGGTGTTGTTTTCTTCTACAAATGTCATGAGCCTATAGCGTGTTACGGTTCCTAACTTTTTTTCCACCTGTTTTAAGGTCCAGCAGGTGAAAACGGTGCATCTGATCACTTATTAAAGTTTCTCCTGCACAAGAGCAAGAGCACAAGCACTGCTGGGTGATGCACACACTGAGGGTAAGTGATGTGATCAAACATCTATGAGTCTGAGCAATAGTAATAGAGTGCATTAGCTCCCACCACAGTATGCTTCCTTTTCTACGCATATGCTAGTCGAACACACAGCCTTACAAAGGATTCTTCATTTGACTCGTAAGCGAACACAGGCGTTTGATGCCTGCGCCTCTTGCCACGAGATACAACCCATGCAAACATCTTTGTGTTCTTTCGTACTGGAGTTGATACTTTCTAACCTACACTGTAATGAATTACTGTAAAAATGACAGCATTATTTTACAGCCGCTGGCTGTTTTTTAAAAATACAGCATATTGCTGTAAACTGCAATGCATTCTGGGGTCACGTGTTGGTTTGACTCAAATTTACAGAATATTGCTGTAAATTGACCCTTCGTAATTTAAAAAATACAGTTATTTACTGTAATCAGAGAATACAGGGAAATTCTGTAAATTAAATTACAGTAACACTACTGTAAATTTTACAGTAACTGGCTGGCAACCCTGCTCCCAATATTATACTGTAAAATTTACAGTCATTTTTTAACAGTGCACTGTAATGAATTACTGTAAAAATTACAGCATTTTTTTACAGCCGCTGGCTGTTTTTTAATAATACAGCATATTGCTGTAAACTGCAATGCATTCTGGGTCACGTGTTGGTTTGACTCAAATTTACAGAATATTGCTGTAAATTGACCCTTCGTAATTTAAAAAAAATACAGTTATTTACTGTAATCAGAGAATACAGGGAAATTCTGTAAATTAAATTACAGTAACACTACTGTAAATTTTACAGTAACTGGCTGGCAACCCTGCTCCCAATATTATACTGTAAAATTTACAGTAATTTTTTAACAGTGCACTGTAATGAATTACTGTAAAAATTACAGCATTATTTTTACAGCCGCTGGCTGTTTTTTAATAATACAGCATATTGCTGTAAACCGCAATGCATTCTGGGGTCACGTGTTGGTTTGACTCAAATTTACAGAATATTGTTGTAAATTGACCCTTCGTAATTTAAAAAAAATACAGCTATTTACTATAATCAGAGAATACAGGGAAATTCTGTCAATTAAATTACAGTAACACTACTGTAAATTTTACAGTAACTGGCTGGCAACCCTGCTCCCAATATTATACTGTAAAATTTACAGTAATTTTTTAACAGTGCACTGTAATGAATTACTGTAAAAATGACAGCATTATTTTACAGCCGCTGGCTGTTTTTTAATAATACAGCATATTGCTGTAAACTGCAATGCATTCTGGGGTCACGTGTTGGTTTGACTCAAATTTACAGAATATTGCTGTAAATTGAGCCTTCGTAATTTAAAAAAATACAGTTATTTACTATAATCAGAGAATACAGGGAAATTCTGTAAATTAAATTACAGTAACACTACTGTAAATTTTACAGTAACTGGCTGGCAACCCTGCTCCCAATATTATACTGTAAAATTTACAGTAATTTTTTAACAGTGCACTGTAATGAATTACTGTAAAAATTACAGCATTATTTTTACAGCCGCTGGCTGTTTTTTAATAATACAGCATATTGCTGTAAACCGCAATGCATTCTGGGGTCACGTGTTGGTTTGACTCAAATTTACAGAATATTGTTGTAAATTGACCCTTCGTAATTTAAAAAAAATACAGCTATTTACTATAATCAGAGAATACAGGGAAATTCTGTCAATTAAATTACAGTAACACTACTGTAAATTTTACAGTAACTGGCTGGCAACCCTGCTCCCAATATTATACTGTAAAATTTACAGTAATTTTTTAACAGTGCACTGTAATGAATTACTGTAAAAATGACAGCATTATTTTACAGCCGCTGGCTGTTTTTTAATAATACAGCATATTGCTGTAAACTGCAATGCATTCTGGGGTCACGTGTTGGTTTGACTCAAATTTACAGAATATTGCTGTAAATTGAGCCTTCGTAATTTAAAAAAATACAGTTATTTACTATAATCAGAGAATACAGGGAAATTCTGTAAATTAAATTACAGTATTACTACTGTAAATTTTACAGTAACTGGCTGGCAACCCTGCTCCCAATATTATACTGTAAAATTTACAGTAATTTTTTAACAGTGCACTGTAATGAATTACTGTAAAAATTACAGCATTTTTTTTACAGCCGCTGGCTGTTTTTTAATAATACAGCATATTGCTGTAAACTGCAATGCATTCTGGGTCACGTGTTGGTTTGACTCAAATTTACAGAATATTGCTGTAAATTGACCCTTCGTAATTAAAAAAAAATACAGTTATTTACTGTAATCAGAGAATACAGGGAAATTCTGTAAATTAAATTACAGTAACACTACTGTAAATTTTACAGTAACTGGCTGGCAACCCTGTAATCTATGTAAGGCTCCGTCATCGCGGTAGCTCGCATGCGTTCCGGTTTGTTCTGTTCAAGCAGTTTTTGTTCAACTACCTTGTGAATCGACGGCCCCAGGAGCCATGGTTGCCACCTTGTGGATAAATAAAATACTGCAAAAAAATAAATAAATATGCATGTGCAACCTGGACGTAGAAAGTGTGCACGGATACAAAAATCCGCCGGTGCGCGTACAGTACGCTCGCACTCTTCTGATGACGGATAAACAGTAAACAGTGAAGTATACTTTGTGCTTTAGTTATTCGCAGTGCTTCATGGGAGTGGGCGGAGCTAAAGAGCTTTTTTGGCAGGTGTTGCTTTTTTCCGACTATGATTGGTGAAATTTTCTGTACAGCATCATGAGTAATGTACTAATTCTGCTGTTAAACATGCTTATTTTAAAAATAAGCTGAAATAATAACGGCAAATGCTGTCGATTAACAACCTCGTAGCTCACAGAAGGGCTGTCTTTAAAGCTTTATAATTAATACATTTCCCTACGAAGGAGAAAATTTATGAGTTTTCTTTAGAATTTTGTGTTTGAACCATTTTTGCGGTAGCTCTGTGTACTGTGGCGACTTATTGTTGAGTTAACGAAAGTTGGCATGAGCATGGTAGTGTTTGAAGAAGATGTCATAAATGTCAGTAGAGCAGGAAGACTTTAAAATGAGCGGTTCATTCATAAATCCGTAAGGTCTTACCTTTATGTTGTGGAAATACAAACTGGAAGACAGAACACTAGTGCAGCGCTAAAAAGGGGTGGAGATGCATAATGTCTATTATGATGCCTGACTTAGTTCAGTTTGTTCTTTGTTTTAAAATTCCGGACAGCACTAAGCCAACAACCCGGGTTTGTGCCGTCAGACTAGTTAAGAGCATAATTAAGAAGATAATGATGTCAGAGGTCAAGAGAAGAGTCTCAGCGGCCGCTGAAGAGAATCTTGCTCCGCTCTCCAGTGACTCGACCGACTGCCATTCTGTCAGGCTGTTTTCACACTCGCTTCCATTACAGCCCTCCTCAGCGGCAGCTGTTTACTGCTATAGCTCTATAACAATAACAGTTTGCTCTTGTTTGCAAGTAAAAACGTCTAAACAAGTTATATTTGCCTGTGAAGAGAAGTGGCATAGGTTAACTATATTAAAAAGTGTTGTAAAGACAAACTTGCCAGAAATTAAGCAGTTTAAGGTTTTAAGGCCAGTTTGAAGGTGTCTTACGACAGACTGACCGAGAAATAGATTGCTGTGGGGTTGCTAGGGTGTTGCTAGGCAGTTGGTAAGGTCTTCCGTGCAGTTATTAAAATGTTATAGGTGGTTACTTGGCTATTCTGGGTCAGTGTTACCAGGGTATTCTGAGTGGTTGCTATGAAGTTACTAAAGTGTTTTAGGTGATTATTATGTTATTCTGAGTGGTTGCTAAGGTGTTGCTAGGAAGTTGCTTAAGTGTTTTAGGTGATTATTATGTTATTCTGAGTGGTTGCTAAGGTGTTGCTAGGAAGTTACTAAAGTGTTTTAGGTGATTATTATGTTATTCTGAGTGGTTGCTAGGGTGTTGCTAGGAAGTTGCTACAGTGTTTTAGGTGATTATTATGTTATTCTGAGTGGTTGCTAAGGTGTTGCCAGGAAGTTACTAAAGTGTTTTAGGTGATTATTATGTTATTCTGAGTGGTTGCTATGAAGTTGCCAAAGTGTTTTAGGTGATTATTATGTTATTCTGAGTGGTTGCTATGAAGTTGCTAAAGTGTTTTAGGTGATTATTATGTTATTCTGAGTGGTTGCTAGGGTGTTGCTAGGAAGTTGCTACAGTGTTTTAGGTGATTATTATGTTATTCTGAGTGGTTGCTAAGGTGTTGCTAGGAAGTTACTAAAGTCTTTTAGGTGATTATTATGTTATTCTGGGTGGTTGCTAGGGTGTTGCTATATCGTATAGTCTGGATTTTGCCATCCAATTGCTTCTGGTTGGTTACTAGGCAGTTGACAGGATATTTTTGATGGTTGTTAGGCAATTTCTAATGTATGCCATGTTGCTAGGAAGTTTCTTGCATATTCTGTATTTTGCTATGCAGTTGCTATTTTCTGGGTTGTTGCTAGGTAGTTGACAGGGTGTTTTGGATGGTTTAGGCAATTGTTAATGTATTTTCTGGTGGTCACTAGGGTGTTGCTAGGGTATTCTGATTGGTTGCTGGGATGTTGCTATGTAATTGTTGCTAGGTAGTTGTCCAGGTGTTTTGGATGGTTGCTAGGCAGTTGCCAGCATATTGCTAGGATGTTGTTTACTAGGGAGTTGCTAGGGCGTTTTGAATTGTTGCCAGTGTATTTCTGGTTGTTGCTAGGGTATTCTGGGTGGTTGCTGCGCAGTTGCTGAGGTGTTTTGAATGGGTGCTTGGGTGGTTGCTAGGTAGTTGCTAATAGAAAGATAAAGCAAAGATCTGTCAAAATCCTGAGGTTTATGCTTAAAACAGGAAACCCCAAATGAAGTAAGTATCTAATTTTCTTCTGCAATTTTATTTCTCAGATAAATTTGCTTAGTTTAAATGTCTCATCTCACATAATTATGTTTCTCAAGTAAATGTATCTTGTTTTATGGTGTTTTTATTGAAAGTCAAGCCATAAATACTGATTAGGAAAGTGTTTTTTGAAGCAAACGGACAACAGCACCTCAAGACATTAACAGCTAAAATGTGTGTTTTTTTGTTTTTGTTTTAAAGAAAAACCGAGAGATGAAAACAAGTTAACTTTTGGTATTCTTCTGCTTGCAGAGCCCTAATGATAATCAAATGAGAGCCCAGAGAACAGATATAAATAAATAAAACGAAGATAATTAAGTAAAGTAACACACACACACACACACACACACACACAGAAGTGAGTTAAAGCAGCTGCTGGGCCCAGGGAGGAGCTGATAGGGAGAAGCAGGTTCTGCTCAGGTACCCCAGGCAGACGCGCACAGCCGCGCTAATTGCAATAATGACTGCCGCACAGACGCTAATTAAAGCTGTGTGTTGGATGGTGGTCTGCAGCGTGGCCAAGCACTGACAAACTCTGACAGCGCACGCTGGCATACACTAACAAAGACATAATCTCAGATACAGCAGGAAAGTAAATATTTCCGCACGATCCCTGCGCTGACCATATGGCACGTCTGTAATTATAAGGCCTCTTTTCCTCCTTTTCTCCCGGTTCTTCAAGCCGAGGAGTGCGGGAGGGTGGCATGCCTATCAGGCTGAGTATAATTGAACAGCTTATGCAATTGCTTTAATTATATACGGTAGCTGTACCGTCTCATCTGGGCTTGCAACATGTGGAGTGTTTCATCCATTCTGCTTCGCTCGTCACGCCACCGTTACGCCGCTTTATGTTCCGCGCGCAAACGCTATAGAACCGTGTTTATGTGTTTCGTGCAAAAATATTTCAGCATCCAATTAACCTCCTTCCTGCGTCTGTCGGGGTTTCTAATTTGGCAGATGCATATGTAATTAGTTAATAACCAGTGATATAAATATCGACGATTCAAAGGTCGAAGCTGTTGGAGAATGTTGAGGAATTCTTCTAATAACTGCTTGCGATTTTTTTTCACAACTTTTGCTTTATCAAGGCAACAGCGCGTCGTTTACTGTTTGCATCTGTTTTGCAGTGGCGGTAATTAGGTGAAGCGTCACTATTGTTATTGCTCAAGCTGTATAAATCATAGATTGTCATAAAACTCATCCAGCGGTGTTTGTCACGTTGAGGAGAATTGTGTCTCTTTCTTCGGAGCTGTAAAACAAACGAAGGACGTCTGTGGATGAGGTGGTTGGTAATTATCACGATCTCGACCCCGAAACACAGTCACCTTCATGACGAGGGCAGGTCTGACCTCAGATTTGCCCGGCCAACAGAAACAGTTTAAGGACACTGGCTATTAAGAGGCTCAAATAGCGTTTAATTACATCTATGAAAGGGGGCGATTCCTGGTTAATTAAATCTTTAAGGGGAATCTTCGCATTCAGCAGATCCAAATCACCCACTCAGGTTATTCTTCATCTGTTTTTTTTGGGGTGTAATTTTGCACGGTGGTGACTTTAACCAGTTTTATTAGTTCAGCCGGTGTGCTAATGATGCATGTAGGGCAAAAAAAACAACTTTTCAACCTGCACAGGAAATTGTAACGAGAGTTATTCAGTTCGGTTTTAGAAAAGCACAGGTAGAAATATCTTAATTTGCGTTGTGAAGTTGAACGAAGGTCTTACGGGTGTAGGACGACACGAGGGAGAGGAATTAATGACAGAATTGTTATTTTTTGGGTGAACTAATTAATGCTGCTAACTTAACAAAATTCACTGGTGAGAGTAGCTAAAAATATAGCTAGGTAGATATATATATATATGTATATATATATATATATATATGCATGTTTTTTGAATATGTTTTCAAAGTTTTAAAGTCAGAAAAGCTAATATATATCTGTGACGAGCAGGGCGGGCGAGAGCCGTGAGGGAACGACGCAAGTGATAATGAGCGTCAGCTGCGCGCTACACACCGGTCTCGTGTCTCTCACGGAGGAGCTCCGGAAGCATAAAAGAGCAGCGACGACAGTGAAGGACGAGAGACGACCAGGCCTGGATTTTATGTTGTGTTTTATTATGTTTATGTTTTACTTTCATTTTATTGTTTGTTTATTTATTTGATTAAAGTTACGTTGAATGTTAGCCGGTTCCCGCCTCCTTCTTCCCGTTCTCGTTGAACCCCGTTACAATATCTTAATATGAAAGGTTGATAAGTGTGTGAAGCCAGTTTTTGGGGAGAAAATTGCAGGATTTGGAGATCAGAGGAAGTTGCTCTTCACAGCTGGTGGAACACTGTGTTTTACAGCCTCCGACGCTTCATCCGTCCGTCCGTCCTCTTACTGAATGACCGTCTTTCTCATCTTCTTCTCTGACACGTTAGACTGTATACAGCCGTTGATTGAGTTAATCACGCTCTCCAAACTCTCCCCGCGTCCCTCGATTCTCACGCACCACAGACTCGCAGCCAACAGCTGAGCTCTCGCACTAACAGAGAAGTGGGACACGGAGAGACAGCAGTGATGTTTCAAGCATCCACTTCGTCTCAGATGTTTCTCTTGATATTCCTCGGGAGAAATAATTGGACAGGTTGTAACAAACAGGAAAATAACAGTTCAAAGTTCATCAGTTATGAAACGCATTTAATTTCTGCTGTAAAGCAGCTCTACAGAAGACAGTCGTCATCCAGTGAGAGTCTAGAGCTTTAAACTGAATGTGCAGCAGTTCACATGATCAGATGAGAGATGAGTGACATGCGGGAGACTTCAGAGACACTTATTTTATTCTCTGTGTTGTTTCAATGCTGTCTGGGAGAAACAATTAAGCCAACAAATAAAAAGGTTTGTCGGGCGTTGCTATATGGTTGCCGGGGTGTTCTGGGTGGTTTGTAGGGTGTTGCTATGTGGTTGCTGGAGTGTTCTGGGTGGTTTCTTTCTAAGGCATTGCTATGTGGTTGCTAGGGTGTTATGGGTGGTTTGTGGAGTGTTGCTATGTGGTTCTAGGGTGTTCTCTGTGGTTTACGGTGTTGTTATGTGGTTTCTAGGGTGTTGCTATATGGTTACTGGGGTGTTCTGGGTGGTTTGTAGGGTGTTGCTATGTGGTTTCTAGGGTGTTTTATATGTGGTTGCTGGGGCGTTCGCTGTGGTTTGTAGGGTGTTGCTATGTGGTTTCTAGGGTGTTTTATATGTGGTTGCTGGGGAGTTCTCTATGGTTTGTAGGGTGTTGCTATGTGGTTTCTAGGGTGTTGCTATGTGGTTACTGGGGTGTTCTGGGTGGTTTGTAGGGTGTTGCTATGTTGTTACTGGGGTGTTCTGGGTTGTTTTTTAGGGTGTTGCTAAATGGTTGTTTGTGTGTTCTCTGTGGTTTGTAGGGTGTTGCTATGTGGTTTCTAGGGTGTTTTATATGTGGTTGCTGGGGAGTTCTCTATGGTTTGTAGGGTGTTGCTATGTGGTTTCTAGGGTGTTGCTATGTGGTTACTGGGGTGTTCTGGGTGGTTTGTAGGGTGTTGCTATGTTGTTACTGGGGTGTTCTGGGTTGTTTTTTAGGGTGTTGCTAAATGGTTGTTTGTGTGTTCTCTGTGGTTTGTAGGGTGTTGCTATGTGGTTTCTAGGGTGTTTTATTTGTGGTTGCTGGGGAGTTCTCTATGGTTTGTAGGGTGTTACTATGTGGTTTCTAGGGCGTTGCTATGTGGTTACTGGGGTGTTCTGCGTGGTTTGTAGGGTGTTGCTATGTGGTTACTGGGGTGTTCTGGGTGGTTTGTAGGGTGTTGCTATGTGGTTTCTAGGGTGTTTTATATGTGGTTGCTGGGGCGTTCGCTGTGGTTTGTAGGGTGTTGCTATGTGGTTTCTAGGGTGTTTTATATGTGGTTGCTGGGGAGTTCTCTATGGTTTGTAGGGTGTTGCTATGTGGTTTCTAGGGTGTTGCTATGTGGTTACTGGGGTGTTCTGGGTGGTTTGTAGGGTGTTGCTATGTTGTTACTGGGGTGTTCTGGGTTGTTTTTTAGGGTGTTGCTAAATGGTTGTTTGTGTGTTCTCTGTGGTTTGTAGGGTGTTGCTATGTGGTTACTGGGGTGTTCTGCGTGGTTTGTAGGGTGTTGCTATGTGGTTACTGGGGTGTTCTGGGTGGTTTGTAGGGTGTTGCTATGTGGTTTCTAGGGTGTTTTATATGTGGTTGCTGGGGCGTTCGCTGTGGTTTGTAGGGTGTTGCTATGTGGTTTCTAGGGTGTTTTATATGTGGTTGCTGGGGAGTTCTCTATGGTTTGTAGGGTGTTGCTATGTGGTTTCTAGGGTGTTGCTATGTGGTTACTGGGGTGTTCTGGGTGGTTTGTAGGGTGTTGCTATGTTGTTACTGGGGTGTTCTGGGTTGTTTTTTAGGGTGTTGCTAAATGGTTGTTTGTGTGTTCTCTGTGGTTTGTAGGGTGTTGCTATGTGGTTTCTAGGGTGTTTTATATGTGGTTGCTGGGGAGTTCTCTATGGTTTGTAGGGTGTTGCTATGTGGTTTCTAGGGTGTTGCTATGTGGTTACTGGGGTGTTCTGGGTGGTTTGTAGGGTGTTGCTATGTTGTTACTGGGTTGTTCTGGGTTGTTTTTTAGGGTGTTGCTAAATGGTTGTTTGTGTGTTCTCTGTGGTTTGTAGGGTGTTGCTATGTGGTTTCTAGGGTGTTTTATATGTGGTTGCTGGGGAGTTCTCTATGGTTTGTAGGGTGTTGCTATGTGGTTTCTAGGGTGTTGCTATGTGGTTACTGGGGTGTTCTGGGTGGTTTGTAGGGTGTTGCTATGTTGTTACTGGGGTGTTCTGGGTTGTTTTTTAGGGTGTTGCTAAATGGTTGTTTGTGTGTTCTCTGTGGTTTGTAGGGTGTTGCTATGTGGTTTCTAGGGTGTTTTATTTGTGGTTGCTGGGGAGTTCTCTATGGTTTGTAGGGTGTTACTATGTGGTTTCTAGGGCGTTGCTATGTGGTTACTGGGGTGTTCTGCGTGGTTTGTAGGGTGTTGCTATGTGGTTACTGGGGTGTTCTGGGTGGTTTCTTTCTAAGGCATTGCTATGTGGTTGCCAGGGTGTTATGGGTGGTTTGTGGGGTGTTGCTATGTGGATGCTGAAGTGTTTTAGGTGGTTTGTACTTTGTGGAGTGTTGCTATGTGCTTACTGGGGTGTTGTGGGTGGTTTGTGGGGTGTTGCTATGTGGATGCTGAAGTGTTCTAGGAGGTTTATAGAGTTGCTATGAGGGGAGTTAGTTCTGTGAGTAGCCATTCACTTCTAATGCACCAGAGACCTGGGTTCAATCCCCACCAAGGGCAACTTCTCACTTATAAGTCGCTTTGGATAAATGTGTCCGCCAAATGAATAAAAATGTAAATGTAAAAAATGTTACCAAGGTGGTTTGTTGGGCGTTACGTTGTGGTTACTGGGGTTTGTTGGGTGTTCTGCATGGTTTGTTGGGCCTTGGTGGGTGGTTTGTATGGTGATGAGGGCCTGTAAACTGTAGAGTCTGTTTAGTTTGTGAGATGCAATGACGAAAGATTTTTTTAAGTTGAAATCGGACCACTCAAGACTCTCTGCACTTTAAATGGGCATCCATCCTCTAACCACAGAGGATTAAACCGGAGAGGGCATCTGGGCATGTTTCCCTGGTGTCCAGAGTCTATGTGTCTATGTGTCTATGTGTGTGTGTTTAGGGGGGATTCCTGTGCAGTGTCCGTCTCGGTCCCCTGGGAGTCGTGGGACCCTGGACATCTGTTCTCTTCCACTTGCTGTGGTCAGTCTGGCATTCCTAATCTTCGCACCCCTCACATTTCTCCCTGGAGGCGTCTGTCCACTGACCTGCTTTCTCCTCTCTGCATCTCTGCCGGTTTATCTCTCTCTCTCTCTCTCTCTCTCTTTCTGTCTTCCGCTCTGTCACAGAGTGCCAGCAAAGCCAATCGGACGCGGCCACAGTCTTCCAGATCAAAGCTGTGCTGATTCCACGGCAGGAGCTTTTGAAGTGTTTGGGAAAACGAGTCACATGTGGTGTCTTTATGGCAATATTCTCCTGATGCCTGTATTTTTACATCTTCATCTGCGCTGTCCAGTCCTTGCGTTCGGGTCTTTTTTACGGAGATGATATTTTCGTTGCTAAAATAAAGCATGACGGTTAATCCGGTTAGTGTTTTGCCAAGTGTTTTCCCCTCTTTCTGTTTTTCTAAGAGCGTTGCGAGTAGAAATGCGCAGTGCTTGTCTCCCAGCACTAGTTGAGCTGATTGAAGCTGGAGCTTTCACACGAAGATTTAACCTCCGGAAATAAATCAAATAAACACTGGTAATCTCACTAGGTCATTCTGAGTGTTCTTCCCTGAAGTCTGCATGGAGCAGGAAGTTTTCCCAGATAACATCTGCCTGTAGCCTTTGCTCCATTTCTCTTTCTTTCTCCCTGGCATCTGTCCTGTTCCCAAGGGAAAGGAGGAACCACAAAGGAGATCTCTTTCATTGCTCAATTGTTGCTACTAGACAGCAATGAGATTAATTAAAAACTTTTGCTTTTCAGATGTTTCTCCTGAGAAAAAGTCCCCTTGTAATCTCTAAGATGTCTCCAGTACAGTACATTAAGAAATCTCAACGGTGTCTCACACTGTGATTTGACCAGGTGCCAGTTGATAAACATCAGCAACCTCAGTATGAACTGAGCTCTATACTCTATACTCATGCTGTATGGGAAAAAAATGCCTTATTTGTGTGTTTCTTTAAAAAGTTTAGTCCGATTTGGTCTGAGACAAAGTTATAACTTGGCTGACATTAACTGAGAGCTCCATTATGTCTCTTGAGCTATGAAAGAGAAAACTCTTTTCCGGTGGTTTATAGGGTGTTAGTTTATGTTTGTAGGGTGTTGCTATGGGGTTACTGGGCTGTTCTTGGTGGTTTCTAAGGCGTTGCTAAGTGGTTGCTGCTGTGGTGGTTATGGGTGGTTTGTAGGTTGTTGCTATGTGGTTGCTGGGATGTTCTGGGTGGTTTGTAGGGTGTTGTTAGTTTATGTTTGTAGGGCGTTGCTATGTGGTTGCTGGGGTGTTCTGGGTGGCTTGTAGGGTGTTGTTAGTTTATGTTTGTAGGGCGTTGCTATGGGGTTGCTGGGGTGTTTTGGGTAGTTTGTAGGGTTTTGATATGTGGTTGGTGGGGTGTTCTAGGTGTTTTGTAGGGCGTTGTTAGTTTATGTTTGTAGGGCGTTGCTATGGGGTTGCTGAGGTGTTCTCGGTGGTTTCTAAGGCGTTGCTAAGTGTTTGCTGCTGTGGTGGTTATGGGTGTTTTGTAGGACGTTGCTATGTGGTTGCTGGGGTTTTCTGGATGGTTCATTGGGTGTTGTTAGTTTATGTTTTTAGGGCGTTGCTATGGGGTTGCTGGGGTGTTCTTGGTGGTTTCTAAGGCGTTGCTAAGTGGTTGCTGCTGTGGTGGTTATGGGTGTTTTGTAGGGCGTTGCTATGTGGTTGCTGGGGTTTTCTGGGTGGTTTGTAGGGTGTTGTTAGTTTATGTTTGTAGGGCGTTGCTATGGGGTTGCTGGGGTGTTTTGGGTAGTTTGTAGGGTTTTGATATGTGGTTGGTGGGGTGTTCTAGGTGTTTTGTAGGGCGTTGTTAGTTTATGTTTGTAGGGCGTTGCTATGGGGTTGCTGGGGTGTTATGGGTGGTTTCTAAGGCGTTGCTAAGTGGTTGCTGCTGTGGTGGTTCCGGGTGTTTTGTAGGGCATTGCTATGTGGTAAATGGGGTGTTCTCGGTGGTTTGTAGGGGATTTTGTGTGGTTGCTATGGTTTTCTTAGAGATTGCTAGGTGCTTTCTTTGTCGGGGGTTGTAATCCGTAACCACAAGCGTGTGCAATAGTTACAGTGATATTTGCCACTAATATATGTGCCATATTCACAAATGAAATATCTGCAGATCAGGCACAGTAGAATACGAGCAGTACAGATGATCAAACCTGCAGTCTTCCGGGTATTTACCACATAATGAAAGCTGCAGCCCAGAAAAGGCTTTAGTGAAAACCAGAGCTCATCTCCTGATATTACCGCCCTGAAATCAACAGGTAACAGAACCTGTGCGTAGCTATTCGTGACTGTCATTTCAAAAAGACGTCCTGCCATCTAAATCAGCTCACATTAGTGCAATAAAGCTTGATGACGGTTACATTTCTGATATTACAAGCATCCCCTTATTCATATACAGCATAAATAATGAGCATGTCTCATGTTTATGCAGTTATCGCTGTTACCGCCGATTATATTAATGCTAATTAATTCATACGAATGCTCCGGCGCCAGTTTGACAATCACAGCGGTAAAGCACTGTTGATTTGATCTGATTTGATTAGAAAGCCAATGTTAGCAGGAAGGAAAGGGGAAGAGCGTGTAAACAAGCGAGAAGGAGATGTTAATTCATATGGTGTCCGGGGCAGAGCATCAATCTTGCTTTGTGAGGTTCATCATCCCAGTCGCAGAGTTCCTCGTTCAGTCGCACTGTCTCTCACTCCAACAACAGATCCATCATCCGAGCGGCTGATTGGGACAACAGTACTTGTTATGCTATAAAACCTATCATCGGGAAGTTAGATGCCATAAATCTTGGCTTAAACAGACAACAAGCCCCATGGAAACACAGACAACTGCGATTCTCCTCACAGATTGATGGCAACTTTGAGTGTGCACACGCTCAGAACAGTAAAAAGGAGTGTGAAAGTTGTCTAATGGCTGATATGAATTGAAATAGGATGCTTTTTTTGTTGTTTGCCCTGGCTTGGAGCTTATGAAACATTGCAATCGAGTATTCAGAGCAACTGTAGCTGCTGGCTTTATGCTGTTGCTCTATTTCATATTGTGAAACTGGAAATAATCTTTTGCAAGCGGTGAAAGAAAATGCCTGATGCATCAGATGAGTTCAGTCTTCAGCGGGCGTTTTGCTCATTTCGGCATCTCTAGTTCTAGTTTGCTAAGTGGACACACAAATTCTTTCATTTTTCTTTTGCACGCTGTCATCTGGGACAGATTTGTTTGTGTTTTTACAGGAACAGCCTGCGTGTTTTAAATATGTAACACACTTTCGCTTGTGTTTCCAGCCTTACGTTTAAAACTACCATTCCGCAAAACCACCTACTGTATGAATTACTGATTATATTTTTAGAAATATAACTGCAGGTATATCCATACCAGGATTATAGTTTAACATAGTTCATCCGCTATAAACATGTCAACTTTAACTAACTTGCTCAGCAAGATTCTCTTTAAACGGGTTCCAAATTGACCACAGAAGATGTTTATGCCTGTTATAGAGCTCCTTTATGCTGACAATGCTTGTTTTTAATGCATAATATCATAATATTTGCATAGCTGTAAATGTTTGCATTTATTTGATTTGGGCCTAACTATGGAAGCTTCTTTCCACCATGAAATAAAAAAGGTATATATATATATATATATATATATATATATATATAGGGTAATTGCACATTTTTATTTTATTTTATCTGACTTTTTAACTCCCAATTGTGAGTTTACATCTCATAATTCTGACTTTTTTTCTTAGAATTGCAATACAAAACACAATTGCGAGTTATAAAGTTAGAATTGCATGATATAAAGTCAGAATAATGAGATATAAAGTCAGAATTGTGAGATATAAAGTCAGAATTGCATGATATAAAGTCAGAATAATGAGATATAAAGTCAGAATTGTGAGATATAAAGTCAGAATTGCATGATATAAAGTCAGAATAATGAGATATAAAGTCAGAATAATGAGATATAAAGTCATAGTTACATGATTTAAAGTCAGAATTACGAGATACAAAGTCAGAATAATGAGATATAAAGTCAGAATAATGAGATATAAAGTCAGAATTGGATGATATAAAGTCAGAATTGTGAGATATAAAGTCAGAATAATGAGATATGAAGTCAGAATTGGATGATATAAAGTCAGAATTGTGAGATATAAAGTCAGAATAATGAGATATAAAGTCAGAATTGTGAGATATAAAGTCAGAATTGCATGATATAAAGTCAGAATAATGAGATATAAAGTCAGAATAATGAGATATAAAGTCATAGTTACATGATTTAAAGTCAGAATTACGAGATACAAAGTCAGAATAATGAGATATAAAGTCAGAATAATGAGATATAAAGTCAGAATTGGATGATATAAAGTCAGAATAGTGAGATATGAAGTCAGAATTGGATGATATAAAGTCAGAATTGTGAGATATAAAGTCAGAATTGTGAGATATAAAGTCAGAATTGTGAGATATAAAGTCAGAATTGTGAAATATAAAGTCAGAATTACATGATATAAAGTCAGAATAATGAGATATAAAGTCATAGTTACATGATTTAAAGTCAGAATTACGAGATACAAAGTCAGAATAATGAGATATAAAGTCAGAATTGGATGATATAAAGTCAGAATTGTGAGATATAAAGTCAGAATAATGAGATATGAAGTCAGAATTGGATGATATAAAGTCAGAATTGTGAGATATAAAGTCAGAATTGGATGATATAAAGTCAGAATTGTGAGATATAAAGTCAGAATTGTGAGATATAAAGTCAGAATTGTGAGATATAAAGTCAGAATTGTGAGATATAAAGTCAGAATTGTGAGATATAAAGTCAGAATTGTGAAATATAAAGTCAGAATTACATGATATAAAGTCAGAATAATGAGATATAAAGTCATAGTTACATGATTTAAAGTCAGAATTACGAGATATAAAGTCAGAATAATGAGATACAAAGTCAGAATAATGAGATCTAAAGTCAGAATTATGAGATCTAAAGTCAGAGTTGCTTGATTTAAAGTCAGAATTCCGAGATATAAAGTCAGAATTGTGAGATAAAAAGTTGCAATTACCCTTCCTAATTTTTTATTTAGTGGAGGAAACAAGCTACATACTTAATCCCACATTATTTTGTTACACCCAAAAGTAACTAAGCATGTTACATCATTACTTTTTATGGAAAATAACTTTATATTTGTCTTCCTTCCAGTAAAACATAGGCTTGGCTCTCAGGTGTTTGTCTGGCAACACTTGATGAGTAATGCACTATAAACATATTAATAATGCAAGTTGTAATGCATTGCATCTTTTCATGAATTGTAATATTTTGCGGTTTCCTGATAAATCTGAAATTGGTTGTTTGTCGTGTGTTTGAATTGAAATGTGTAATAACGAAAGTATCACATCTGTGGTTACAATTATATCATACAATGCATTACAAGACACAACTAATGCATTAAAAATAATCTTATAATGCATTATATTTAAAGGCTTCAAGTAATGTGTTTTTATTTACTTAATTATTTATTGAATTGGAAGTCTTTGCTATGGCAGTGCTTTAAATCCTGACAATAGTTGCATGCAGTGACTATAACTCCTTCAGATGATTATATAACTAGCTTACAGTAGTAAGCGTCTCACGATGTTACTCCGGTTCATCCCTCAATGTGCTAAAGTAACAGAATGCCTCTTCACAATGGCACTTTGCCTTAAGTCAAGGAAGAGACATTGTTGAATAGCAGCATTGTTGCTGTCTGAAAGGGGCGGAGCTGTGTCATGAATGGGTGTGGTTTAGACTTGCCTCATCTGACAGAGCAGCAGATCGAGGGTAACCTTTAATTGGCTGCTGAAGTGCCGAGGCGGAGACAGAAGCTAATGACAGTGCCGTCTCAGCCGGTACGCTCCTTTTGTGTAAGAGACCCTCTCTCCCTAGAGAGCCGTACTATATGTTCCTTCATTTAACGCTTCATTTGTGATTGGCCAGATCTGTGTGTGTGTGTGTGTGTGTGTGTGTGTCTAGATGAATGTGTGCAAAATAGAAAGAACACATGTATGTTCATTTACATGCACAACAGTCATTGAAAACGCTTTAGACAGAAATAGATGTCAAGTTTAAGATCCCTAATCTGAAAAATGAATGACAAAAATAAACATGTTTAATTAAAAATGGTTTAAAAACAAATAAAAGGCACATAAATTGGCATAAAATAATGAAATGCGTAGTGTTTTGCAGGAAAATGTGCACGTGAACAGACATTTACTGTGTGTGTGTTGTTGTTTTCATGATTTATGAGGACACAAATTTGAATAATGTCATGGGTATTACACTGGTATTATGACGTAAACATGTTTTATGAGGACATTTCATGAATCCTCATATTTAAAATAGCTTTAAAAACATACTAAACAATGTTTTATTAAAAATGTAAAAATGCAGAACATTTTGTGTGATGGGTAGGTTTAGGGGTAGGGGTAGTGTAGGGGGACAGAATGTACAGTTTGTACAGTAGAAAAACCATTACGACTATGGAATGTCCCCATAAAACATGAAAACACAACATGTGTGCGTGTATGTGTGTGTGTGTGTGCGTGCACGCGTGTGTGTGCGTGTGCATGCGTGTGTGCATGTGTGTCTGTGTGTGTGTGTGAGTGAGTGTGTGTTTGGGGGTGTTGGGGATCCCTGCATGATTTGAGATGGTGTTAATGTCTCCAGTCTCCCTTGTGTCTATCCAGACACAAAGACGGCCCCCATGTGGGACGGGCCCCTCTCCACTTCTGGGTCCTAAAGTGATCTTAATATGAAGATCATTAACTAGAGACGGAGAGGGAGGGTGAGCTCATGTGCAGGAGCGGAGAGGGTCTGTCAGGATCGGCCCACGCCATCAATCTTGTCATTTACACAATGCAAAATCAAATAATAAACTGCCGTGGACGAGCAAGAGTGTCGCTAAACAGAAATAGACCTTTTTTACATGCAAAAAAAGAATAACATGCATTGTTTCTTTACAAATTCATACATGCATATTAGGGATGCACGATATATCAGCCGCAACATCAGTATCATCTGATCTTTGCTCATTTTTAATCCTAATAAGAAAATTCAGCTGATGTATTAAAGCCGATAAATAATGGATTATTTCCCTCAGCCGAGACGCTTCAGATGCATACTGTTCGCCATGATGGTTTTGAATTGCTTGAAAAATGATTGAAATCATTTCAAGAAGAGTTAAGTGCAAAATGCGCAGCT
The DNA here is from genome assembly GCA_037194245.1 of Opsariichthys bidens. Lineage (NCBI taxonomy): Eukaryota > Metazoa > Chordata > Actinopteri > Cypriniformes > Xenocyprididae > Opsariichthys > Opsariichthys bidens. The sequence continues at coordinate 10,113,715 of CM074306.1, forward strand.
CAAATCGGTCATATAGTACGGTGGCCGAGAGAGCTCAAAGCGCTGCAAATAAGAAAATACAGCCAATAAAAAAAACCACATGCAACTAAAAAAAAACCACATGCAAATAAAAAAAACACATGCAAATAAAAAAAAAAAACGTGATCATCAGTTTGACAACACATGCAAATACAAAAAGCGCTGCAAATAGCACAAACCACAACGGAAATGTTTCAAGGGGGACCCCAAAAAGTGACGGAAAAAAAGTGTTTATTATTGTTTGCAGTTTTTATAGTATTTCATGATTGTGAACACATTGTGCACTCAAATGCCGTACACTATATAGGGATCAGTGAATAAGTGAAGGGTGAGTTGAATTGGTTTTGGACGCACAACCTAGTAGGGTCCGTCACTTTTTGGGGTCCCCCTTGAAACATTTCCGTTGTGGTTTGTGTATTTGCAGCGCTTTTTGTATTTGCATGTGTTGTCAAACTGATGATCACGTTTTTTTTTTTTTATTTCCATGTGCTTTTTTTATTTCCATGTGTTTTTTTTTATTTGCATGTGTTTTTTTTTTTATTTCCATGTGCTTTTTTTTATTTGCATGTGTTTTTTTATTTCCATGTGTTTTTTTTATTTGCATGTGGTTTTTTTTTTTTTGCATGTGCTTTTTTTATTTCCATGTGTTTTTTTATTTCCATGTGCTTTTTTTTATTTGCATGTGCTTTTTTTATTTCCATGTGTTTTTTTTATTTGCATGTGATTTTTTTATTTCCATGTTCTTTTTTTATTTGCATGTGCTTTTTTTATTTGCGTGTTTTTTTTATTTGCATGTGTTTTTTTTGTTTGCGTGTTTTTTTATTTCCATGTGTTTTTTTTATTTGCAGCGCTTTTAGCTCTCTCGGCCACCGACATATAGGCTCCATAAAATTATAACAAGAACGTAATAATTATGTGTTTGGGACTTTTAACGGTGAGACGTTTGTTTTTGTAATCAGGCTCTCAAAAATGATATAAAAATTTGGATTTAGATGTAACTTTCAAATTTAGAGAATTATCGGTATCGGCCAAAATGTTCATATCCGTGCATCCCCATAATGCATATATTAATGGGTTTATATGTGGTAAATGGTTGGTTTATGCTCGATTATTTTAGGATAAAGCTGACATGCATGCGTTATTTGTAAACTTGCTGAGTTTTAAGTGGTGACATGACGTTTTAAATTGTTCTGCACGCAAAATACCCTATTCGTTTTAATAACAGACGAGATTTTTGTCATTACAAATAGAATTAAAAGTGGTTTCAGATCCCGCACTGTTTTCTTCTGCGGAACAGCAATTCTGCACTGTAATACCGTGATGTATTATTGATAAGCTGATACATTTCTCGCGAATCAGTATTTCCCTGCATTCTGAGGCTTAACAATCTTCACGTCTTTGTCGAGCATATTCAATGACAAAATGTACAAGTCCCCATCTGCACTAGAATCCCTTGAATTGTCCCTAAATAGACTGCGAGCTGCTAATAAAGTGTGCTTAACATAACAATAGAAGCCAGACCTCTGTCACAGGACGGCCGAGTCAGCCTGAGTATAAGATAATAGATCCAGGAGCCAATCGGATCGCTCGGATGCCTCATACCTTCTCTGACTCTCTCTTTTTTTCCACTCTGCTCAGCAAAAGCAGAGCTGAGATCAATATCGTGAGCGCTCCCTCTCATCCTAAATTACCGGCTAACGGCAGCGTCCTTTCCCCCTCAGCTCCACCGGAGACCCTGCAGTAGCGAGGGATCGGCTATCTTTAGCAGTAATGGAGGCTGTTTGTAATAAAGCAAGGTGGTTAATATAAGCTTTCTCTGCCCATTTCTCTGCTCTCAGGGGCTGCGGCGCTCGTATTATTAGCCGTGTAGAAACGGCAGTAGTGTGTGGTGCTGAGCTCTTATTAAGCCGTTACCTGCAGGTTCCTGTCCAATCTCTGCAGGTTGCAACAGTAAGCAGAATGTTATATTGGAGGGTTTTATTAAATTGACGGTCGCGGGTCTCTGTGGACAGTGTGCGGAGAGAGTGACCTTTGAACTCCGCCGGGCCTTTGTCACAGTCCCCACAAGAAGAGGCGGTGAGCGTGAAGCACCAGAGCCGTGGTGCAGTAGGTGACGTGTGCAGGAGAGCTGATGATGACTCACGGGTTCAGGTCTGACCTGAGTCATTTCCCAATCCCGTTCCCTCCATATTTGGACCCCTGGAGATTCAGGAAGGTACTGCATGTTCAGAAATGTGTGTGTGTGTGTGTTTAGTACTATTTGCTCTGTAACTTAATTTAACGGTAAATAAATAATGCATCGAAAAAGAAGCTTTTTTTTAATTAATGCATGCATGCATTAAGGTATGTGCTCTTTTTTACATGCAAAACGAAAAACGTTTATTTACAAAGTCATGCATGCATTTATTAATACATGCATATAAAAACATGCTTGTTCATTTTAGGCATATGCATGTATAGGAGAAAAGTGTAATTGTTTTATAACTTTATAGGTGAATTACTCATTAAATATTCTTTTTTTTAATATATATATTTTTTAATTCGTGCATGCATGCGTATATTAATGCATGTGTCTATGATAGATTATCTAATTTATATGCACGTGTTGCAGAAAGTGTTTTTGTTCTATAACTTTTAACATTTAAATCACTACTACTTTTAACATGCAAAAGGAAAAGCCATGCATGTGTAATGCATGTATATAAGAAGAAGAAAAAAAACCTTTTAATAAAGTACATTATGCTAAAAAGTTTAATGTGCAAAGTCGTAATGAGGAAAACGTGGTGCTTCTGTTTGTTTGTACGTGACACAAAAATCCTCGACCAATGGCGTGAGTTTTGGGCGGGGCTTTCTGTTTATTGATCAATGACAGATGCGGCGAGTGGTTCTTAAAGTACACATTTCACCTTTAAAATGCACGATTCATTTTTAGTTGATGCTACCGAGCAGAAAACCATCATTAAGAAATGTAAATCTCTTAAAAGTGCTGCAGTGAATCCGGGATGTTGTTGTTAGGTAAGCTAATGAAGACTAATGAAGCATAATGTGGGCAACCACTGCTGTTCAGAAAGGCTGAAACAGCCTTTTATCTACTCATACCAAATTCTTTTTCCAAAAAAAAAGTCATTTGCAGATGAACTCCAGCTGGTTTAGTTAGAGACAAGGACGCCCTCATCTGGCCAAATCTCCAAAAAGCATGATGTTAGTGGTTGAAGACACTCCTCAAGGGTTTTTCTGAGCTTCGTGTGAAGATTAAGATCTTAAGATGCAATAACGGTGCTTTTTTCACTCTCTTTTCAGAGTAAATATCACCTGATCATAAGTCAGGCCACCTGTACTTCACACAGGTGTGACTTTTCTCACACAAAAAAAAAAGCATTGTAGGAAACTCACACCTGAGATGTCTTTAATGGCTCGGTTGTTTCTCCTACGACAGTGAGGTGTAAAGAAGTTTCTCCTGAGAAAAAGTTTCACAAGAGATTTAAATTCATGCATTTTTTTTTAGCTCTGCAAAAAAAAAAAAAAAAGATTTTCTTGAGCATGTTTTTATATGCATACATTAATAAATGCATGCATGACTTTGTAAAGAAACGTTTTTCGTTTTGCATGTAAAAAAGACCACCCATTTATACACGTACCTTAATGCATGCATGCATTCATAAAAAGAAGCTTCTTTTTGCATGCATTATTTATTTACCGTTAAATTGAGTTACAGAGCAAATAAGTCTTGTTTTCCAGTACAAATATCTAAAAACTCTTAAATCAAGATGGAGTTACAGGAGAAGGAAAAAATGACTGAAGATATTAAGTCTTGTTTTCTGAGAAATGCATTTTTATGTGCCAATGGGGTCAGAATTAAGATTAAAAATGTTTTTTTTTTTTTTTTTATAATAATAAATAAGATACATTTTTCAGAAAAGACTTAATTTTGCTTCTCGAGAAAATGCATGTTGATTTAAGCATGTTTTTTTTCTGGAAAACAAGACAAAAAACAGCTATATGTGTTTTAGTTTTATTTCTCTATAGGAGTAACATCAGACAAAGTTGATAGTAAAATAAAAGATGCAAACACTTTACAATAAGGTTCATTAGTTAATGAAAGTACAGAATTGTTAGTTCACATTAACTAAAGTTAACAAGATTGTAATAATGTGTTAGTAAATGTTGAAATGAACAAAGATGAATAGAAGTGCAGTTTCTTTAATGAACTTTATTGTAAAGTGTTATCTAAAAAATAACTAAGAGCTGAAGTATGAGGAACGTGTCACTCTATCAAAGCCCCGCTCGTCCTCGTCTTCCTCGTCTTTATCGTAAATATATATTTCCCAGCCGCGAATCTAAATGAGTCACTTTTTCACTTTTTTTTTTGCTGTGGAAACAGGCCTGATCCTCAAACTATGAAAGCTGTTCTTAGATCAGACTCTTATCTGAACAGAATGCATGATTATTCTTCTGAAGGTTTACCTGATCTGACCTCAGATCAGAATGAAATTCACTATGGCTACTTTTGCAATGGATTACAGCACTGCTGTTCAACTATATATATATATATATATATAAAGACAAAAAAAATCTATTTAGCTTGATTCATCAATGATGTTGACTTAATGAAGCACGCGAGTCTGTGCGTTACAGCGATTTTACCACGTGTTCTTCATTAAACAGAAACACGGCCTTGCTTATCACGTTTATAAAACCGTGCAAAAGCTATACGATAATGACAGCAGTGTGCAATAAATAGTTAGCCTACATTGATAATAATAATAATAATAATCATCAAAATAATCGTTTCGCTCAGTAATCTGTGTTTGCTTACTGTCGCTAAGCAACATACCAATTAGTTGCATTAACATATAATGTGAGGTCACAGGTGTGTGTTTATCAGCATTTTACGATTTTTTGTGTGGATATTTTTGGATATTAGTAGCATTGTTAGAACTACATACAATTTGTTTAACACAGCAGTGGGGCAAGTTGTCACAATTTAAAAAAAAAAAAAAAATTTTTTTTTTTTTTGCACACTATTTTGGGGGAGAAGAGCCTTTTAATGAATGCCAAACTGTAATATTTAGTGCAACTACAGGACTGCGTGTGTATTAGAGTTCCCCTCATTCAATGAACATGTAATTAGGCCTGTTCTCAAATCAGATGTGTTGGTGTGCAGCTATGCAATATGTCGTTCTTGGTCATTCTGTGTGTTAAATATCACATATTTGGTATTATTCCTTAAGGGACGTGCTGAAAAGTCGAGAAATGTGATCTCCAGACAGGGCAGCCCCTGTCCGAAACCCTCAGTGCAGGTGAACGGAAGAGGCTTCCCTCCTTTATGAGGCGAGCAGGAGGAGAAGTGGCCAATCAGAGGGCAAGAAGAGCCTGTACCTGAGTAGGTATCACCCGTGAGAGGATCTCTGAAGCTGCTGTGTGTGTGTTTGTGTGCTTGTGTGCGGTCTCTCGGACCTGTCTCAGCCGAAAAGCCTCTTAATACTGAAAATAAATAGGATAAAACACAGATTATGGCGACTGGAGGTGTTCTTGTTCTGTGTTTCGCCTGCCTCGGCGCGTTTGCCGGCGCGCGTGCCGATAAAAAGGACATTTACGCGAGAGTTGTGGATTTGGTGGCTCCAGGTGAAGAGTTCCTCACAGAAGATGCGCTTGTCTCGGTGTTTGAACGGCTGGAGAACCGTGTGCAGTGCTCCGGTGTGTCGTGTGGAAAGGTAGGATATATATATTTGCGCTCTTTTGGAGAGGTCGAGGTCCAGCGCGCGCCCGCGGCGGCTGAAGGCTCGTGCGCTACAGCTGAGAGAACGAATCTGACTGAAGAAATTAGTCATATATAGGCTAAAATCACATACATACAGCTAAATTCGGCTTTATATAGAGATTTTTTTTGCAGAGTAAATCATGTGTAAGTGAAATAAAACCTCGAGTTGTTCACATAAAAAGTCTTTCGATGTTGAGAAGCTTACGTTTTATGTTTTACAACATTTTAAGCTCCTTTTATGTTGTTTTGGGTGTACTTTTCGAGTATACACCGCTCATTCAACACCTGTTGTCACAGTGTTTTTCTGTATTGTATTAAAGAGTTCACGTTTCAAATCTTTGCTGATGAAATTAAAGCTGTAAGCAAATGTGAAATGCAAAACAATTCATGAAACAAACAAAAATATGTATAAATCACATGTGACAACTTATCCCAACTTGACATCTATGGGATAAAAAACCGTGTTTAACTTTCCGGATTAATTTTATGCACAGTCTGTTTTTGGGTTTTCCCATGCCGGCGACCGGGGTTCGAGTCCCGCACAGGGCGGGGTGAGTAGGACCCGTGTAGAGGAATAGAGAAAAGGCGTTTGTGTAATTGGACTTTTGACTTTTTAACCTTATAAGTTGGTGAGATAGGCCTACAGACCTTTCTGCACTATACTATAGACCTGCGTTGCGAAATATATGAGCGACAATGGAAATTATGAACAATAATCTGACTGAAAACATGCTAAAATCATCACTGAGGTCAGATATTTTTTGCGAGTTTATTTAATCAGTGATCATAAAGGCCTACATGGTTTTTGTAGTTGTGAAATATAAAGCTGCACATGTATTTGACATCTGTCAGTAAATTATAGTGGGTTTCTGCAATAAGATACTTAAAAATCTTTGATGACAGTGATAGTTAACCTCGGTTTTAATGTATCGCTGTGATGTCTTGGCAGAAAATGTGAAGTTTTGCACATTGAACTTTACTTTGAAGGTTGATTCTTTTTATGTCGGCTGAATTGGAGATTAATGTTTGTCTAAAAAGTGTTTTGAAACAATGGGTTACTGTAAATATGAACTTTTGTGAAGTTTTGAGATTCCCACAAAAAGGCTAAACAATATTATTTTCAAATAGATTAAATTATTAAAGAAAAAGGAGAAAAAAAATCCATATTTCCCTACTTGATTGTTCACAGTACATTTAAGACAATTGTTTTGTATTATAATTTTTCTGAAATGTTACGCTTAATGTGCTCATTTGCATATATTTGCATACCAAAACAGAAATCTGAGCATAGATGCAGCCAGGTTCAAAACTGTTAATGGTTTTTAATTTGTATTTCTCGTTTTCTCACTTCATTAATCAGAAAATACTGTCAATTTTTTTTTTTTTGGGAAGAAAATGTCATATTAATGATATACTGTGAACAAACCCCTCCTTCAGAATATAGATATGAATAAAACTGAAAGAAAAGCCGCTGAAGTGGAGATTTCTGACGCAGTCTCACTCCCTTTAAAGAAATGGATCGATATCTACACACGCAAATATATAAAGTGCAATAAAATAAACACTTAAGTGTGTATTTTGGATGTTTAAAGCCCCTAGTCTGAAATAACACATGTTATGAAAGCAAAAAAAGCCTAAAATATCTAAATTGACCAGTGTATTAAAAAAAGTATCGCCCAAAGTAAGACATTTTAAGCCTTGTTAAGTCGAAACAGTTGCATTTAATGTAACATTTCCTAATACACTGTATAATAAATAAATAAAAGAACTTTCTCTTAATTCAGCTTAAACTTAAAAAGTTTAGTTGCTGCCTTTAATTTTTAAGTTAAATCAAAGTGGCTGTACAAGTCATTTAAACTCTTTTTTTTAATTGCAACCTAAAAGTGGAAACGACTAAATTAACTAGTTTAATTCAAGTAAAACAAAAAATTTAACATCACTGAATCAACCTAAATATTAACAAAATAATTTTTATGGGTTAAACCAGATAGAAATAGCTCTTCAAAGGTTTGCAAAGCCCCGCCCCCTTTAGTTACCGTTGCTATGCGCTCTCACGCCACACATCATGTTCTCACGCAGTGAAAAATACATCGCGGAGACACTGACAACGCATGAAACAGTTTCATATTTAAAATATAGTAATTTTTTAAGGAAGTTTAATCAATAAATAAAGTCTAGTGTGTCTTTAATGTGTCGCTGTCGTTAAATATTTAGCTATTTATATCTTGCCATGCACGCACTCTTTCACCATAAAAACTAAAAGCGTTGTGGTGGAAGTCACACTCGTCTTCAATGAATAGTAAGCTCCGCCTTCTTTGTTCTGATTGGCTGTAATTTTGACATTGACGACCGCTGCGGCAGACCAGACTAAAAATAAAACAATTGACCCTTCGTCGGGAGTTTGATTGACAGGCGATCTGACCAATCATAACCCCGAATCCGTCATTCTGTCCATCAAAGCGGTCAGGGGAGTTAGTAGATGAACGTTGGTGAACTTGAATCACGTCTTGAAACAACATTCCTTCTGATGTTCATTCATGTTTATTTGATGCTATAAATGAACTGGAGATGATCGAGGAGCGACAGCGACACATTAAACACACACTAGACGCTATTTATTGATTAAACTTCTTTAAAAAATTACTATATTTTAAATATGAATCTGTTTCATGGGTTGTCAGTGTCTCTTTGCTCCACGATGTATTTTTCACCGCGTGAGAACATGATGTGTGGCGTGAGAGCGCATAGCAACAGTAACTAAAGGGGGCGGGGCTTTGCGAAGGGTCAATTTAAGCATTTCCAATTATTGGTGGGGACGAATGGTGGTGACCATGAAGTTGGTCAAATTATAACATCTCTGTCTCTCAGTGTCTCTCGGTGGATCATCTGCAGCAGCTGCTGGCGAACTTCAACCGCTCTCACGGGCTGCAGATGGAGGGTTTCTTCAGCGTGGCTCCCGGATGCTGTTTGTTCCTGAGCGCTCCGACGGAGACCTGCGGGGCCGTACGCGAGGGCCGCTGGGGCGTCGAGACCGAGCGCTTCATGGAGAACATCTCCGGCCACAGCGACGATCATCCTCCTCCTCACGGAGACACCGTCGGTGATTATGAGGGACTGGAGAAGCTGTTTCACGACCTGGAGAAATACTATCAGCCTGACGATCACGAGGTGTGTAGCATTTCAATTTCATGTCGTTTAGTGCATGCTCACGGAAAAATGATTCCTACGTTTCATGTTTTTTAGGCCTGTCTCTCTCTGAACGACATCCTGGAAGAGAGCAGCTCTCATCACGGAGACCACGAGCACGTGGAGCTGGACGCCGTGATGGGAAACGTCCTCTATCACGCCCTGCGAGGAGACTGCATGAGAGCTCGTGACCTTCCGGAGCAGGAGTTCTTCCTGGATTACATCTTCAGCCGCTTCGGCTCCGAGAGTCTCACGCTTCATGGTACGACCGTGTTCCTTTGGATGCGTTTTCTATACCACAAGACTCTGTTATGATCAGGGTTGGGGAGTAACGAAATAGTGACGTATTTAAAATACAACATCTGAGTGACTGTGTTTCATGTTAAATGGGTGGTAATCAGATTCCAGTTCCATCTGAAAAGTGTTTTAGATTACCAAAGTGATTACTTTGAGTTTTACTGTCATTTAAACAGCGATTGGTGATTCTCTGACTCTGACCGTCTGAAAAAGACGAGTTCAGTTTCATGTTTTCCACTGTTTTCATGTTTTGGGAGTCATTTTATAATTCACTCGACACTGCGACTTTTTCTCACAATTTGTTTTTTTCCTCACAATTGTGAGTTTGTGTTTCACAATTCTGACTTCTTTTTCTCAGAATTGCAAGATTTAAACTCACAATTGTAAGTTATAAAGTCAGAATTGGAAGATATAAACTTGCAATACTATTTTTTAAAATTTTCTTGCAATTGTGAATTTAGTATGTGAGTTTATATCTCATAATTCTGACTTTATAACTCACAATTGTGACTTTATATCACGCAATTCTGTGGGAAAAAGTCAGAATTGTGAGACAAAAACTTGCAATGATCTTTTTTTGTGTTTGTTTCACACTTATTAGTATTCCAAAGTATTCTAAAGTATTTCGATGAAGTGACTAAACTTGAGTAATGTAACGAAATACGTTACAAATGACTTTTTAAAGCATGTATTTTGTAATCTGCAGTGAAACACATTTTAAAAGTAACCCACCCAGCCTTGGTTATTATTAATAAAATAAAACGAGAAACTAATCAGTGTTTTTTTTAAGTGTTGTCCACATACTATTATAGTTTTTATTAATATTTTTTCATTTTGTGTTTGTCATTTTTGTTCATTTTTTAATAATTAATTTCATTTTTAGTTATTTTAATACTTAAACAAAAGAAACATTAGAAATGTGCACCTGAATTTGGCAATGTAAAACAAACCTAAATTTCTTTTCTTTTCTTTCAGTTAACCTTTATTTAATTTTAAGTAACGGAAATATGGTTTTATTTTTAACAATAAGTATAATCTGTAAAATTACTGAAACTAAAACGGAAATAACATAAATAGAGATAATACAAATGACTAAAACGAGAACTGAAAATTAAAAACTTAACTTAATTCACTAATAAATTCTATAATGAGATATCATTACTGTCAACTCGCCTTTATTTCTATCAGCAGCTTTACAGTGAAAAATTACGCAAAACTTTAATTGAAAGCAGTGGAAATGAGTTCAGTGTTGATTCGGTCATCATGAAACGAGTTCATTTCTTCTCTAAATCATCTCTAGAGAAGGCAGTTTCTAGTGTTTAGGAAGTGTTTTGTATATCTTTGTGTTTGTCATTGGCTGTTTGGAAAGGATGAGCTGCTCGACATGTCCTCTGAGCACAAGAACAAACAATGATGTGGTTTTTGTAATTAATAACATTCTTCTTCTCAGATTTTGAAGAGCTTCTGAAGACGTTGAACCTGGGCGGAGAGGAACACGACCACGATCACAGGAGGAGTCCCGCCGAGACGCTCCGCACCAACAGCAGCTGGGACACGGTATCACACAGATGACGCTCGTGTAGATTTAATTTAAATAGTTAATGCATTAACTAACTATGAGGCGATGTATTTTTACGGCATTTATTAAACTCTTTGTTTAAAAAACATTTGGTCACAGTGCATGAACTAATATTAACAGATATTAACTTTTCATTTTAATAATGCTTTAGAAATTAACATTAAGATTAATAAACGCCTCAGAAGAATTCATTGTTAGTTCATGTTAACTAGTTGTTTAACCAATTAATTATTGAAAAAATGTTACCAATAATTTAATATATAATAATTACTTATTTAATTACACACTTTCATGTTTACAGTTCTCTTTCATTTCATTTGTGTATATATATATATATATATATATATATATTTATATATATATATATATATATATTTAATATTATAAATATTCAAAATATAAATTTAATAATATATACGAGTAAAAAACATTTACAAAACACTTGTTAAAATACTAAAATATTTAGTTAATATATATATATATATAAAATCAAAACATTTATTAAAATACTAAAATATTTAGTTTTTTATTTATATATATATATATATATATATATATATATAATAAAAAACACTTATTAAAATATTTAGTTAATATATATATATATATATAAAATCAAAACATTTTTTAAAATACTAAAATATTTAGTTTTTATATATATATAATAAAAACACTTATTAAAAAACTAAAATATTTAGTTTATATATATATATATAATAAAAACACTTATTAAAATACTAAAATATTTAGTTTATATATATATATATATATATATATATATATATATATAAAATAAAAACACTTATTAAAATACTAAAATATTTTATTCTATATATATTCTATATATATATATATATATATGAAACTAAATGTTTTGATCATTTTGATTTTACTCCAAAAGTTATTATTTTATTTTTATTTTATTTACAAAATGTATATAATTTATATATTTGTCAGTAAGTATTTTCATTTTGATTTTATTTGTTTCAAAATGATTATTGTAACTGTAAAACCTTACTTACTTTTTTCAAAATAAAATTATTTACTACCCTAAAATATGTTCTTGGAGTCCCTCTAATATTTCAATTTAATAAATGTTATCATTTAATTTATAATAATTCATAACTTAACAAGAAATATGTTAATAGTCACACTAAATGCAGGGGGAAAAACAGTTATATTTGCTTTTTACTTTATATATATATATATATATATATATATATATATATATATATATATATATATATATATATATTTATTTATTAATATTATTTTTTATTAATATATATATATATATATATATATATATATATATATATATATACAATTTATTAAATGAATAAATTTTATATGTTAATTATAATTTTATATATATATATATACACAGACACATGAACTCCAAACTTTTTTTTCTATCAGCTTTCATTTTATGGACACAAGTGTTATTTCCCAGAATGCATTACCTGGCAATTCAATAAAATTTGCAAAAAAAAAAAACCTTACAGCATCATAGAAATGTGGCTCTTCCCTGAACATGCCATAGTTTTACGGGGCATCATGGGAAATCTTTGCGCGGCACAGAAATGGACTCATTTAGCCGTGGCACTTGACGAAGAGAGCAATCATGCGCTGAGATTATTTGGAGGCCCGTAACATGAAGTGTCAGCGGCGCCGTTAATGTTTATTCCTCCTGATGGATGTTGTGACACACGCTGCGCGTTTCATCCGTCCGCGCTCGTGATCAGAGTGAAATTAACCAGCACGTGCGATCCGAGCTCGTGATGAACATTTCCCATTTCTTTAAGCTCACACGCTGTCTAAATAAGACCTGTCATCTGACATCCGTGGAATTAATATTTCAGCGAATAGTAAATACGAGAGTGATTATGAGCGCAACAGCACTATGAAATATTAATGCCAGCAAATGTTTTATGCATTTTATGCATATTTGCTTGTGTCCGTGTGGATTACGCAGGCCTGTTTCAGCGCCGAAGACCTGTGGAGCATCTACCATCTGAACTCTTCGTCGCTGACCAGAGATCAGTTCACGCAGCTCAGTCCTGCTCTGATCCAGCAGATCCTCAGCGGAGGCTGTTCTGAGATCAGGCCGACGCCGCCGACCCCTGATTCTCTCAGCACTGCCGAGAGTGAGTGACCTGAACACACCTGCTAAAAATCTTTTGTCTGTATGTTTCTTATTTATTATATGTATTATATGTACCATCATAATAGTACATAATGTTACAATCATAAATATGGGAAAATACTTGGGTCATATCTCACCCAAAAATGAAAAGAAAACTATTATCCTCAGCTGAAAGAAAATCAGGCCTGTTTGTAAAATTTTTTTTTTTTTTTTGTCACATTGTTTTATTTTCATGACGTAAGCACTTAAAAAATACAGAAAATATTATTATTATTTTTATTATTATTACTATTAATAATAATAAAATATTATAAATAATATTATTATTTTTTTTTATATTTCCTATTTTCATTTAAATATTAGTTAGTTTTTATAATTGTTTTTTTTAAAATAAAAATGTCTATGTATTTTTATTAATTTAAAATAGTTCATTTGTAGTACATCAGGTTAAATAAATACATAAAATAATTCGTTAGACTTTATTTCTGTTATCTTTTTATTTGTTAATTTATTACTTTATTTCTGTGAACGTTTATTTAATTTACAAATAATGGAAATATTTTTAATGGTTATAATTTTAGTTTTATTTAACTATAATAACGCTAGTATGCATCATGGTAGTAATGGTTGTACTAAATTTAATTTATTTATTTTTTTTCATTACCGTATTGTGGTTATGAAATGCGGTACGATGCAAAAAAAAACTTAATATTGTAAAAAAAAAAAACTCTGCTATTTATATAAATACTTTGTAAAATTCTGTAGATTTTTTTAATAAAAATGTTCATGTATTTTTTATTCATTTAAAATAGTTTATTTGTAGTACATCAGGTTAAATAAATACATAAAATAATTCGTTATACTTTATTTCTGTTATTTTTTTATTTGTTAATTTATTACTTTATTTCTGTGAACGTTTATTTAATTTACAAATAACGGAAATATTTTTTAATGGTTATAATTTTAGTTTTATTTAACTATAATTACGCTAGTATGCATCATGGTAGTAATGGTTGTACTAAATTAAATAAAAAAAACATTTTTCATTACCATATTGTGGTTATGAAATGCGGTACGATGCAAAAAAAAAAAAACTTAATATTGTAAAAAAAAAAAAAAAAAAAACTCTGCTATTTATATAAATACTTTGTAAAATTCTATAGAAGACATTTTTTGTAAGTATAAATGGTATTTAAAGTGAAAAATCTATAGTTGACAAAACAATAACTCTTTTTACTGTCGGCATCTGTCGACAGAACCAAAGAGAAATAAGACAATAGCATTCAAACTCCGAAACCGCGCAGCCAAAGTGATCTAAAGTCACATCAAAAACGTAACAATCCAGATTCTGCAGAACTGTTCAGTGTGAACGGCGTGCCTGAGCCCTTCAGGAGGAAAGAGCAGCACGAGCACAAAGATCTCCTTTATTCCCTGTGTTGACCCACATACTGTCACTGAATGCGGTCTTTGTGTCCAGGATACGGATACGCCACCCTGGCCAACCTCATCATCTGCCTGATGGCCATGTTTGGGATCGTGGTGCTGCTGTTCTCGGCCTGTACGCGAGTGTTCGAGCTCTGCATCCAGTTCTGCATCAGTCTGGCTGTGGGATCGCTGACGGGAGACGCTCTGCTGCATCTGCTGCCCGCGGTGAGCAAACTGAACACGGACCACACAGACACCTCACAATCATCTTAATAAGGGGATTTTACGCCACAAAAATCCAGCTGAATGGAGAAATCGCAATGCTCCAGCTTTATGTCCTTCTTTTTTAAGGAAATTAATACTTTTATGCATCAAGCGCACATTACATTGGACAAAAGGGACAGTAAAAACATTTACAATGTAACAAAAGACCTTTCGAACTTTCTATACATCAAAGAATCATGAGAAACAATTGATGACAATCATAAATGTTTATTAGAATATTATTAGAATGCTTTCTGAAGGATCATGTGACACTGAAGAGCAATGATGCTGAAAATTCATAATGATTAATATTTCACTATTTTACTGTATTTTTAAGCAGATAATTTCAGTTAGTTGCCAAGGCAACATTTCAAATTTTTCCTTAATTTTTTTTTAATTTTTAAAAAAAACATTTTTAATAATTTTAGTTAACAATAACATAGGCAAAGGAAATTTTTGGGCCCCCCAATAACCATTTGTGGGTGCTCAGTTCTTTTAATTATGTAATTTTTTAGTGCCACGCACATTGTATTTAAAACAGTATTGGCTGTTGACTCAACAACAATACATAAAACAATATATATATATATATATACTTATTCAAACAAACAGTTCGGTACTTACCATTGCATTGCAAACAATCAGAGACGCTCCAAACTGTGATGGAGGTGGGCGGAGTTATGAGGTTTGACTGACAGTTTGAGGAGCCAATGGAGCGACAAAGTTTAGTCACAAGCTCATTTTAATACGTTTCATTGCTTAAAAATATTTGCAAAACCCACAGACCGTCATAATTCTTTATGAAAAAAATTATATTACGAAATATGGAGATACAAGGTTTGACTGACAGTTTGAGGAGCCGATGGATCCAGCCCTGATAACAACCCTGATTTAATCATTCAGCATTCTGACCTAGTTCGAAATATCAGTTCATATGACGCTATCATGATTATCTTCTTATTATTACGGTCCATCCCAAATCATGAGGCACATGCAGGTTAATCTGTAACTCTGAAAGGGCAAAGGAGTGTTTATTTCATATTTCATATCGCTGGAGTTTTACATGCACTTACATGTCTGAGTTTACAAGAAAATACTGAGTGAAAATGATTTCTGCACCAAATTGTTCAGTCTCAGCGTTCATCTTGCTCTCGTGATGTTCTGTGATCGCTCTCTGGCCGGGCATCTGCCCGAATCTCGTAGAAACGGTCGTTTTGCGGTTTAACGGGGCAGAATGGGTCTCGGCGGGCAGGCCTGGCACCCATTATTTCCCCCGAGCGCCGACATCGCCCACGTTCCCTCATCCGTTTAGATCCGTGTCAACATAACTGCAGCCTGTCATACCATGTCATCACCCTGAGTGGAAAATAACCGGATTGCTGAGAAGAAACAGACCTCGCTTATTGAGCGCAGACATGAATCACTGTACAGCCCTGCTGGGAAATCAAAGCAGAATCCAAGTTTCCGATCGGCGTTAATGTCGTTTTCATGGCTTTGTGTGTCGGTGCAGTTCTTAGGCCTCCACGTTCACGAAGACGGACAGGATCACGACCACACGGAGGACAACGACTACGTGTACAAACTCCTGGTGCTTCTTGCGGGCGTCTATTTCTTCTACCTGATGGAGAGCGTCTTCTCCATTATCACGAGCAGACAGCATCACCACAGTCACGGTGAAGTGAGTGTTTCGTGTCACTCGAGCGGTCTGACGATGCATCCATTCCCAAACCGCTCAAATGATGCTGTGTTCACAGGAGGAGTCGGACGTTCATCACTGCGATCACGGAAAAGTCCTGCAGATGTTCCAGCGAGAGAGACAGAACAAACACTCCAACTCACAGGCTGATCTGGTGAGAAAGTCAAGAACAAATCCACTTTTTAAATGCTGAGAACAGTGGAAAAGAGTCTTTGTTAAGGAACAAACGAATACTAATGGAGTTCAAATTCCGGAGAAGTGTTATTTTTGGGACATTTATACACTATTATACATTTTTTATAAATATCTTTAAATTTAAATTTTCAATTTTCATTATGTTTTAGATATTTTGATGGACGATTTTGTCTATGTTATATATCTATCTATATATATATATAGAGAGAGAGAGAGTATTTTAAAATATTTTTTATTCGTATATTATTAAATTTATATATATATATATATATATATATAGTTTTTTTTTAATATTTTTTAACTCGTATATTATTAAATTTATATATATATATATATATAGTTTTTAAAAATATTTTTACTCATATATTATTAAATTTATATATATATATATATATATATATACACTATATATATATATATATACACTGTACATATATATATATATATATATAAATTCTCAAAAGGTTGAAATGTCTGCTAAAAATTCAACTTGGATCGAAGGAATAATTTACATTTTACAATACATTTACATTTTAAATTGTAATAATATTCACAATATTACTGTTTTTTTTTACTGTATTTTTGATCAAATAAACGCAGCCTAGGTGAACAGACGAAACTTCTTTTAAAAACATTTAAAAATTTCTTTAAAAATGTAATTTTGATCTGTTTTTTATATCATTTTTTTTAGTTAAACTAAATGAAAAGGAGAAATGTTGCCTGGGTAACTAGATTAAAAAAAAAAAAAAAAAAAAAGTTAATTTTTTAAATATTTTATTTCAATTAACGTTTATTTTATTTCCAATAATGACAATAATTTTTTTTATGGTTTTAGTTAACAATAATAATTCAGGCGTTTGTAAAGCTTGTAGACTTTAGCTTTTTTCACACATTAGATTGCATTCTTTGCTTAAATATTCTCCGTAGTTATCTATTCTAGTAAGTTCGTTGGTTCTAAGAGATGTGCTAATTAATATTTTATAATTATTATTGTAGGTGGAAGCTGATATAAAAGAGAAGTCCTTCTTGGAGCCTGAAGGCTCTAAAAGAGGTGAAAATACTTAATATTCATCGAATGGAGTAAAACGAGCTGTTTAGTGCTCATTAGTAACCGTTTGGTTAATAACGTCCCATCAGGCCACATTTTTACAGTGTTCTCTCCTCCTTCAGAGAAGCGTTTGCTTCCCTATATGATCACCATTGGCGACGGCATCCATAACTTTGCCGATGGTTTGGCTCTCGGCGCAGCGTTTTCCATCTCGTGGCGATCAGGTCTGGCCACGTCTCTGGCTGTGCTCTGCCATGAGCTGCCGCATGAGCTGGGTGAGTGATAATATAGGTAATATTTGATCAAAAAATACAGATATATTTTTACGTTTTTAAATATCTATTTTCTATGTGAATATATAGTAAATTATAATTTATATCCAGTGATCAACGCTGAATTTCCAGCATCATTACTCCAGTCTTCAGAGTCACATGACCCATGATTGCTGCTCAAGAAACATTTCTGATTATTATCAATGTGCTGCTTTATATATTTGTGATACGTTTATTTTTTTTCATTTGGAAAAAAGCCTTTTGTAAGATTATAAATATCTTTTACTGTCACTTCTGATCAATTTAATGCGTCCTTGATGAATGAAAGTATTGATTTCTTTCCTGAAAATGTTTTCCATAGAAGTGTTTCTCAACTGGTGGGTCGCAGACGGTGCAGTCAGAGAAACAACAAACGTAATGTTTTTGTAAAACGGGACTTTTATTTTGAAAGACACGCGTGAAAGCTGTTGATTCTTCGGTCAGACACATTTAAGTAAAGAGTGCCTGAGAAAAACAGCTTGTCCTGGTTTAGTATCTGTAGTGTGTGTATATATATATATATATAAATATATATATAGGCTGAGGTCAGGTTGATTGGGACACTTTTCCCAGTCATCTCAATGGCAAAAAGTGTCCCAATCAACCTGAATTCATGTCAAATTCCTAAAAAAAAAAAAAAACTGGGTCACGGCTTAATGATCCTGGGAAAATGTCCGTGTCATGGCCGAAGCAGTTGAAGTCTGTTGGCTGGTTTTAGTGTTTGTTCTGAGATAAACTGCTGACTTCAACACTGTTAAACACTGCTGGAGGACTGAGAAAACAACTGAACTGAGCTTACTGTAAAGACACTCTTCACACTTCCTGATGTGAGTCACGGGACGTCCCAGATAAACACAGATTAGAAACTGTCGACACCAGAGTTCAACTTCCCGGTTATAATTTCTTTGTGCTTTCTGCCACACACTGAAGGGATCGACAGATTCTCCTGTAAACACACGATGGTCAAACAGTCATTCTCAAATATTTTTATGCTTTTCACTTTAAAATGCTGTTTTGTTTTGTTTTTTATTAATTCCGCTGGTGGTTTTCTTGAGTGCTGACGTTTGTTTTACTTTCAAATCTGATTTGTTTTACTAGTTTAATCGAACCAGAGCAGGATTTTATTGCTCTGGAGAGTTCATTCTGACTTTGACTCGTACATGTTGACATCTCTTATCAGATAAACAGCTGCGAATTAAATTTGAATTAATATTAATATTTTTATATTATATTTATAAAAATAAATATAATATATTAATAATTATAAATTAAAAAAATATATTAAATTTTATTTTATATTTATAAAAATGTATATAATATATTTATAATTTTAAAATATATTATTATTAATATTTTTTTATTCCAAAATCAAGCTTCGATGCATTTCACCCCAAAATCTAAATTTTGCATTTTTAAAATTTAAAAATTTTTTTTTTCCTTATTGTAGTGTAACATTGTTTTCATGAGAATTAATAAAAATAATGTTACAAATGAATCTAAAAATATGCTTAATTTTTGTTTGTAGAATATCATTCATTATTTCTTTGTTTGGGGGTGAAATGTCTTCGGTTTTTGTGCAGGACACTTCAAAAAAATTGAAAATGAATATTATTAGAGCACATTTTACAGTCTCTCTACTTCACTTGTTCCTGTTTAATTCAATGTATTGCCATTTATTTGTAATAATTTGTGAAATTTACTAGCAAATACTGAGAGAATCCTATACCAGATTTTTTTTCAGTGCATTAAACAGATCTCCAGTTCTTTTCCACGCAGTTAGTAAAGGTCACTAAAAGGTGCATTTTATGAGCTTCACTGGTAAATAAGGCACAGATGGGTCCCAGTAAGCTGTTGTCGGTGTGCTTCATCTCTGTTCTCAGGTGATTTTGCGATCCTGCTGCACTGCGGCGTGTCGGTGAAACGGGCTCTGCTGCTGAACGTGGCCAGCTCTCTCACCTCCTTCATCGGGCTGTACATCGCGCTCTCCGTCTCCACAGAAACCGTGGCGAAGGAGTGGATTTCGGCGGTCACCGCTGGCCTCTTCCTGTACGTCGGTCTGGCAGATATGGTACGTTGCGATCTGCGTTTGCAGCATCAAGCTGAGAACAGTTGTCATCATGTTCATCAGACAGAAACAGAATTTAATCGAGTTAAATCTCTCTTGCATTTTTGTCTTGTGTAGCTTCCCTCGCTGGTTCATGTGGACAGTAAAAGACCTTGGCTGGTATTTCTCCTGCAGAATCTGGGACTTTTGAGCGGCTGGGGCATTTTATTGCTTTTGTCCTTATATGAAGATCAAATAGGGCTCTAAATAGTGTGCAATAAGTTTTATTTGTGCCTTATGTCTGTCCATGGAAACATATGTGCAATTTAGTGCGGCTCGTTTTTGTTTTTATATGGAATATTGGTAACACTTTACAGTAAGGTCTCATTAGTAACATTAAGTAACTAAAATACAAGAACTAGAAATACAACTCGTTGTTCATATTAGCTCAGGTCCTTTAAATAATATTAACTTTTGATTTTAACAATGTATTAGTACAATAATTGATACTTTATAAGTATTTTTCATTGTTAGATCATGTTATCTAATGGTAAGAAACCTTTTTGTATTTTGGGATGAAAAGCCTGCAAAATCAACTTTTTTGCACCTTAAACCAAAGAAAACTTTTGCATATTTTCTAGTTTTTTTTTTTTTGTTATTAGTTTTTCATCAGAATGAATAATACATTTTCCATATAGATATTCAGCCTTTAATGTAGCTACTGTTTTTGAATTTAAGTACTGTATTTTTATTAATAAATATAGGGTATTTCTGTACTTTATTATTTTTGCATTGTAAGATTTTTTAAAGTACACTTTTCTAATCACAGACGTGATTGTATTCTGCTAATGAAGTTTATGAATGAAACATGTTGTCGTCATTCACTGGTATGAATGCATAAATCATGGTTTTAAATCAAAGATGACATGACATGTCAGATTTAGAATATAGTCAATGATTATGGAATAGCTTTAATGGATCTTTTTTGTACATTTGGTTTCCATTGATTTCCATTGAAAGGAATCAGTTCTGTTCTGTTGGATTTAGTTCATGTTCTATCTTGACCCAGTTTCCCAGGGTCAGTTTGTTCCTTTGATTAATGGATTCCGTTCGCCTGTTGTTTAATTAATTATCTCGTGTGAATTTACTACCTGTTCTGTTCTGTTCTTTGTCCTGTCAACGTCAATGTTTTATGTTTGTTTGCCTGAGATTCCTGGATTAAAGTATATTTGAATCACATTCTCCTTCGCTGTGGACTTACAGCCACCCGTGACAATCAGCATGAACATTCCCTGTTCCTTTTGAAGTGTTCCTTATGTTTTATAGTAATAAAACCTGTACATAAATCCAAACAAATGCTGAATGTCATATTTGTCTCCCGGAGGTCATTCGCTCCTACAGCAGATATCACGATCTCACTCGCTGCGTTCAAAGAGCATGAAGACATGATCTCTGTCATTTCATATACGTTATGCAAGCAGTGAGGAGTCCCTGTGTGTGTGTGTGTGTGTGTGTGTGTGTGTGTGTGTGTGTGTGTCTCTCACTGGTGATGTTGTCCTCAGGTCAAACTCTAAACAGCAGGTTCACAGGGTTTATCTGGCATTACTGAGCAGAACCACACCTCAAAAGCTCAGCAGAACCGCAGGACAATTATGGGTTAAAATAACCTTTACTCACCTGGTGTAAATGCAGGGTGTCATCAGAGACTACACTCACAATACACTGTTTATTTAAGAGGAACACAAAAGATGGATGGAGAGATGGATAGATGGATGGATGGAGAGATAGATGGATGGATGGATGGAGAGATAGATGGATGGATGGATGGAGAGATAGATGGATGGTGGACGGATGGATGGATTGAAAGACAGATGATAGACAGATGGATAGATTGGTCAATTGACGGATGGATGGAAGGATGGATGAACGGACAGACAGACGAATAGATGGATGGATGGACAGAAAGGCAGGCAGACGGATGGAGATAGATACATAGATAGACAGACAGAGATAGATAGATAGATAGATAGATAGATAGATAGATAGATAGATAGATAGATAGATAGATACATAGATAGACAGACAGAGACAGATAGATAGATAGATAGATAGATAGATAGATAGATAGATAGATAGATAGATAGATAGAGACAGACAGACAGACAGACAGACAGATAGATAGATAGATAGATAGACAGACAGATAGATAGATAGATAGATAGATAGATAGATAGATAGATAGATAGATAGATAGATAGATAGAGACAGACAGACAGACAGACAGACAGACAGACAGACAGACAGACAGACAGATAGATAGATAGATAGATAGATAGATAGATAGATAGATAGATAGATAGATAGATAGATAGACAGAAAGAGACAGATAGATAGATAGATAGATAGATAGATAGATAGATAGATAGATAGATAGATAGATAGATAGATAGATAGACAGACAGACAGACAGAGACAGATAGACAGATAGATAGATAGATAGATAGATAGATAGATAGATAGATAGATAGATAGACAGAAAGAGACAGATAGATAGATAGATAGATAGATAGATAGATAGATAGATAGATAGATAGATAGATAGATAGATAGATAGATAGATAGAGACAGACAGACAGACAGACAGACAGACAGATAGATAGATAGATAGATAGATAGATAGATAGATAGATAGATAGATAGAGACAGACAGACAGACAGACAGACAGACAGACAGACAGACAGACAGATAGATAGATAGATAGATAGATAGATAGATAGATAGATAGATAGATAGATAGATAGATAGAGACAGACAGACAGACAGACAGATAGATAGATAGATAGATAGACAGACAGATAGATAGATAGATAGATAGATAGATAGATAGATAGATAGATAGATAGATAGATAGATAGATAGATAGATAGAGACAGACAGACAGACAGACAGACAGACAGATAGATAGATAGATAGATAGATAGATAGATAGATAGATAGATAGATAGATAGATAGAGACAGACAGACAGACAGATAGATAGATAGATAGACAGATAGATAGATAGAGACAGACAGACAGACAGACAGACAGATAGATAGACAGACAGAGACAGATAGATAGATAGATAGATAGATAGATAGATAGATAGATAGATAGATAGATAGATAGATAGATAGATAGATAGATAGATAGATAGATAGAGACAGACAGACAGACAGACAGACAGATAGATAGATAGATAGACAGACAGATAGATAGATAGATAGATAGATAGATAGATAGATAGATAGATAGATAGATAGATAGATAGATAGAGACAGACAGACAGACAGACAGACAGATAGATAGATAGATAGATAGATAGATAGATAGATAGATAGATAGATAGATAGACAGAAAGAGACAGATAGATAGATAGATAGATAGATAGATAGATAGATAGATAGATAGATAGATAGATAGATAGATAGACAGACAGACAGACAGAGACAGATAGACAGATAGATAGATAGATAGATAGATAGATAGATAGATAGATAGATAGATAGACAGAAAGAGACAGATAGATAGATAGATAGATAGATAGATAGATAGATAGATAGATAGATAGATAGATAGAGACAGACAGACAGACAGACAGATAGATAGATAGATAGATAGATAGATAGATAGATAGATAGATAGATAGAGACAGACAGACAGACAGACAGACAGACAGACAGATAGATAGATAGATAGATAGATAGATAGATAGATAGATAGATAGATAGATAGATAGAGACAGACAGACAGACAGACAGATAGATAGATAGATAGACAGATAGATAGAGAGATAGATAGATAGATAGATAGATAGATAGATAGATAGATAGATAGATAGATAGATAGATAGATAGAGACAGACAGACAGACAGACAGACAGACAGATAGATAGATAGATAGATAGATAGATAGATAGATAGATAGATAGATAGATAGATAGATAGAGACAGACAGACAGACAGACAGATAGATAGATAGATAGACAGATAGATAGATAGAGACAGACAGACAGACAGACAGACAGACAGATAGATAGATAGATAGATAGATAGATAGATAGATAGATAGATAGATAGATAGATAGATAGATAGATAGATAGAGACAGACAGACAGACAGACAGACAGACAGACAGACAGACAGACAGACAGACAGATAGATAGATAGATAGATAGATAGATAGATAGATAGATAGATAGATAGATAGATAGATAGAGACAGACAGACAGACAGACAGACAGACAGATAGACAGATAGATAGATAGATAGATAGATAGATAGACAGAAAGAGACAGACAGATAGATAGATAGATAGATAGATAGATAGATAGATAGACAGAAAGAGACAGACAGATAGATAGATAGATAGATAGATAGATAGATAGATAGATAGATAGATAGATAGACAGAAAGAGACAGACAGATAGATAGATAGATAGATAGATAGATAGATAGATAGATAGATAGATAGATAGATAGATAGATAGATAGATAGATAGATAGATAGATAAATAGACAGAAAGAGACAGACAGATAGATAGATAGATAGATAGATAGATAGATAGATAGATAGATAGATAGATAAATAGACAGAAAGAGACAGACAGACAGACAGACAGACAGATAGATAGATAGATAGATAGATAGATAGATAGATAGATAAATAGACAGAAAGAGACAGACAGATAGATAGATAGATAGATAGATAGATAGATAGATAGATAGATAGATAGATAGAGACAGACAGACAGACAGACAGACAGATAGATAGATAGATAGATAGATAGATAGATAGATAGATAGATAGATAGATAGATAGAGACAGACAGACAGACAGACAGACAGATAGATAGATAGATAGATAGATAGATAGATAGATAGATAGATAGATAGATAGATAGATAGATAGATAGATAGATAGATAGACAGAAAGAGACAGACAGATAGATAGATAGATAGATAGATAGATAGATAGATAGATAGATAGATAGATAGATAGATAGACAGAGACAGATAGATATACACAGACAGACAGACAGATAGACAGATAGATAGATAGATAGATGGATAGATAGATAGATAGATAGATAGATAGATAGACAGAAAGAGACAGACAGATAGATAGATAGATAGATAGATAGATAGATAGATAGATAGATAGATAGATAGATAGATAGATAGATAGATAGATAGATAGAGACAGACAGACAGACAGACAGACAGATAGATAGATAGATAGATAGATAGACAGATAGACAGATAGATAGATAGATAGATAGATAGATAGATAGATAGATAGATAGAGATAGATAGATAGATAGATAGATAGATAGAGACAGACAGACAGACAGACAGACAGATAGATAGATAGATAGATAGATAGATAGATAGATAGATAGATAGATAGATAGATAGATAGATAGACAGAGACAGATAGAGATACACAGACAGACAGACAGATAGACAGATAGATAGATAGATAGATGGATAGACAGATAGATAGATAGATAGACAGAAAGAGACAGACAGATAGATAGATAGATAGATAGATAGATAGATAGATAGATAGATAGATAGATAGATAGATAGATAGAGACAGACAGACAGACAGACAGATAGATAGATAGATAGATAGATAGATAGATAGATAGATAGATAGATAGATAGATAGACAGATAGATAGATAGATAGATAGATAGATAGATAGATAGATAGACAGAGACAGATAGATATACACAGACAGACAGACAGATAGACAGATAGATAGATAGATAGATAGATAGATAGATAGATAGATAGATAGATAGATAGATAGATAGATAGATAGATATAGTAGTGATAGAGTATAGATAGTGAATTATTTAATAAAATCTCCTCTAATATGATTTGTCATGTTTCTTCACACACATTATTCTTGTCCTGATCTGTAAAACTGATCAAAGTTCATCTGAGTCTCATAACCTCATCATGTCATAAACCTCGATATGCCGCTCACATGTTCATGATACTCATGTCATTATTTAATAAAATCATTATTTTTAGCACCAACATTTGGATGAATCTCTGGATGTTCTTATCATTTCTTTACATTATAAATGAACCCTTAAGCAAATACATGAGCTACTAATAAAGGCTTAACTTCCTTACAGTTCATGCCTTTGCTGAAGGGTTAATATATAATCATCCATATCAACAACTCAATGGAGAATGACTCAATGAATAGTGAACAAACAATGAATGTAAATATTAGATTATGCTGATAATGAGAGCAAATAATAATGTTTCCTTCATTCCACTGCTCCTTTCAAAGTGTTTTATTGTATTTTCAAACTTTCACCGTCTTGTAGTTTGCCACGTCAGCGGGAAATAACATGAATTCCTGACTCTTTCTGATTTGTTTACTTGATTAATCCCTTTCATTTCCACCCACTGGTGTCTTTCAGAAGTGAGTTTTTGAAAGCGAGCATAACCAGGTGATTAATATGTCAATCAAATGAAAGAATAGACTGCAGCAAAAATACTCTGATGCTGTGATCCTTATCCAGCCTATCCAAGTTTGTACTGTCCAAAGTTCAGGCCTCCTTCCAAAGTCTTGTCCCAGTGAAGGATGTGGACTGATTTCACTGGTTCTTTTTGGATCGGGTTTATTGAAGTGTGGGGTTCAGATTGAGCTGCTGTGATTGCGGGACAGTCCTGAGCAAAGGCCTGAACTAAACTCCAGTCACATGACTGATCTAATCACCTCAGACACGCGCCAGTTTATGCAACTTTCTGCGTGACCAACAATAATCTGGATTATAAAAGTGATCTTTGGATTGAAGTGTTTGGGAATGCTTTCCTCTGATCACTGGAGATGATGGTAATCAACACAATGCTGCCCACTGCTGTACAGACAGTGTCAGTGCACGTGTGTCATTTTCATACACATACATAAAGCTGCCAAATATGATCAGGGTTGAGGAGTAACGAAATACAAGTAACTTAGTGACGTATTTAAAATACACAATTTGAGTGACTGTGTTACATTTTCAATGGGTGGTAATCAGATTACAGTTCCATCTGAAAAGTGTTTTAGATTACCAAAGTGATTACTTTGAGTTTTAATGTCATTTAAACAGCGATTGGTGATTCTCTGACTCTGACCGTCTGAAAAAGACGAGTTCAGTTTCGTGTTTTCCACTGTTTTCATGTTTTGAGAGTCATTTTATAATTCACTCGTCACTGTGACTTTTTCTCACAGTTTGTTTTTCCCTCACAATTGTGAGTTTGTGTTTCACAATTCTGACTTCTTTTTCTCAGAATTGCGAGATTTAAACTTGCAATTGCAAGTTATAAAGTCAGAATTGGGAGATATAAACTTGCAATACTATTTTTTTTTAATTTTCTTGCAATTGTGAATTTAGTATGTGAGTTTGTATCTCATAATTCTGACTTTTCTCAATATTGTGAGTTTATATCTCATAATTCTGACTTTTCTCAATATTGTGAGTTTATATCTCATAATTCTGACTTTATAACTCGCAATTGCAACTTTATATCACGCAATTCTGAGGGAAAAAGTCAGAATTGTGAGATAAAACCTTTTTTGTGTTTGTTTCACACTTATTAGTATTCCAGACTATTCTAAAGTATTTAGATTAAGTGACTAAACTTGAGTAATGTAACAAAATGCGCTACAAATGACTTTTTAAAGCATGTATTTTGTAATCCGTAGTGAAATACATTTTATAAGTAACCGTCAATGGCTTATGCATATTTAACATAATGTGTAATATTTGCATTCAAACTGTATAATGTTAGTCTTTCTTGAATGATAATAATAATAATAATAGTTTTATATATTTTTAACTCATCGAAGAAAATCGCGTAATCAGTTCTACCGCTTTAAATGGAAAACGTGTATAATTCTCACAGAGGAATGCGGATGTTTCATTACTAAACACTCAAA
This sequence comes from Opsariichthys bidens, assembly GCA_037194245.1. NCBI lineage: Eukaryota > Metazoa > Chordata > Actinopteri > Cypriniformes > Xenocyprididae > Opsariichthys > Opsariichthys bidens. The sequence goes on from CM074306.1 coordinate 10,141,674, forward strand.
TCGAAACACAAAGATGTACTCCGTCAAAGTTCTCCTCCTGCTTTCCGCTATTTTACCCTCTCAGAGTGGTGAGAAAACTCCATTGCCTTAATATTCGTACTTTATGAAACGTTACTTTCGCCTCTAGTGGAGGATATATTGCGCAGTGAAATACAGTAAATGGGTTTATGGGCAAAAGAGTTGTGCTGAGCAGAACAGCATTTACTTCACTTAGGGCAGGTTACATTTACTGTTTGTTTCTTTGTCGTTTGAACAAGTTTCTTCTTTCTTCCTCATTTCAGAAATGCACTCTCTGTTCTACATGTACAGTGCCATGTCAAGACCTGGAGACAAGTATGAAGTCTACTCCTCAGTGGAACTCGATGATCTCCAGATGAGTTTGTGTAATGAAGTGAATAAAGCAGAGTTCATGACTCAGTTGTGTGAGGAATCCGAGAGACTCTTCGATGAAAGTGATGATCTGCGTTATAAACAGCAGTGGCTTCAGATCAACCTTAAAACACTGATGGAACGGAGGAAGGAGAACAGCTCACGGCACACGGGTGAATGTGTTTAGAGGACAGGTGGGGGTAAGATGTGTCATGTCAAGAATAATGGAGGAATGTATTTCCGAAGTCATATTAATGGTTGCATGTTATTCATATTTTCTTAAATCAATTAAACGACAAGCCAGTCAGTATATGTCAGGCTGAGATCTTCATCTAGCGATAAAGACATGACGAGTTTGTTTTGAGATTTGTTTTACATGCCATGTAGAGTTTGCATAAAAACATGGATATGATGGACCTTTGTGAAAATGACATGATAAAAATGACATTCGGTTCACCTGCTGACACATCTTACCCCGCTCTCTGAATAACGTCGGTCAGATTTAGTGAATTTTGTCTTCTGTTCTTAATTTTCTGTTTCTCTTCAGATCTTCATGTTCTTCAGTGGAGGCACGGCTGTGCAGTTGAACGTCTCTCTAACGGTTCAGTCATGCTCCTTCGGGCCACTGACGAATACGCCTATGATGGCCAGACCTTTGACCCCTCGATGCACTGGACGCTTTTAGTCCTTGACCACGACATCGTCTGGAACAGAGAATCAGTTTCCAGTCTGGAGAGGAAATGTGTGGAAACATTAACCGAAGTCACTGACCTTCAGCGAGAGGGAAAGTTCATCACGGAATGTGAGTTTACATGAGATTCTATTAGAGTTCGTATTCTTTCATGCTGATTTATTATATGAATTTGATTGTGTCCTGCAGCTCCTCCTCATGTTCACGCTCTTGTAAAAGCGTCTGGATCTTCAATGAAGGAGCTGCTGGTGTGTTTGGCCACAGGCTTCTACCCTAAACATGTGCAGATGGAGATCAGACGCAATCGGACACCGTTACCTGATGAGCAGCTGAACTCAGATGGAATCAGACCGAACGCAGATGGATCCTTTCAGCTGAGGAAGAGCCTGGAGATCCTGCGGTGTAAAAGATCTCGTTATGAGTGTGTGGTGAAGGACCAGAGAGATGGAACAGAGATTTGGAAAGATTTCTGTACAGACGTTTGTAATGAATGCCAAGGTAATAAATGGTGGTGTTTGGCTGATCTGTGGTTTGCTCTATGGTCTCATATGGTCATTTCATTGTTTGTGCTACATTTGATTTGTAGCTGATGAATCATGGATCATGAGCAATTTTTGGTTTTGTCCCAAAGTTGGGCCAGTATCATTGAACAAAACACTCAATTTTAATCAGATTTTCTCTGATGGCCCATTTTGACCATGTCAGTGTCTTCAACAGTTCATCATGTCAGACGTGTGGACACTGGGGCTGGATTGACAAAATTGTCTTCTCAATTTTAATCAATACTGATATGGATTCTCAAGATCATGCGTTTAGTCATTCGAGGCGTGATCAAAACTTCACTGAACATTTGTCGAGCGCCTGCCATCCAGTAACCACAACAAAAGTTTGTTTGGTTTCTAAAGCTTAATGTCTGGTATAGTTTGTCTGTAGTAAAACGAATCAGAATAAAATTATCTTAGTTCATGACAAAGAAAGAAAAATTTCAAAAGTAAAACTGGGGCAGATATTAGCGACGCCATCGTAATAGCCAGTACTATGCGATTTTGCACCAAAACCTGACAAATAATGGGTTTTTGTTCTGTGGCAGGTGCATCGGATAGTACAATCAGCTCACTGTGGATACAGGATGCCGTCATTGGATCTTTTGTTTGTATTGTGATTGTTTTCCCCATTTTTCTCCTCACATTTCATCCACTGAGACAATGTGGTAAATGTAAAAGTGAGTATCATTTAAATCTCTTAAAGTCACTTAAATATGGACAGAAGAGAGAATGACTGCTAATGTTGAACATTTCAGAAGAGCAGGACACACTGAAGACACCATCACTACTGCAGCTATCAGGTGAGTCTGACTCTAGAAGTTACTTATTAAATCAACACATGTCCAGATGTCTCCTGAAGGGATTCCTGCTGACATGTTTAATAACTGTCATTATATTCATTCTGAACTCCATCAGGAACAGAAAGATGTGCAGGTTTGGCTGCTGCTTTAAATGAATCAGATGATGAAAAACCCACAGATCCCAGTAGATCCTGAACACACACACACACACACACACAGGGTTTCTTCACTGCAGTCACTGGTATTATAAGATGCTTCTTAAAATGTTGTTCAGATGTTCTTCAGATGTTTTTCAGATGTTCTTCAGATGTTGTTCAGATGTTCTTCAGATGTTGTTCAGATGTTGTTCAGATGTTTTTCAGATGTTCTTCAGATGTTCTTCAGATGTTTTTCAGATGTTCTTCAGATGTTCTTCAGATGTTGTTCAGATGTTTTTCAGATGTTCTTTAGATGTTATTCAGATGTTTTTCAGATGTTCTTCAGATGTTTTTCAGATGTTCTTCAAATGTTTTTCAGATATTGTTCAGATATTTTTCAGATGTTCTTCAGATGTTCTTATGATGTTCTTCAGATGTTCTTCAAATGTTTTTCAGATGTTGTTCAGATGTTGGTCAGATGTTTTTCAGATATTGTTCAGATGTTCTTCAGATGTTGTTCAGATGTTGGTCAGATGTTTTTCAGATGTTGTTCAAATATTCTTCAGATGTTCTTCAAATGTTTTTCAGATATTGTTCAGATATTTTTCAGATGTTCTTCAGATGTTCTTATGATGTTCTTCAGATGTTCTTCAAATGTTTTTCAGATGTTGTTCAGATGTTGGTCAGATGTTTTTCAGATATTGTTCAGATGTTCTTCAGATGTTGTTCAGATGTTGGTCAGATGTTTTTCAGTTGTTGTTCAAATATTCTTCAGATGTTCTTCAGATGTTGTTCAGATGTTCTTCGGATGTTTTTCAGGTCTGTTTTATTAATAGTTTCTCTCCGTCTCTTTCAGTGGTGGAGGTTCATGACACTCAAAGTCTTTGTGACACTGAAGCGACTCCAGCAGCGTCTCGAGGTCAGAACATCTGAATTCATCTCTTATCTGACGCTGATTCTTCATCTCACTCACTAAACGTGTCCTTAATCACTTTTCTAGGTGCAATGGGCTCCAAAAACATCTCTCTGCCAAACCTTGGTGAGTTAAAGTGTGTTTATATTTATTTATATTCTATTTATAGGCAGACAGGATGTGAAATTTGTTTTTTCAGCCTTGGAGAGAGAAGGCACTGATCAGAACGCCATTACCCAGAATGCCCTGCTGTTACCACTGCCAAGTAAGATCAGCAGTTTCAAATTATTTGTTTATTAATATGTATATATATATATATGTATATATATATATATATATATATATATTATAATTCTGTTGTTCTGTTTCAGGACGCTGCACATCTAAGGAGATTTCACTGCCAAATCTTGGTAATTTTCAATGAATTTCAACAAAATATAAATAACAATAATAGTTTATGTCAGTAATTTACATTTTAAGTGTAGTTTTCTATTTGATTTTGATGTATTAAAAAGAGAACTTCTGCCATTTTTAATAATTTTCTAAATTAGCAGCGTGTGTGTTTTTCAGCTGAAGACAGAAAGGACTCCAGTGACTCCAGTTAGAAGATCGAGCAGTTCCTCGTGGGTCGTTCAGGTTGAATCAGATGTTCCTTCCCTCCATCATCAGTGCCAACAGTATGTGGACACAACATCACAGTCGTAGGAGGTTTCCACAATGTCAACTCAATGTCAACACCAGCACCAGCACACACCTGCTCTCCGTTTCATCTGTAACTCAACTTTTTCTCAGCAGATATCTGAGACTCTTTTTTAAATTCATGTGACTCATAATCTTGAATCAGAATATCTTCCCCTCCCTCTTGCAGCATCTCTTCTATGATGACGAGGGCGGGGCAACCTGTCACTCAACATGAGATCCACCAATAGCAAACCACAATCATCCAATCAATTCCCCACAGACAAACTCAAGCCCCGCCCTACATTTGTTCTTGTTTGCGAAGCAATTTTTCTTGGATATACGTCACAATAGAGAAGAAAAGCTCTTTGCAACTTCCGTTTCATGCCGACTTTGTGGAAACCAGAAACTAAATTTAATCATCACACGGTAGAATGTGCTACTGTAATGTTATTATACTTCAATTACTTTACTGACTCATACTGAGTCATGGAAACCCTGTCGATACCTGAGAATTTTAATATAGTGTTTTCTAGGTCAGGAAAAGTCATCAGAGAAATAAATAAGCTTTTTAATAATGTTGCATTTTATAGTGAAATATAGAACGGCAACTCTTCTAGTTTTGCTCTGCTCTAAAATACTTTATCGGCACATTTCGCTCTTTTTTGTTTTACACGTTGCCCGTATGATCTTGTATTCAATGCGTTTCTTTTTAAGTTACTTTTTGTGCTTTAAACAATTGTCAATATATTGTCTTTTTCTTAGTCTTGCCTAAAAGTATTTTTACGGTATGCAGTAGAATTATCTTTCTGCCTGTCGTGTATTCTATACAGATGCCGTTTCATGCGCACTTTGAAGTATTTTACTCTAGATTTCATGTTTTCTCTTCACTGGAGCGGAGAAGAACTAAACCACACCACAGTATTATGTAAGAGGTTTGTTTCTTTGTCTCATGTTGTTCAAGAGATTTTGCACTGATTTTGTATCTCTGTACTGTATTGATTTGTTATTGTAACCAGCAGAGGGCAGCATGAACCTGAGAGTCCAGAACTTCTTCTTCTTTTTTAAGCATGAAATTAAAGGTTTGTGGCTTTTATTCCATGTTTGTAGCTTTGAAATCATATATATTATGCAGTGTCCTACTACAAGTTACCAAAATCATGTATACTGTCACTGTTTACAGGAAATATATTAATAACTATAATTGAAGATTTCATTGATGTGTCTTTGAGTAGCTAATAGAACTATAAATCTATGCTGATCAGATCATATTTTATCAAAAATATCTTAATTTGTGTTCTGAAGATGAATGAAGGTCTTACGGGTGTGGAACGACATGAGGGAGAGGAATTAATGACTGAAACTTCATTTTTGGGTGAACTAACCCTTTAAAGTCCGATTCATTGCAGCGAATCGGTTCGTGATGTTGATTCTGTGTTTGATTGAGTTCAGATTGTAATTGAGCAGCAGATCTGAGAGTTCTGAACCTTCCCAGATAACAAAAATATGTTCCGAGAACCTTCTGTGATGAAAATGTTCTTTCTGAATGTTCTCTGAACATCCAAAACCAGTTTAAAACGTTTTCTTGGTTGTTCAAATGCAGGGTTGTGGAGAAACAAAATACAAGTTACTTAGTGACGTATTTAAAATACACAATTTGAGTGACTGTGTTTCATTTTAAATGGGTGGTAATCAGATTACAGTTCCATCTGAAAAGTGTTTTAGATTACCAAAGTGATTACTTTGAGTTTTAATGTCATTTAAACAGCGATTGGTGATTCTCTGACTCTGACCGTCTGAAAAAGACGAGTTCAGTTTCATGTTTTCCACTGTTTTCATGTTTTGAGAGTCATTTTATAATTCACTCGTCACTGTGACTTTTTCTCACTATTTGTTTTTTTTTCCCTCACAATTGTGAGTTTGTGTTTCACAATTCTGACTTCTCTTTCTCAGAATTGCGAGATTTAAACTCACAATTGCAAGTTATAAAGTCAGAATTGGGAGATTTAAACTTGCAATACTGACTTTTTTTTTTCTTGCAATTGTGAATTTAGTATGTGAGTTTATATCTCATAATTCTGACTTTTCTCAATATTAAGAGTTTATATCTCATAATTCTGACTTTTCTCAATATTGTGAGTTTATATCTCATAATTCTGACTTTTCTCAATATTGAGAGTTTATATCTCATAATTCTGACTTTTCTCAATATTGTGAGTTTATATCTCATAATTCTGACTTTTCTCAATATTGTGAGTTTATATCTCATAATTCTGACTTTTCTCAATATTGTGAGTTTATGTCTCATAATTCTGACTTTTCTCAATATTGTGAGTTTATATCTCATAATTCTGACTTTTCTCAATATTGTGAGTTTATATCTCATAATTCTGACTTTTCTCAATATTGTTATTGTTAAGTCACTAAACTTGAGTAATGTAACAAAATACGTTACAAATGACTTTTTAAAGCATGTATTTTGTAATCTGTAGTGAACACACATTTTAAAAGTAACACACCTGTTCAAATGTTACGAGAACATTCCATTTAGCAATAAATTATGTGATTACGTTCTCTGAACGTTCTGGTTTTGAAACAAGTAGCCTAATGTTAATGTTAGACAAACGTTCAACTAAAACGTTTACCTTTCAGGAAAAAAAAGTTCCATGAATGATATTTTTGAAAATGTTTTATGAACATTATTAAAGACCAGATGACTGTAAAAGTGAATTAGAAAAACATTATATATATATATATATATATATATATATATATATATATATATATGTACGTGTTTTAAACTATTATAATGAAGCGGAAGTGTTCTCGCGGAGTGGGAGGAGCTTGTGACTGGCGTGGCGTCACGTCCGCGCGAGAGCCAGACGCAGGAGTGAACGCGCAGAGAGTGCGAGCGCGAGAGGATGGAGGCCGCAGAGCAGCAGCGGAGCTCGAGTGACGGCGCGACCGCCAGAGGAGCGGGAGTCCCGGGCAGCGGAGGCGGAGCAGGGCCGGGAGGGAGCGCGGAAGGAGAGCGCGACAGAGATCGAGCCACTTTCGAGTGTAACATCTGCCTGGACACCGCCCGAGACGCCGTCATCAGCCTCTGCGGACACCTGTTCTGGTACAGCCAATCCATAATCGATCACCATCAATACCATAAACAGTGAGAAAAGATTGACCGCGAGACCCTTTACCACAGTAACCGAACCTACTTGTACTGATAATACCTGTTATTAACTCACGGAAAACTGCAGCAACACAAGCACAACATGCCAAAGAACAATATTAAAGCTTCTCTTAATTCACCACGGTAAACATGTGACTAAACTGTAGTAAACGTTGATAATATTCTTTAAAACACATTTAAAAACCATGGTATACGAGGACAGTACCATGTTATTGTTACTATAGTAAAACTGTGGTAAACAATATTCAAAATAAGCCCCTGCTTTGATATACCATGAGTAAAATCGCAGTATTTCTTATTTTGGCTTTGATATTTTGTGTAAATGCTGGTTTACTGTGGTAATTTCTTTAGCTTTAGGACAGTTTTAGACATGATTGACAGGGTGAAGATTCATGATGCACGACAATAAGATCTTTCATCTCATTTAAATGTCGCTTTGGTGTGTGAAGTTAATAACATGACATAATAGTTAATGAATTAATTGGTATAATTATTTTTAAATTACTTTTTTTTTTAACCTTGAGTTCAATATGTGTGTTTTTTGTTGCATATTTATCTCATATAGTCTGATGTAGTGATGAAAAAACACCTCAACTGAGCAAAAAAAAGCAACATAAAATGCCAATAATGTCTCGGTAAGATGATTTAAATTCGTTTTATGATCGAAGCTCTGTTTTTAAAATGCAATATGATCGACTTGAAAGCCTGAGGATCATATTTAATAAATAAACGTAAAGTGATAAATAATATAATTATTTTTAAATTAAATTTATTGACCCTTTAAGTTCAATATATGTGTGTTTTTTGTTGCATATTTATCTCATATAGTCTGAAATAGTGAGGAAAAAACATGCAGATGACCCAAAAAAAGCAACATAAAATGCTTATATCTGCCAATAATGTCTCGGTAAGATGATTTAAATTCGTTTTATGATCAAAGCTCTGTTTTAAAATGCAATATGATCGACTTGAAAGCCTGAGGATCATATTTAATAAATAAACGTAAAGTGATAAATAATATAATTATTTTTAAATTAAATTTATTGACCCTTTAAGTTCAATATATGTGTGTTTTTTGTTGCATATTTATCTCATATAGTCTGAAATAGTGAGGAAAAAACATGCAGATGACCCAAAAAAAGCAACATAAAATGCTTATATCTGCCAATAATGTCTCGGTAAGATGATTTAAATTCGTTTTATGATCGAAGCTCTGTTTTAAAATGCAATATGATCGACTTGAAAGCCTGAGGATCATATTTAATAAATAAACCCAAGTGTTCGTCTTGAAATATTACGAGCATATCAGAGTCGTTCTAACGTTCACTTGATAAAAATCAGTGCATAAAAAGTCTAAACGCTCAATCGGACTGTCTTAAGCTTATAAGCCTTAGAAATTCATGCATTAAGTTTGATAAAGTATGGGTTAATTAAACGTGAAGCGACTTCTGCTCCGACACACACACACACACACAAGCTCCTCGCTCTTGACGAGTTAATTCCATTAAAGCGGGTTGTTTTCTGCTGAACCGTGTTTGTGTGGCCGGAGTTTGATGAGATCCCGGTGAGTTTTCTGTAGTATCGGTTGGATCTCGTTCAGCGCCGTTAGCGTGAGATTATCAGGTTAATGAGAGATTAGAGTCGACGGGAGGATTGAGGCCGTAGTGAGGTGTAAGAATAGACGCACACGTAACGCTGACCCCCGTTTGAGTGGTCAGGACCCTTCATTCGTGGATCGTGTTTGTGTGCACGACAAACCTCTCTTCGATGTTTAGGCAACAAAGCCGTCAGCCTACACAACTGCTTTATTTTGCATAATATTGCTTTATTATTAATTATATAAGGCTGTACTGTACACTGAGTTAGTGAGCAAATCGGGGAGAAATTATTTAAAAATTAGCATTTTGATATTGTTTATTTATTCCTTAAATTATTCTCTTTTTTTTTTGCTGTGGTAATATATTAATATTTTTGGCATTTTAATAGTACTAAAAATGCATTATGATTTTTGTGACACGTTATCAATATATTCACAACATGCTGAGAACAGATGTGATTCACACAGCGTTTGGCAGACACTTTTATCCGTTTGACCGGTTCGTGCATTCCCGGAGCGGGATTCGAACCCATGTCCTGGCGTTTTGAGCGTCATCTCTACTGATGCGGGAATACTATTGGCTGTTGGGAAACTAAATGTTTTACTTCTCTCTCTCTTTCTCCTGGTTTGTTGGATCCTCATGCAGTTGGCCTTGTCTTCATCAGGTGAGTGATGTTGATGTTCAGTGTGTGTGTGTGTGTGTGTGTGTGGTGAACACTGATGATGTCATTCACTAGAGTAAAATGACACGCAGACATTCAAAGCATGTAATTTTATCTAGATAACTAATATAAAGGCTGACATTACATGCTTATGAGTATTATGTGTAATATACCTGTTCGGAGTCCCTTTAAGGCAATATATCTGTTTCTATATATGAAGTGTTTTTGGTCGAGACCCGAGATGTAAATTGGGGCGATTTTAGATGCTCTTTCGCATGGACGTGCATTAAATACGGTTAAGAGAAATAAAACGGGTAATCAATAAAAACCGTGCAACTCTCCTCTTCCTCCGTTGAGTTTCAGCTTCAGTAAGATTGTTCACGATCACTACTAAACCACCATCCTCCAATTCTCTTTCCACTAGTGATAGACTCGTCATGTTCGGTTCGATCGCTCAGTGAATGCGGTTCATATGTGAACTCTGGTGCGGACCGACAGCGCTAAAAAGACGGGTCTCGGTCCGCTTCCAAACAAACTCTGGTGCGGTTCGGTTGATATATGAACGCGACACGGACCAAAGACACGTAAACCAACCAAAAACAGGATGTGATGTCACTACGAGTCAGCTGATTCAACAACGCGGGAAGATCGGAGTATCCAAAATGAGTCGAGGGCAAAAGTGGAGCAACGAGGAGGTGAAGTTTCTGGAAATCCTGCTGCTGTTCTGAATGTTTTGAACATTTGATGAGCTCTTCGTGATTCTCAGCTGGTCAAAATAAAGCGTTTAATCCAGAACACAGCGTTGTTTTGAATGTTCGGTAAGCGTCGCCAAATATACGTCATAAAAGCGACCAATCAGGTCGTGATCGTATCCCTACGCCTTCGGTTCAGTCACTTCAGGTTCGCTGTTAAAAATGCCAGTGTGAACGCTAAGAGGACCAGGACTATGTGTTTTGTTTTTGTTTTTTGGTCCGGACAAAACGAACGCACCCTTATTTTCCGTGTACTAATTGGAGCGATTTTAAGTTAACTCTTGCTTTGCTGTGGTTAAAAATTGTACAATAAATATTATAAATAGGACAGATGAAACCGACACGCACTGAAGGACTGGATTCTGGAATATATCATATATATTGAGTGATTTATCATGAAGTTATTAATCGACATGTATTTTACTTAATATTAATTATTTGAATAACTTCAACTTATATTAAAACATTCATTTTCGAATGCTAGAAAATAATGATGGATATTGTGTGAGAGAAAAGTACAACTTATCAGGATGTTTTGGGAAATTTTCCTGTTCAGATCAACTTCAGCCTTGAGGAAGCTGTGAATGTGTGTGTGTGTGTGTGTGTGAGCTCGGTGTTCTGTACAGGTGCATTATGGGTACTGGTGGACAACTAGAACTTGTCCTGTCCTGACTTAACAGGACATCCTGTCCCTAAGTTCAGACTATCTGTCCATGTGTGGAAAGTTACTAATTTTGTCTAGTTTTGTAAACCAATCAGAATCTTAGTGATGTCGTGTTCGTGGTATAATTGTTGCATTACCATAAATAGCTCAAATGAGCTGTTCTCTTTCTTTAAGGCCACGCCCACTCAGCTAAAACAGGAAATAACACTTTATTTTACAGTAACATAGTTACACGTTACTACATGTACTTACTATAGTAATGGCAGTGAGTTATACAGTAATTAACCCTAACTGTAACTCTAATGTAAGTACATGTAGTTAATTAATACGTAATTACAATGTAATTATGGCACTGTAAAATAAAGGGTTACACTTTATTTTAAGGTGTCAGTATTACAGTGTATTTATACATTTAAGTACTCAATAATGACAAATAACTACATGTACTTACTATAGGGTTAGGGTTAGGATGAGGGTTTGGTTTAGGGTTAATTGCATGTAATTATGCATAATTTCTAGTTATTTCTACAGTAAATATATGTAACATGTGTAACAATGACACTGTAAAATAAAGTGTAACCAAAACTGCAAATAAATATAATAAAATGCTTAGGAACAGTAAGAACACAGTAAAAACAGTAATGGAAGCCAAATTCATCACATAGTCTATTTTATTTTATATTTCTATATTTTTTTCTAAAATTAATACCTGTAGTTCTATTCAGCAAGGATGATCATCGAACTCTCTATTCGTCGAAGAAAACAATTAACAATAATCAGAAATGTTTCATCAAATCATCATATCAGAATGATTTCTGAAGGTCATGTGACTCTGAAGACTGGAGTAATGATGCTGAAAATTCAGCTTTGATCACTGGATATAAATTATATTTCACTATATATTCACATAGAAAACATCTATATTAGATTGTAAAAATATTTCACAATTTTACTGTTTTTTTTATCAAATAAATGAAGCATATTAGAATGATTTCTGAAGATCATGTGACACTGAAGACTGGAGTAATGATGCTGAAAATTCAGCTTTGATCACTGGATATAAATTATATTTCACTATATATTCACATAGAAAACATCTATATTAGATTGTAAAAATATTTCACAATTTTACTGTTTTTTTTATCAAATAAATGCATCATATCAGAATGATTTCTGAAGATCATGTGACTCTGAAGACTGGAGTAATGATGCTGAAAATTCAGCTTTGATCACTGGATATAAATTAAATTTTACTATATATTCACATAGAAAACAGCTATTTTAGATTGTAAAAATATTTCACAGTTTTTACTGTATTTTTGATCAAATAAATGCAGCCTTGGTGAGCAGAAGAGACTTTTTTCAGAAGCATTGTCCCGTGTGTTTCAGTGGCTGGAGACGCGGCCCAGCAGGCAGCAGTGTCCCGTGTGTAAAGCAGGAATCAGTCGAGATAAAGTCATTCCGCTGTACGGCCGCGGCAGCACCAGCCAGGAAGATCCCAGGTACTGCTCCGGACGACTTCATATTGCCTTATTGGCTGTTGTTACTGGATGCATCATCAATGATTTGCATATCAAACTAGTTTGCTGCAATGTCACATGACCTTATTAGGTCCGTCTTAGTTCAGTGAGTTTGCTATGAGGAACACATACGACTTTTGCCTTTATTCCTTATTAATAGTTAGTAAGACAGTTATTGGGTAGTATTTAGGGATGTAGAATATGGTCATGCAGAAAAGGCATTATTATGTGCTTTATGATTTTAATAAACAGCCAATATGCAAGCTAACTAAAGTATGGGTGTGTAACAGCATGCTATTCACATATTGCAAAAAATAATTCACATATTGCAAAAATAGCTTGACATTCAGAACATATTTGATGTGCTTTGGGTCACATGTTCATGCTGGAAGGACTGAAAAATTAATGTTAATAAAAAAAAAATAAAAAAATCCGGGTTTGTTTGTAGTGCTGCACCGGGGTTATTAGAAACGTTTTTGTAATCATTTAAATAAATCTGAAATAAAATATGAATATTAGATGAAAAACTTATTAACTGGAAACGAATAACTAAAACTAAACTAAATAAATTCTAAAAGGAATGTTAAAAAATAAAAATGTCAGAACCACGTAACATTAAAACTGAAAATATAAAAGTAATTCCATATATTAATAAGAACTATAATAGTGTTTAAATAATATAGAGAAGCAATTAGTCAGTGGACATGGTGGTTGGTAATATTAATCATATTTTATTCATATTTTTTTAAGGGATGGTTATCGTTAAGAAAATTACTGATAAATAATGGATTTGAATTGCTTGAAATATGATTGAAATCATTTCAAACAACATGTGCAGCTCAAATCTGTCATACAGGCTACAAAATAATATAACGAGAACATAATAATTATGTGTTTGGGACGTGTTTTGATTTATTGGCCAATATATCGATTAATCAAATATAAACAGTTATCGGTTATTGGCCAAAATCAGTGCATCCCTATATTTTTTGTGTTTGCTTAATAACCTGTTTCTGTTGCTGCTTTGAATGTACTTGTTTTACTGTTAATTTCTATTTTCTACTTCTATTGTAATGTGTATTTGATTGTGCAAGTGGCTAATGTGTGTGTGTGTGTGTTACAGATTGAAAACGCCACCACGACCTCAGGGTCAAAGGACAGAACCCGAGAGCAGAGGGGTGAGCGTGTGTCCCGACATCATTACGGTGTGGTTATGAATATATTAATGTGATCGTTTCTGCAACAGTTTCAGGGTTTCGGCGACACAGGGTTTCACATGTCGTTTGGAATCGGTGCTTTTCCGTTCGGTTTTTTTCACCACAGTCTTTAACGCCAATGACCCTTTCCACAGACCAGGTCAGTGTCGGTGCGTTTCTTTGCGATACGCTCGCTAGCGAAGGGGTCGTGACATGAGGAATCCATCAGTGTCGACTCTAGTAAGGATGAACGCTTTCCTCATTTTGTCTGCGTGAGATTCTCCAGCTTTGTTGTTGTTGAGCTGTTAAAGCTCCGCCCTCTTCTGGAGCAGCAGCTCATTTGCATTTAAAGGGACGCACACAAAAAAAACCGGCGTGTTTTTGCTCACACCCAAATAGAGCGAAAATAAATGATCTGTGGGGGATTTTGAGCTACACATTCTGGAGACACCAGAGACTTATAATGCCCCTTTTCACAAGTTTTAATATATGTACGCTTAAACATTACACAGTAAAAACCCAGAGTTAAATCAACTCTGCTCAGATAACATTTGGTCCCTCTCTAAATAGTGTTAAAGTAACACTGAAGCAGAGTTAAAGTTAATGAGATAATTAAGCAATTCATTAAGCGATGATTGAGCATTATTGATGAACACCTGCTGTTAACAAGCAGAATCACTGAAGAACAGAGAAACACAAGAACTACAACTGATGAAATCAACTGAAGATAAAAGACATTCAATCTCTGACTTTAACACTATTTAGAGCGGGACCAAATGTCATCTGAGCAGAGTTGATTTAACTCTGGGGATTTTACTGTGTATAAGCAAACCTCAAGTAACACATTTAAATCATAAAAAAACCATGTCATGACCCCTTTTAATGTTTTAGTATTAAAATAAGAGGCTGTCAGGGTTCATGAATGCTCTCAGTCAAAGGTGTTTGGTTCATTTTTGAAGCCTCTGTGTGTTCAGATCCTCATTATGGAGGCGAACATCAAGGCAACGGCAATGCCAACAACGGCAACAACTGGCAGGACTCGCTCTTCCTCTTCCTGGCCATCTTCTTCTTCTTCTGGATGCTGAGCGTGTGAGATGATGGACGAGGAGTGCTTTCAGAAGATAAACTTCACTACCTGTCTGTCTCATGTCCATATATGCGCACACACACACACACACACACACACACGCGTCAGTGTTGAGAGACAGTATTAATGACCGCCGTCAGTAGATCAAACACTACAGGAGCTGATGAAGCTCAGCAGATCATCTCATGAATGCAGAGAAATTATTTTCATGATTATTAAAAGCATTCATCCCCAAATTCTCATTACGTTATGGTGATGTTTTTACTGTAATAATATATACACACACAGTAAAACATCAATATATTTATTTTATGTAATTATTTTTTTTTTTTTGCCTTCTTGGTAATAGGAGGAAAATGTCAAGTAATTAATTCTCATGAAAATGCATAAGTTCACGAAGAGTTCCTAAATCTTTTGATTTGTGGGGTGAACTCGTTCTCAACCGGTTTCATGAGATTCACCATGATTTTTGTAGCTTTTCATTTTCATGCCAAAGAAGTTCTAAAATGAGAGAAATATGAAGACACAAATGTGATTCGTGAATTGCATACTTCTGAAAGCGCTTTGTGGCCGCTGCACTGTACGTTTGGACGGCACGTAAATACAAAAAACAACACTTTAGCCATTTATTTTGGAGTGAAATATGCCCTGAACGTGCTTTTGTGAGATTCACCCGTTGTTTTCGGAGTTCAGGTTTTAGAATCGCCTCAAAGATGCACGCAAGTCATAAGCTAATCCGGATCAGACGCGAGCTCCGGTCTAGATGCGGCTCAGACTCGGCTGGAGCTTCAGCTCTGTTCGGGAAGTGTTTTCCGCGACAGTTTTAACTGCTGTGTGTTTGTTGTGTAAAGCAGACGTGACCGCTAACACACAGCGTACGTCATAACTGTTATTAATCGCCTGATTATGAGTTAACACGCATTCGGATATGATTTAACGGGTGACTAGTGGGTAAAATCTGTTATGCATTGAGTAAATGTGTCGTCATAGATGAGAAACTTAGAAATAAAGTGTTGCGAGTGTATGTGGGTATGTATGTGTATATATGGATATTGTACATGATGTTTTTAAACGTCTCTCTGTCATTGGCTGTGATGTTGATTGACAGTCGGGAGGTGTTGGTTTGTAATCCTGTTGGTTTTAACTGTTTGTCAGTGTAACAAACACCCTGTGAAAAAACATTTGTGTTTATTTCCTCTCGCTGCACAGCCCTTCTGGACCTCTTGTGTAATGGCTGTGACCACGCCCACTTTTATAATGTCGGCACATGTCGTGTTGATTGACGGCTTCGGGGCATAAAGTGGGTGGGGCTTACGGTCAGAATTCATTTATTCTTACTGGATGATTTTGGGTGACTTTAGTTGGAATTGCTCTTGTTTGTCTTTTTTCCTTTTTGCATATCACTGGTTAATTATGTTTGTAATGAGTCTTTTTTTTTTTGCCATAAAGAGTCTTTTGGTAGCTAAATTGCATATAATTATTGTGCATATGCGGCAGAAACTAAAGTGGGTGTGGCCTGTTCTCTGGCACTTGATAAATAAAACATTTAATACAACCGGTGTGGGTTTTTTTTTTTTAAAATGTTTTTATAGTCTTTTATTTTAAAGTAGTTTAAATAATTAGATAAAATTTCAGCTGTATAATAAAATCTATACGTGTGTGTTTACATGTGTTGTATGCATATACTATATATATAATATATATATTGATATGTGTGTGTGTGTGAATAGTACACTATATAGTGTGTGTATATGTATATATAATATACTATATATAGTGTGTATATGTATATGTAGTATACTATATATGTATGTGTGTTTATATATATAGTGTATATATAGTATACTATTTAGTTTATATATGTGTGTGTGGTGAGCGTATATATATATATATATATATATATATATAGTGTGTGTGTGTATATATAGTGTATATGTATATATAGTATACTATATAGTATATATGTGTGTGTGGTGAGTGTATATATGCATATATAGTATACTATATAGTGTATGTGAGTGTTGAGTGTATATGTATATATAGTATACTATATAGTGTATATGTGTGTGTGGTGAGTGTATATATGCATATATAGTATACTATATAGTGTATGTGAGTGGTGAGTATATATATAGTGTGTATATGTATATATAGTATACTATATAGTGTGTGTGTGTGTGGTGAGTATATAGTGTGTATATGTATATATAGTATACTATATAGTGTATATGTGTGTGTGTGGTGAGTATATATATATAGTGTATATATAGTGTATGTCTGTGTGGTGAGTATATATATAGTGTATATGTATAGTATACTATATTTGTGTGTGTGTGGTGAGTGTATATTATATAGTGTATATGTATATATAGTATACTATATAGTGTGTGTGTGTGGTGAGTGTATACATATAGTGTATACTATATAGTGTGTATATGTATGTGTGTGGTGAGTGTATATATAGTGTATATGTATATATAGTATACTATATAGTGTATATGTGTGTGTGTGGTGAGTGTATATATATAGTGTATATGTATATATAATACACTAGATAGTGTATATGTGTGTGTGTGGTGAGTGTATATATATATAGTGTATATGTATATATAGTATACTATATAGTGTGTGGTGAGTGTATATATATAGTGTATATGTATATATAGTATACTATATAGTGTGTATATGTGTGTGTGTGTGGTGAGTGTATATATATATATAGTGTGTATATGTATATATAGTATACTAAATAGTGTATGTGTGTGTGTGGTGAGTGTATATATATATAGTGTGTATATGTATATATAGTATACTAAATAGTGTGTATATATGTGTGTATGTTTGTATATATATATATAGTGTGTATACAGTACTGTGCAAAAGTTTTAGGCAGGTGTGAAAAAATGCTGTAAAGTAAGAATGCTTTCAAAAATAGACATGTTAATAGTTTATATTTATCAATTAACAAAATGCAAAGTGAGTGAACAGAAGAAAAATCTACATCAAATCAATATTTGGTGTGACCACCCTTTGCCTTCAAAACAGCATCAATTCTTCTAGGTACACTTGCACACAGTTTTTGAAGGAACTCGGCAGGTAGGTTGGCCCAAACATCTTGGAGAACTAACCACAGTTCCTCTGTGGATTTAGGCAGCCTCAGTTGCTTCTCTCTCTTCATGTAATCCCAGACAGACTCGATGATGTTGAGATCAGGGCTCTGTGGGGGCCATACCATCACTTCCAGGACTCCTTGTTCTTCTTTACACTGAAGATAGTTCTTAATGACTTTCGCTGTATGTTTGGGGTCGTTGTCATGCTGCAGAATAAATTTGGGGCCAATCAGATGCCTCCCTGATGGTATTGCATGATGGATAAGTATCTGCCTGTACTTCTCAGCATTGAGGATACCATTAATTCTGACCAAATCCCCAACTCCATTTGCAGAAATGCAGCCCCAAACTTGCAAGGAACCTCCACCATGCTTCACTGTTGCCTGCAGACACTCATTCGTGTACCGCTCTCCAGCCCTTCGGCGAACAAACTGCCTTCTGCTACAGCCAAATATTTCAAATTTTGACTCATCAGTCCAGAGCACCTGCTGCCATTTTTCTGCACCCCAGTTCCTGTGTTTTCGTGCATAGTTGAGTCGCTTGGCCTTGTTTCCACGTCGGAGGTATGGCTTTTTGGCCGCAAGTCTTCCATGAAGGCCACTTCTGACCAGACTTCTCCGGACAGTAGATGGGTGTACCAGGGTCCCACTGTTTTCTGCCAATTGTGAGCTAATGGCACTGCTCGACATCTTCCGATTGCGAAGGGAAGTAAGCATGATGTGTCTTTCATCTGCTGCAGTAAGTTTCCTTGGCCGACCACTGCGTCTACGGTCCTCAACGTTGCCTGTTTCTTTGTGCTTCTTCAAAAGAGCTTGGACAGCACATCTGGAAACCCCTGTCTGCCTTGAAATTTCTGCCTGGGAGAGACCTTGCTGATGCAGTATAACTACCTTGTGTCTTGTTGCTGTGCTCAGTCTTGCCATGGTGTATGACTTTTGACAGTAAACTGTCTTCAGCAACCTCACCTTGTTAGCTGAGTTTGGCTGTTCCTCACCCAGTTTTATTCCTCCTACACAGCTGTTTCTGTTTCAGTTAATGATTGTGTTTCAACCTACATATTGAATTGATGATCATTAGCACCTGTTTGGTATAATTGTTTAATCATACACCTAACTATATGCCTACAAAATCCCTGACTTTGTGCAAGTGTACCTTGAAGAATTGATGCTGTTTTGAAGGTAAAGGGTGGTCACACCAAATATGGATTTGATTTAGATTTTTCTTCTGTTCACTCACTTTGCATTTTGTTAATTGATAAATATAATCTATTACCAAGTTTATTTTTGAAAGCATTCTTAGTTTACAGCATTTTTTCACACCTGCCTAAAACTTTTGCACAGTACTGTATGTATATATAGTATACTAAATAGTGTGTATATATGTGTGTATGTTTGTATATATATATATATATATATATATATATATATAGTGTATATATATAAATGGTATACTATTTAGTTATATATATATGTGTGTATAGATATATAGTGTATATGGTATACTATATAGTGTGTGTGTGTGTATATATATAGTGTATATGTATATATAGTATACTATATAGTGTGTGTGGTGAGTATATATGTGTATATATAGTATACTATATAGTGTGTGTGTGGTGAGTATATATAGTGTGTATATGTATATATAGTATACTATATAGTGTATGTGTGTGGTGAGTATATATATATTGTGTATATGTATATATAGTATACTATATAGTGTATGTGTGTTTGGTGAGTGCATATATATATAGTGTATATGTATATATAGTATACTATATAGTGTATGTGTGTCTGTGTGGTGAATATATATATAGTGTATATGTATAGTATACTATATTTGTGTGTGGTGAGTGTATATATATAGTGTACTATATAGTGTGTGTGGTGAGTGTATATATATATATAGTATACTATATAGTGTGTGTGTGGTGAGTGTATATATATAGTGTATATGTATATATAGTACACTATATAGTGTATATGTGTGTGTGTGGTGAATGTATATATAGTGTATATGTATATATAGTATACTATATAGTGTGTGGTGAGTGTATATATATAGTGTATATGTATATATAGTATACTATATAGTGTATATGTGTGTGTGTGGTGAGTGTATATATCTATATAGTGTATATGTATATATAGTATAATATATAGTGTGTGTGTGGTGAGTGTATATATATAGTGTATATGTATATATAGTATACTATAGTGTGTGGTGAGTATATATATATATATAGTGTATATGTATATATAGTATACTATATAGTGTATATGTGTGTGTGTGGTGAGTGTATATATATAGTGTATATGTATATATAATACACTAGATAGTGTATATGTGTGTGTGTGGTGAGTGTATATATATATAGTGTATATGTATATATAGTATACTATATAGTGTGTATATGTGTGTGTGTGTGGTGAGTGTATATATATATATAGTGTGTATATGTATATATAGTATACTAAATAGTGTATGTGTGTGTGTGGTGAGTGTATATATATATATATAGTGTGTATATGTATATATAGTATACTAAATAGTGTGTATGTTTGTATATATATATATATATATATATATATTATATATATATATATATATATATATTATATATATTATATATAGTGTGTATATATAAATGGTATACTATTTAGTTTATATATATGTGTGTATAGATATATAGTGTATATGGTATACTATATAGTGTGTGTGTGTGTGTGTATATATATAGTGTATATGTATATATAGTATACTATATAGTGTGTGTGGTGAGTATATATGTGTATATATAGTATACTATATAGTGTGTGTGTGGTGAGTATATATAGTGTGTATATGTATATATAGTATACTATATAGTGTATGTGTGTCTGTGTGGTGAATATATATATAGTGTATATGTATAGTATACTATATTTGTGTGTGGTGAGTGTATATATATAGTGTACTATATAGTGTGTGTGGTGAGTGTATATGTATATATAGTATACTATATAGTGTGTGTGTGGTGAGTGTATATATATAGTGTATATGTATATATAGTACACTATATAGTGTATATGTGTGTGTGTGGTGAATGTATATATAGTGTATATGTATATATAGTATACTATATAGTGTGTGGTGAGTGTATATATATAGTGTATATGTATATATAGTATACTATATAGTGTATATGTGTGTGTGTGGTGAGTGTATATATCTATATAGTGTATATGTATATATAGTATAATATATAGTGTGTGTGGTGAGTGTATATATATAGTGTATATGTATATATAGTATACTATATAGTGTATATGTGTGTGTGGTGAGTGTGTATATATAGTGTATATGTATATATAGTATACTATATAGTGTATATGTGTGTGTGTGTGGTGAGTGTATATATATAGTGTATATGTATATATAGTATACCATATAGTGTATATGTGTGGTGAGTGTATATATATAGTGTATATGTATAGTATACTATATAGTGTGTGTGTGTGCGGAGTGTATATATATATAGTGTATATGTATATATAGTATACTATATAGTGTGTGTGTGGTGAGTGTATATGTATATATAGTATACTATATAGTGTATGTGTGTCTGTGTGGTGAATATATATATAGTGTATATGTATAGTATACTATATTTGTGTGTGGTGAGTGTATATATATAGTGTACTATATAGTGTGTGTGGTGAGTGTATATATATATATATATAGTATACTATATAGTGTGTGTGTGGTGAGTGTATATATATAGTGTATATGTATATATAGTACACTATATAGTGTATATGTGTGTGTGTGGTGAATGTATATATAGTGTATATGTATATATAGTATACTATATAGTGTGTGGTGAGTGTATATATATAATGTATATGTATATATAGTATACTATATAGTGTATATGTGTGTGTGTGTGGTGAGTGTATATATCTATATAGTGTATATGTATATATAGTATAATATATAGTGTGTGTGTGGTGAGTGTATATATATAGTGTATATGTATATATAGTATACTATATAGTGTGTGGTGAGTATATATATATAGTGTATATGTATATATAGTATACTATATAGTGTATATGTGTGTGTGTGGTGAGTGTATATATAGTGTATATGTATATATAATACACTAGATAGTGTATATGTGTGTGTGTGGTGAGTGTATATATAGTGTATATGTATATATAGTATACTAAATAGTGTATGTGTGTGTGTGGTGAGTGTATATATATATATATATATAGTGTGTATATGTATATATAGTATACTAAATAGTGTGTATGTTTGTATATATATATATATATATATATATAGTGTGTATATATATAAATGGTATACTATTTAGTTTATATATATGTGTGTATAGATATATAGTGTATATGGTATACTATATAGTGTGTGTGTGTGTGTATATATATAGTGTATATGTATATATAGTATACTATATAGTGTGTGTGGTGAGTATATATGTGTATATATAGTATACTATATAGTGTGTGTGTGGTGAGTATATATAGTGTGTATATGTATATACAGTATACTATATAGTGTATGTGTGTCTGTGTGGTGAATATATATATAGTGTATATGTATAGTATACTATATTTGTGTGTGGTGAGTGTATATATATAGTGTACTATATAGTGTGTGTGGTGAGTGTATATGTATATATAGTATACTATATAGTGTGTGTGTGGTGAGTGTATATATATAGTGTATATGTATATATAGTACACTATATAGTGTATATGTGTGTGTGTGGTGAATGTATATATAGTGTATATGTATATATAGTATACTATATAGTGTGTGGTGAGTGTATATATATAGTGTATATGTATATAGTATACTATATAGTGTATATGTGTGTGTGTGGTGAGTGTATATATCTATATAGTGTATATGTATATATAGTATAATATATAGTGTGTGTGTGGTGAGTGTATATATATAGTGTATATGTATATATAGTATACTATATAGTGTATATGTGTGTGTGGTGAGTGTGTATATATAGTGTATATGTATATATAGTATACTATATAGTGTATATGTGTGTGTGTGTGTGGTGAGTGTATATATATAGTGTATATGTATATATAGTATACCATATAGTGTATATGTGTGGTGAGTGTATATATATATAGTGTATATGTATAGTATACTATATAGTGTGTGTGTGTGCGGAGTGTATATATATATAGTGTATATGTATATATAGTATACTATATAGTGTGTGTGTGGTGAGTGTATATGTATATATAGTATACTATATAGTGTGTGTGTATGGTTAGTGTTTATATATAGTGTATATGTATATATAGTATACTATGTAGTGTATATGTGTGTGTGGTGAATGTATATATATATATATATATATATAGTGTATATGTATATATAGTATACTATATAGTGTATATGTGTGTCTGTGTGGTGAGTGTATATATATATAGTGTATATGTATATATAGTATACTATATAGTGTATATATGTGTGTGTGTGTGTGTGGTGAGTGTATATATAGTGTATTTGTATATATAGTATACTATATAGTGTATATGTGTGTGGTGAGTGTATATATATATAGTGTATATGTGTGTGTGGTGAGTGTATATATATAGTGTATATGTATATATAGTGTATATGTGTGTGTGTGGTGAGTGTATATATATATATAGAGTCTATATGTATATATAGTATACTACATAGTGTATATGTGTGTGGTGAGTGTATATATATAGTGTATATGTATATATAGTGTACTATATAGTGTATATGTGTGTGGTGAGTGTATAAATATATATAGTGTATATGTATATATAGTATACTATATAGTGTATGTGTGTGTGGTGAGTGTATATATATATATATATATATATAGTGTATATGTATATATAGTATACTATATAGTGTATGTGTGTGTGGTGAGTGTATATATATATAGTGTATATGTATATATAGTATACTATATAGTGTATGTGTGTGTGGTGAGTGTATATATATATAGTGTATATGTATATATAGTATACTATATAGTGTATGTGTGTGTGGTGAGTGTATATATATATATAGTGTATATGTGTGTGTGTGGTGAGTGTATATATATATATAGTGTATATGTATATATATAGTATACTATATAGTGTATATGTGTGTGGTGAGTGTATATATATATAGTGTATATGTATATATAGTGTACTATATAGTGTATGTGTGTGTGGTGAGTGTATAAATATATATAGTGTATATGTATATATAGTATACTATATAGTGTATGTGTGTGTGGTGAGTGTATATATATATATATATATATAGTGTATATGTATATATAGTATACTATATAGTGTATGTGTGTGTGGTGAGTGTATATATATATAGTGTATATGTATATATAGTATACTATATAGTGTATGTGTGTGTGGTGAGTGTATATATACAGTACTGTGCAAAAGTTTTAGGCAGGTGTGAAAAAATGCTGTAAAGTAAGAATGCTTTCAAAAATAAACTTGGTAATAGATTATATTTATCAATTAACAAAATGCAAAGTGAGTGAACAGAAGAAAAATCTAAATCAAATCCATATTTGGTGTGACCACCCTTTACCTTCAAAACAGCATCAATTCTTCAAGGTACACTTGCACAAAGTCAGGGATTTTGTAGGCATATAGTTAGGTGTATGATTAAACAATTATACCAAACAGGTGCTAATGATCATCAATTCAATATGTAGGTTGAAACACAATCATTAACTGAAACAGAAACAGCTGTGTAGGAGGAATAAAACTGGGTGAGGAACAGCCAAACTCAGCTAACAAGGTGAGGTTGCTGAAGACAGTTTACTGTCAAAAGTCATACACCATGGCAAGACTGAGCACAGCAACAAGACACAAGGTAGTTATACTGCATCAGCAAGGTCTCTCCCAGGCAGAAATTTCAAGGCAGACAGGGGTTTCCAGATGTGCTGTCCAAGCTCTTTTGAAGAAGCACAAAGAAACAGGCAACGTTGAGGACCGTAGACGCAGTGGTCGGCCAAGGAAACTTACTGCAGCAGATGAAAGACACATCATGCTTACTTCCCTTCGCAATCGGAAGATGTCGAGCAGTGCCATTAGCTCACAATTGGCAGAAAACAGTGGGACCCTGGTACACCCATCTACTGTCCGGAGAAGTCTGGTCAGAAGTGGCCTTCATGGAAGACTTGCGGCCAAAAAGCCATACCTCCGACGTGGAAACAAGGCCAAGCGACTCAACTATGCACGAAAACACAGGAACTGGGGTGCAGAAAAATGGCAGCAGGTGCTCTGGACTGATGAGTCAAAATTTGAAATATTTGGCTGTAGCAGAAGGCAGTTTGTTCGCCGAAGGGCTGGAGAGCGGTACACGAATGAGTGTCTGCAGGCAACAGTGAAGCATGGTGGAGGTTCCTTGCAAGTTTGGGGCTGCATTTCTGCAAATGGAGTTGGGGATTTGGTCAGAATTAATGGTATCCTCAATGCTGAGAAGTACAGGCAGATACTTATCCATCATGCAATACCATCAGGGAGGCATCTGATTGGCCCCAAATTTATTCTGCAGCATGACAACGACCCCAAACATACAGCGAAAGTCATTAAGAACTATCTTCAGTGTAAAGAAGAACAAGGAGTCCTGGAAGTGATGGTATGGCCCCCACAGAGCCCTGATCTCAACATCATCGAGTCTGTCTGGGATTACATGAAGAGAGAGAAGCAACTGAGGCTGCCTAAATCCACAGAGGAACTGTGGTTAGTTCTCCAAGATGTTTGGGCCAACCTACCTGCCGAGTTCCTTCAAAAACTGTGTGCAAGTGTACCTAGAAGAATTGATGCTGTTTTGAAGGCAAAGGGTGGTCACACCAAATATTGATTTGATGTAGATTTTTCTTCTGTTCACTCACTTTGCATTTTGTTAATTGATAAATATAAACTATTAACATGTCTATTTTTGAAAGCATTCTTACTTTACAGCATTTTTTCACACCTGCCTAAAACTTTTGCACAGTACTGTATATATAGTGTATATGTATATATAGTATACTATATAGTGTATGTGTGTGTGGTGAGTGTATATATATATATAGTGTATATGTATATATAGTATACTACATAGTGTATATGTGTGTGGTGAGTGTATATATATAGTGTATATGTATATATAGTGTACTATATATAGTGTATATGTGTGTGGTGAGTGTATAAATATATATAGTGTATATGTATATATAGTATACTATATAGTGTATGTGTGTGTGGTGAGTGTATATATATATATATATATATATAGTGTATATGTATATATAGTATACTATATAGTGTATGTGTGTGTGGTGAGTGTATATATATATAGTGTATATGTATATATAGTATACTATATAGTGTATGTGTGTGTGGTGAGTGTATATATATATATAGTGTATATGTATATATAGTATACTATATAGTGTATGTGTGTGTGGTGAGTGTATATATATATATAGTGTATATGTGTGTGTGTGGTGAGTGTATATATATATATAGTGTATATGTATATATATAGTATACTATATAGTGTATATGTGTGTGGTGAGTGTATATATATAGTGTATATGTATATATAGTGTACTATATAGTGTATGTGTATGTGTGGTGAGTGTATACATATATATATAGATAGATAGATATGTGTGTGAAATATGATTCTAGCATATTTCATTACATAGAAAAGGTTTGTGAGAGGAAAAAATCTAATACATCACAAACGTCATCAGATCTATTGTCAACACTGAAGTCATCTGATACGGCTTCATCTATAAAGAATGAAAGTCATGAACTGTTGTATGACTATAATGATGTCTGAGACCGGTTCTGCTGGTTTGGAGCCTTCAGGTCACAAACACGCTGTCATGCATGTAACGCGTCGTAGGGGGGCGCTGTTATGCATCTTCTGAACGAGCACACAATCTCTTTTAAAGCAGCAGAAACAAGCGATCGAAGCACTGCTGTGAAATACATGTGAAATAACGCCATTATAAACGGTCTGATGTTACTCAATTAAACGTGGAGCCCATAAAGAGGTTTAGTGAAGCTTAATGGGTTTGAACTCGATCGACTCCATCTGTCCTGATTATTTGATCACAGTCTGTTTTGACAGAAAACGATGTTTTCTATTATTTAATTGCTCTGCGACTCAAGAATTTTAGTTTTTCATTTTACGTTCCATTAATAATTTTCAGCCCATTTATTCCAATTACTTGCAAAGGCACTTGTTTTCACTGAACTTAATACTTTGACTGTATGATGCTTTAGTTATTTTCAATACAAACATTCACAATCCTGAAACTGACGGCAAATATATGAGAAATTCAGCACCTGTTTTTTTAATGTACATCATTTTTATTAAATCTATATATGTATATATATCTTTAAATAAATATTCTCTATTTCCAGTTTACACTAAATCACACACAAATTATATAAAAACAGTGTGAAACGAGCATGAAACTATTCATTTTAACTAAATTAATTTAATTTAATTTAATTTATTAACTAATTTTCTATTGCAAATGTGGCGTTATAAACAGTACAGTCGTTTTGGAAGAACAAAATGTTTACTTATTCGTACCAAAAACAGTCAATTATATGTGCAATATAAAGCTTCACTGTGCATATCTTAGTAAAAACACGAACCAAATAATATGAATAAAGGCTAATAATAAACGCTTTGGCTCACAGACATCATTCAGACGCACTGAACGATCGATTTTTGGTGACAAAAGTGTGTCAAGAAAAGAAAAAAAATCAGGCACGTTTTCAGTAAAATCAGTTAAAATGAACTCGGAGATGCTCGAGTCTTCGTAACATGGCTAATAAAAAAATAATAAAATGTTATAAAATAACAAAGTTATTTGGGGTGTTGAAAGTGACGGTGCTTGACCCTCATCATCTTCATCATCTTCAGCCTGTCTTGGGCTGTTTGTTCTTCTTGTTGAGGATCTTCATCAGGTTCTTGGACATGAAATACGGTTTCTCGGCGCTGCCGTCGTTCCGCTCCAGATCCTCCACTGTCCACAGAAACAAGACGAGGTTATGATGGGCATTACAGCGCCATGAACACTGATAAAGTGGAGAGAGACTCACAGAAGCACAGGAACAGCGAGTCCACACCCATGTTATACACGCTGAAGAAGCCGTGAGCGATCAGATACGAGCCGAACACCACCGTCTGTTCACACACACACACACACACACTCATTTTACAGCTGATTACACAATTTATGTCATAATTTTGTTGTAAATGACTCGGTATGTCAATTTTGACTCATCGTAATTTTGACTTTTTAAATCGAAACGCCAAAATTATGACAAAATTCATGAAATTGTGACTTTTGTCGAATAAAATGACTTGTTATTATAAGGTTATGACATTTTTATGTCAATTTTGACTTGGTACGTGAACTTATTATTACGTCGTACGTTCAACTTGCGTTATAATTTGGACTTTTTAGTCGAGTCGACGTTATGACAAAAAAAAATTCACGACAAAGTCAAAGTTATGTTGTTTTGAATTTCAACTTTTTACGTTATAATTTTGAAATTAGTATGCATATTTTGACTTATTTAAATAAAAATGGATAAAAAAATCAAAATTATGACGTTAAAGTTATGACTAAATAGTTAGAAATTAGTATGTAAATTTGGACTCGTGCGACTTATTTAAATAAAAATGGATAATGTTAAAAATGGATATTAGGGACTTCATATGAGATAAATTTACCTTGATTTTGACTTAATATGTAAATTTTGACTTATGGCGACTTATTTAAATAAAAATTGATAAAAAGTCAAAATCATGACGTCAAAGTTATGACTAAATAGTTCATGAAATTATGGCATACTAAATCAAAATTATCATTTTGACTTGAAATTAGTGTGTAAATTTGGACTTGTGCGATTTATTTAAATAAAAATGGATAAAAAAATCAAAATTATGACGTTAAAGTTATGACTAAATAGTTAGAAATTAGTATGTAAATTTGGACTCGTGCGACTTATTTAAATAAAAATGGATAATGTTAAAAATGGATATTAGGGACTTCATATGAGATAAATTTACCTTGATTTTGACTTAATATGTAAATTTTGACTTATGGCGACTTATTTAAATAAAAATTGATAAAAAGTCAAAATCATGACGTCAAAGTTATGACTAAATAGTTCATGAAATTATGGCATACTAAATCAAAATTATCATTTTGACTTGAAATTAGTGTGTAAATTTGGACTCGTGCGATTTATTTAAATAAAAATGGATAAAAAAGGCAAAACTAGGACATAAATTTACCTTGATTTTGACTTAATATGTGAATTTTGACTTCACTTTAATTGAAATTATGACTAATTCATGAAGTTGAAATTGACATTTCCACTTAGCCAATTTCAACTTGTCACAATTTTTAATTAGTATGAAAATTTTGACTTGAGTGATATATTTAAATGAAAAATTTTGAATATTAATTTAGCCTCGATTTCAACGTCAATTTCGAAAAAATTTTCGCAAATTTTGACAATTTTAATTACGACTTTTTAAGTCATAATATCGAAATAGCATGTTAAAAAATGGATAACAAAGTCAGAATATGATCATTTTACCGTTTTGTCAATTTCCACTTAGTATGTCACAGTTTTGACTTTTCCACCTAATTATTTGAAGTATTTATGTCATGTTGAAATTATGGCATAAACTGAAATTATGACATGTCTTAATATGTCAAAAGTCAAAATATATGCAAATTTGATGACATCATAACGTCAGATGCGGAACATTTGAGCAGCTGATTTTCTGACTTAAATCTCGTATAAAGTACAATGTTTCCAGAGAGAGAATGTCGCTGTGAATCTCACTATGATGGGCATCCAGTAGTAGTTGAGAGCCGCCGTTTCAAACGTGGTTCCTGGAGTCTGAATCCGGCCGGAGAAGAAGAAGAACGCCAGCACACCTGAGGAAGAGACGAGACGTCAGAGATCTGAGGTGTGTCTGTGCTGTGTGAATGTCTCTCTCTCTCTCTCTCTCTCTCACTCTCACTCTCTCTCTCTCTCTCTCACTCTCTCTCTCTCACTCTCTCTCTCTCTCTCTCACTCTCTCTCTCACTCTCTCTCTCTCTCTCTCACTCTCTCTCTCTCTCTCACTCTCACTCTCTCTCTCTCACTCTCTCTCTCTCTCTCTCACTCTCTCTCTCTCTCTCTCACTCTCTCTCTCACTCTCTCTCTCTCTCTCTCACTCTCTCTCTCACTCTCTCTCTCTCTCTCTCTCTGTGCGCATGTGCTGAGTGAGTGGGCGGAGCGTTGAGTGTGAGCGTTTGACCGGTGTGGTGTGTCAGGTACGAGTGTTTGATACTTTCTATCTTTTCTATCTTTTTATTTCATATTTATTTTCGTATTTAATTCTTACTGGTTGATAAAGAGAGGTATAGTATACCAGGGCTTCTGCCCTCGGTTTTTGTTTGGGGGGCATGGCTGCCTCAGGTAGCGCGAATTATGATTTTCTGACACGCCGTCATGGCGTTAAAATAGATTCAGTCGTAAGTGTGGAGGAATGTAGCCTGGGTATTGGAGAAGTGATTGGACATGAAAACATTGTATCTGCGTCTCGTATGAACAGCGCTATTGTTGTATTTTTGAAGACGATTGACTTAGCGAATCAGTTGGTAGAAAATGGGATCGTGGTTAATGACATTTTTACTGCGGTTCTCCCTCTTTCCACCCCCTCGAAAAAGGTAACTCTTTCGAATGTGCCACCTTTCATTTCAAATGAAGTTTTGTCTAGAATGCTTTCTCGCTATGGCAAAATAGTTTCCCCAATTAAGATGATTCCAATTGGGTGTAAGTCTCCTCTTCTGAAGCATGTTGTGTCATTTAGGCGTTACGTCTATATGATTCTACAAGATAGCGTTGATGATTTGGATCTGTCTTTAAACTTTCGGCACAACGAATTTAATTATGTCATTTTTGTTACAACAAACAGTATGAAATGTTTTGGTTGTGGTGAGACAGGGCATCTTATCCGCGCTTGTCCGGCCAAATTAAATAATCATGCCGATCGTCAACCACCGAATGACGACGCACGCGGTGTAAATATGAAAAATGATACTGCTGCGTTGCCTGCTGTTGTTGAGGTGCCTGGTACAAGTTCGGTTCAAAAATTGGTACCAGTAGCAGATGCTGAAGGAGTAGTGGGAGTTTTGCCGACAGTTAAGTCTTCTGAAGAGCAGAGTGTTGCTGCCGCTTTGGCGGAGAAAGTAAAACCATCCGCAGCGAGCGTTCAGGCAGCGGGTCAGGAGTTCGAGTCGCGAGACGGTGACGGCCCTGCTGCAGCTATGGAGCAACTTTCTTCAGACAATATAGAGCAGAATCCGTGTTCCGTGATGGATTTAGATGATTGTGCTTTTAAAACGCCTCAAAAGAGACGGTTAAAACAGCAACATATTGGCAAACAAACAAAAAGAATGGATAATTGTGAATTGAGTCAGACTGATACAGAGAGTGAAAGTGATTTCTCTGAATGTAGTGTTTCGTGTAGTTTACCTCAGAGTGGTTTTTCCAGCCGGCTTTATACTGTAGAGGATATAAAGTCTTTTCTTAAAGTAACAAAAAATGCAAGAAAAGTACGAGTTGAGGAATATTTTCCTGATGTTGCACAATTTATCGAAAAAGCTAAGGCTTTTAAGAGTGATGGAGGTTTTACTAACCAGGAAGTCTATCGATTGAAGAAAATTCTTGTGAAACTTAATGCCCAAACAGGACTCAGTGGTAACAATAATGATGTCTAATTATCATCTTGGATATTTATTCCTTTGGCTGTACTTGTTATGTCTTTTTTCTTTTTTTTCCTTTATGGGAGAATTTTCTGTTGCTTCTCTAAATGTGAATGGGGCCAGAGATATTAAGAAAAGATTTCAATTATTTGAGATTATTAAACAGAAGAAAATAGATGTCCTTTTTGCTCAAGAAACACACAGTGATATTTTAAATACTTCTGATTGGGCAAGAGAATTTGATGGTTTATCCATTTTAAGTCATTTGACCACAACTAGTGGTGGAGTTGCTATTTTATTTTCTAAGAATTTTTTTCCCTGTTCTTATCAGGTAGAGGAAATCATAAAAGGAAGACTTTTAAAAGTTACAGCTCAGTTTGAAAATCACTCCTTTACTTTCATTTGCGTGTATGTTCCAAATAATGCTTTAGAGCGAATGATCTTTCTAGATACTCTGAGTAATGTTTTAGGTAATTGTAATTCAGAAGATGTTTTAGTACTAGGTGGGGATTTTAATTGCACTGAACATATCCTCGATAGAAATCACATTGAACCACACATGCCTTCACGAAAACGCCTCGTTCAGTTAGTGAAGTCGCATGAGATTGTTGATATTTGGAGGAATTTTAATGGAATTCAGAGGCAATATACATGGGCTCATGCTTATGACAACTCAATTTCATTAGCAAGGTTGGATAGATTCTATGGTTTCAAACACCAGGTTAGTTTTTTTAGAAGCTGTTCAATTATTCCAGTTAGTTTTTCTGATCACAGCTTGATAAGGTGTGTTGTGTCTTTGAGCTCCATTAAGCCAAAAAGTGCCTACTGGCATTTTAATAACACTTTATTATGTGATAAGCATTTTAAAGATGTTTTTAAAGAATTTTGGAACAATTTTAGAACTTTGAAGTCTTCATTCCAGTCTTTACGGCAGTGGTGGGACTTTGCAAAAGTACAAATTAAGCAGTTGTGTCAACAATATACTCACAACGTCACAAGAGACATAACCCATTCTCTGAATGTAATAGAGAAAGATCTACTAGATCTTCAGGGGCTCACTGATAGTACAGGAAACTTGACCCATTATGAGACCTTTAATAAAAAGAAAAATGTATTAGCTGAGCTGCTGGACACGGTTGCACAAGGAGCTCTGGTCAGGTCTCGCTTTCAGAGCGTAGAGCTAATGGATGCACCCTCAAAATTTTTCTTCAAATTGGAAAAGAAAAATGGGCAAAGAAGGTTTATTCATGCCTTACGCTCAGATGCTGGAGCCTTATTGTCAGATCCTTCTGACATTCGAAGAAGAGCAGTTTGTTTTTATAAAGAGCTGTACAAAAGTGAACTCCCACATGAGCAAACGGCTGTGAACTTCTTCCTTGAGAATCTACCTCAGTTGTCCGAAGAGGCTAATGCTGAACTCAGTAAAGCCTTAACTTTGGATGAGTTGGAAAAAGCTCTCCAAGGTATGGAGTGTGGCAAAGCGCCTGGAGTCGATGGGCTATCAGCCGACTTCTATAAGTCCTTTTGGCCAGAAGTGGGTCCAGATCTGTTGGAAGTACTTGGGGAAAGCCTAGTCAGTGGGCAATTACCCATAAGCTGCCGAAGAGCAGTCCTCACTTTGTTGCCAAAAAAGGGAGACCTGAATGACATAAAAAACTGGAGACCAGTGAGTTTGCTGTGCAGCGATTATAAACTGCTCTCTAAGGCTCTAGCAAATAGATTGGGAGAGGTATTGGAACAAGTGATCCATCCTGACCAGACTTATTGTGTACCGGGTAGACGAATTTTTGATAATATATCTTTTATTAGAGACGTTTTAGACATTGGTAAGAATCTCAACTTAGATTTTGGCCTGGTGTCATTAGATCAGGAAAAAGCTTTTGATCGAGTGGAACACAACTATTTATGGGATGTCTTGGCAGCTTTTGGTTTTAGCCCTGATTTTATCTCTATGATAAAGGTTTTGTACAGTGATGTTGAGAGTATATTGAGAGTTAATGGTGACTTATGTGCTCCTTTTAAGGTTTCTAGAGGGGTTAGACAGGGTTGTGCCTTGTCTGGTATGCTCTATGCTTTATCAATAGAACCTCTTTTAAATAAATTAAGAACTGATTTGCATGGTTTGCACATTGTGGATTGTCCAAAAGCTTTTAAATTATCGGCATATGCTGATGACGTGGTTATTTTAATCAGTTGCCAGAGAGATGTAAACTTGCTACTTAAGTTATTAAAAGATTTCAATGTTTTTTCCTCCACAAAGGTAAATTGGTCTAAATGCGACACCATATTGGTCGGAAATTGGTTAAATGGAGAGCCAAGTCTCCCAAATGGTCTAACCTGGTCGAGGGAGGGTTTTAAATACCTTGGAGTGTTTTTAGGAAGTGAAATGGTAGTGAGGAAAAATTTTGAAGGGGTGGTCGAAAAAATAAAAGGTCGTCTTGATAAATGGAAATATTTGCTTCCAAAAATGTCATACAGGGGGCGTATATTGATAATTAACAACCTGGTAGCATCTTCTCTCTGGCATCGTTTAATTTGTGTAGATCCTCCACCAGATTTTTTGTTAAAGGTTCAGTCAATGTTAATTGATTTCTTTTGGGACAAGCTGCACTGGGTTCCAAAAGCAGTTTTATATTTGCCGAAGGAAGAAGGAGGACATGGACTAAATCATCTACAGAGCAGAATAGCAGCTTTCCGGCTTCAATTTGTACAGAGACTCTTGACTGGATCAGCAGACTCAAATTGGAAGTCTATAGCCTTTGCTATTCTACGAAATTTTGAGGGCTTAGGCCTGGACAAAACTTTGTTTTGGTTAGATCCCAAAAAGATGGATGTTTTCAAGTTACCTGTTTTTTATCGGAACCTTTTTAAAGTTTGGTCTCTCTTCACAATAAAAAGGTCCAGTACAAGCTCATTGCACTGGTTATTACAAGAACCTTTAATTCATGGTTCACGCATGGACATTTCTAATGAAGGACCGCTCCCTGCACTTGAAGAAATTCTTCTTTCTTCCAGAGTATTGACACTTGGACAACTAACGAGGATAGCAGGAACAGGTTTCAACAATGTTGAATCAGTGGCTGGAAATTTGGATCTTCACTCAAAACGCATAACAGCTAAACTTCTTGAAAAGTGGAGGCTTGTTCTCACAGTTGCAGAAGTCAGACTGCTGGAGGACTACTCAAAGGGTTTAATTTCTCCAGACTGTAGAGATCCTTTTCCTAATCTTTTGTTATTTCCTAAGTTAGAAGATTGTAAAGGGGTTTTATTATTATCTGAAAATTTGATTTTAACTGGTTCTGAACCGGCTTCTGGAAAAGCCTTGTATAAAAGCTGTGTCAAATCCCTGAATAAAAAGTTATTAGATAACAGGGTAGATACACCTTGGCGTACTATCCTCCAGTTGGAAGAAGGTTCAAAACCAGAATGGAGAGCTCTTTATAAGTCACCATTAGCTAAGAAAATAGGAGATTTACAGTGGAGAATTTTGCATGGTGCAATTGCTGTCAATTCTTTTATTTCTGTTTTAAATCCTGTTGTTGAACAAGGTTGCCCTTTTTGTTTACAAAGAGAGACTGTGTTTCACATGTTTATGCAATGTGGCAGACTAAAACCATTGTTCATTGTGTTGCAGAATTTTTTTGTTTGTTTTGGTGAAACCTTTTCTATTAGTATTTTTATTTGTGGTTTTAAATATGTGCAGAGACACCGTTTTAAGTGTCAGCTTGTAAACTTTTTATTAGGCCAAGCTAAAATGGCAATTTACAATACTAGAAAGGTCAAGATTGAACAAAACTTGAATTGTGATTTAAGAGCTGTGTTTTTCAATTCTGTGAAGTCCAGAATTCTAGTTGATTTTCATTATTTCAAAGCAATGAATGATCTTGTTTCTTTTCATTTGATTTGGTGTTTCAAAGAAGCTTTGTGTGAGGTCATTGAAGATAATCTATACTTTGCACCTCTCTTAAGTTAATTTTGTTTTTTTTTGTTTGTTTTTTTTTGTTTGTTTTATTTGTGTGTTAAATGGCTGGATAATGTTTTAGATTTTGTAATAAAGGACTTTTAAAATTCAAATTCTCTCTCACTCTCTCTCTCTCTCTCTCTCTCACTCTCTCTCTCTCACTCTCTCACTCTCTCTCTCTCTCTCTCACTCTCTCTCTCTCACTCTCACTCTCTCTCTCTCTCACTCTCTCTCACTCTCTCTCTCTCTCACTCTCTCTCTCTCTCTCACTCTCTCTCACTCTCTCTCACTCTCACTCTCTCTCTCTCTCTCTCACTCTCTCACTCTCTCTCACTCTCTCTCTCTCTCACTCTCACTCTCTCTCTCTCTCTCACTCTCTCTCTCTCTCTCTCTCTCACTCTCTCTCACTCTCACTCTCTCTCTCTCTCTCTCTCTCTCTCTCTCTCTCTCTCTCTCTCACTCTCTCTCTCACTCTCACCCTCTCTCTCTCTCTCTCACTCACCCACTCCACCGACCACCAGCAGCTTCCCGAAGAACAGCAGCAGATCCGTGACTTTATCCAGTACCACCACCCTGAGCAGAGTACCAATTTTCGACTTGTCAATTTCATCTTTTTGTCATAATTATATCTTTTTAAGTACATTTTTACTGTCAATTTTATGTTAACAATATGGTATTTTGTCAGTTTTTCCTTAGTATGTTTTTATGTCATAATTATGACTCAAGTCATAATTTTTTAGTCAATTTCAACTTTTTATGTCATAAATGTCAGTTTTTACATTGAAATTGACACTTTTTCATAGTCATAATTTCTTAAAGACTTCGATTTTTCGATTTCAATGATTTTTTTTATCATTATTTATTTCAATCTTTTTAGGAAGTAATAATTTAGAGTTTTTATATCATATTTCTGACTTTTTAAGTCAAAATTTTAACTGTCATTTTTTGTCTTTTTATGTCATAAACGTGACGTTTTGTCATAATTACGGCATATTACGTATGTTATAATTTCGATAATTTTTTATGTCAATTTTTCAACATTTAGTCAATTAAATTTTCAAGTCATAATTGCAAAGTTATGATATTTCATGTCAGTTTTTACTCCGTATGTCATAATTTAGACAACTTTTTATCCTAATCGTGACTTTTTTTAAGTCAAAGACTGTCAATGTAGACATTTTATCATAATTGTGTTTTTA
This sequence comes from Opsariichthys bidens, assembly GCA_037194245.1. Taxonomy (NCBI): domain Eukaryota; kingdom Metazoa; phylum Chordata; class Actinopteri; order Cypriniformes; family Xenocyprididae; genus Opsariichthys; species Opsariichthys bidens. The sequence continues at coordinate 10,178,564 of CM074306.1, forward strand.
TTTCATTTTAATTTTGACTTAGTTTTGACTAAATAATGAACATTTACCAAAGCATGATTTTTTTCTTAGGTGGCAGAAATGGGCTTTCATAAGAAAACCTCAGCCAATCAGAAAGGCGTGTGGGCGGAGCCTCTATTTTTATTTAAATCAAATGCATTCATTTATCATTTATTTATTAATTTATTAATTTTTTTATTTTAGTCGAATCGATGAATCAGATTTTATTCATTCATTTGTCCATTTTTTTGCTCTTCTCACCGTACGATGTTCCTCATGAGCAGAGAGAAGGCGTTCTTCGCGGACACACAGAAGTTCTTCCCGTAGATGGCGATCTGTAATCCACAGAAACACTGACACTGACTCGTTCCTTCATCCGGCTGACGGTTTGATCAGCGAGAGAGGGTTTACGTACCATGATGTAAGCGTTCCTGTTGATGAACTTGATGAACTTCTCCAGACACCAGAAGCAGCATTTGAGACAGCACATGAGGAAGCGCGTGCAGGGGTTCTGAGCCTCTGAACAACAACAGCATCGCACGGTTTATCGACGCACAGTTTGATTGAACATATTAACGTTTTGAGAGGACAAAAGGTGTCTCTGACCTTTGAACTTGTGGTCCAGATACTCCAGGATGATCCGGACGATCTGCACCAGCGTGAGGATCAGAGCGCCGAACGCCAGAGAGCCCACGTGATACCTGATTCCCGCAGGAAAACACCAAGCATTTCCCTTATTAATGTTCACATATTCCAGGCAAACCTTATTCATAAACGCAGCTGTGAGTATGAGCGCCATCTAGTGGCTCTTCCTCTCAACCATAAAGTGCACTTTATCTTAAAAAAAAAAGTTTTATGAACTAATCAAATTTTAAAAATACTTTGAAATGTCTTTTATCTTCACATCATCAGGACTGAAAGGAAAAATAATATATAATATAATATAAAAACGTGAACTAATATTTTATTGCTTTTTTATTATAAACAATAAATGCAATTATATTAAATACCATATTATTATTATCTACTTTAAATCTTGATGGATAAATATATAAAAACTCATTAAAACTCAAGTCATTGTATTTTTTTTATTATAAACAATAAATAAAATTATATTAAATACCATATTATTATTATCTACTTTAAATCTTGATGGATAAATATATAAAAACTCATTAAAACTCAAGTCATTGTATTTTTTTTATTATAAACAATAAATAAAATTATATTAAATACCATATTATTATTATCTACTTTAAATCTTGATGGATAAATATATAAAAACTCATTAAAACTCAAGTCATTCTATTTTTTTATTATAAACAATAAATAAAATTATATTAAATACCATATTATTATTATCTACTTTAAATCTTGATGGATAAATATATAAAAACTCAAGTCATTCTATTTTTTTATTATAAACAATGCATCAAATTATATTAAATGGCATATTTATAATTATTATTAATACTATTACTACTATTATTAATAATAATAATAATAATACCTGCAAGTGAAATCCTGATTTATAAATATGAATAAATATTTTAAGACTCTTAAGTCATTGTATTGAATTTATATTATACACACACACATATATATATATAATACATTAAATCATGTTAAATGGCATATTTATTATTATTATTATTACTATTATTATTAAATCCTGATTGACAAATATTGATTAAATATTTTAAGTTTTATTTTAAGTCACTGTACTGAATTATTAGTAAAAGTAATAAATTAAAATGACACTTGAAATGATAATGATTAAAATTTGTGTAAATATAGTATAAATAATAATAGAAAACTATATATAAATGGAAAATAAATACAGAATAAATAAATGAGACTATTAGTTGACGGCTGGACATTTAATTCACGCTCTTAAAATAAAGGATCCTAAAGATTTTTTAGAATTTTTCATGAAAGATTCATGTGAAGAAGATTTTAATAATCGGATGAAGCTCTTCCTCTATAAAGACTCTCGTGTGGATGTTCAGGGAGTTTCCTCACCGCAGCGCTCTCATGAAGGACTGGCTCAGAGGGAATGTTGGGATATCTGCGGGTTTCCTGAAGGCCCAGTAATACGAGGCGAAGGCTCCGGCCAGCGTACAGTGACCCAGAGCGATGACGAAGTTCACGCACCACAGGAACGCCACCACGTTATAGATCTGCAGGTTAAACAGGTTCCTCTGGAACAAACCCTCCGTGTTGTAGTTGATGAAGACGCAGCGCGCCGACGGACAGTCGGGATACTGAGTGCTGTTGAACGTCTGAGGAGGAACACAAGCACAAACCGGATCAAACGTGAACATGAAGAATCCTGACTCTGGAGACTCAGAGGAGATCTGAGTGATGTGACAAATGAACTTGATATGAACTCAAACAATGATCTGAGCAGAGAGAGTGTGTGTGTGTGTGGGTATTCCCAACATTACGAGGACCAAATGTCCCCACAGGTAAATTTTGATCTTGTGGGGACATTTTGTTGGTCCCCATGAGGAAACAAGCTTATCAATCATACAGAATGATCTTTTTTGAAAATGTAAAATAGCAGAACATGTTCTGTGATGGGTAGGTTTAGGGGTGGGGGTGGGGGGGACAGAATGTACAGTTTGTACAGTTGAAAAACCATTACGCCTATGGAATGTCCCCATAAAACATGAAAACACAACATGAGTGTGTGTGTGTCTGTGAGAGTGTGTGTGTATATATGGATGTGTGTGTGTGAGAGTGTGTGTTTGTGTGTGTGTGAGTGCATATATGGGTGTGTGTGAGAGTGTGTGTGTGTGTGTATATGTATATATATGGGTGTGTGTGAGAGTGTGTGTTTGTGTGTGTAATTGTAAATGTGTGTGTGTGTGTGTAAGAGTGTGTGAAACGTGTGTGTGTGTGTGTGTAAATGTTTGTGTGTAAGTGTGTATATGTGCGTGTATGAGAGAGATTGTGTAAGTGTAAATGTGTGTGTGTATGTATGTGTGTGTGTGTGTGCTTGATTTCATGATTTATGAGGACACAAATGTGTATAATGTCATGGGTATTACACAGGTATTATTACGTAAACATGTTTTATGAGGACATTTCATGATCTTCAAATAGCTTTAAAAACATACTAAACAATGTTTTATTAAAAATGTAAAATAGCAGAACATTTAGTGTGATGGGTAGGTTTAGGGGTGGGGGTAGTGTAGGGGGACAGAATGTACAGTTTGTACAGTAGAAAAACCATTACGCCTATGGATTGTCCCCATAAAACATGAAAACAACGTGTGTGTGTGTTTCTGACCTCCGGGTCACAGGTCTCGTTGGCTCGTATGTCTCTGCAGTTGTTCTGTGTGGAGTTCATCGCCACCACTTTGTACACGGGACCACCTGACGTGGCCAGATATCTGAACACACACTCAGTCAAAGATTCACAACATACACACATGAAAACACACTCAATACACAACTGAACATTCATATTCAGATGAGGAACACACACACACACACAGAAGGATACAGCGCAGTGATGCCCCAGTACGACACACACACCAACAGCAGCACAAACGTGACGACGGGATAGAAAAGTGTTGACATCATGTGACCCAACGCCCTGAAAAACACACACACACGTTTACTCACTACTTAACTTAAACTCACACACACTGTAATTTATCAAATCAATTCAAACATGATCATGGTCATATTATGGATGTGTGTGTGTGTGTTCTGGGATCTCGTTTACTTGCTGGTCTCCTGAATGAGAGCGATGGCGATGAGGATACGAGTCCTGAGGAAGATCAGCGCCAGCAGCAGAACCGCCTCCACGATACACAGAATAATCACTGCAACACACACAGTCGCGCTTCCTTCATTATTCACATTGAAATAGACTATAAAATATATTATTATTATTATGTGCTGGGTAAATCCTGATGGATAAATATGCATTTTTAATATGTATTTTATGTATTATAATATAAAACACTTTTAAGTCATTTTATTGAATTTATTTGAATTTATTATAAATTATTATAAATAATCCTGATTAATATGAACAATATTTTAAGACTCTTAATTTGTTGTACTGTATTGAATTGAATCTAAATTAATATAGATTAAATGAAGAAGTTTGTCATGAGAATGAAGCACATTAAAATTATAAGAGAAATTGAACATAGCTGTAGTATTTATATTTAAATTAAATAAATTTTTTGTTTAATTTAATATAAATAAAATAAAATTGGCATGTGAATGAAGCACATTACAATTAAAACAGAAATTAAACAGATATAGCTCTAGTATTTTTATTAAATTTAAAATATATTTTTTTAAAGTTTGTCGTGTGAATTAAGCAAATTATCCGAGAGGCGTAAATTAAATAAAGTTATCAGGCAAATGAGGCAGATTAGAATTAATACAGAAACAAAACAGTTATAAATTTTATTTTGCAAATATAATTGAAATACTTGAGCTATATAATTTGATAAAATTTTAAAGTTTGTAAAGCAAAAGAAGCACATTAAAATTAAAAGAGAAACTGAACATAGCTGTAGTATTTAAATTACAATTAAATTAAATTTCAGTTTAATTTAATATAAATAAAATAAAGTTGTCATGCAAATGAAGATTAGAATTAAAACAGAAAGGAAACAGGTATTTAAATTGAATTCAGATTAAATTCTATATAATTTTAATTTAATGTACTATAAATTGAATAAAGTTGCCATGGAGATGAAGCACATTAGAATTAAAACAAACTGAACAGAGATGAAGTTAATCTTATATTCAGATTAAATTCTATTTAATTTTAATTTAATGTAGTATAAATTAAATTCAAAACATTATCATGCAAGAGAAAATACATTAAAATTAAATTAAAATTCTATTTAATTTTAATTTAATGTAATATAAATTGAATAAAGTTGCCATGGAGATGAAGCACATTAGAATTAAAACAGAAATTGAACAAAGATGAATTTAATCTTATATTCAGAATAAATTCTATTTAATTTGAATTTAATGTAGTATAAATTAAATTCAAAACATTATCATGCAAGAGAAAATACATTAAAATTAAATTAAAATTCTATTTAATTTTAATTTAATGTAGTATAAATTAAACGTAAAAAGTTCACACAAAAGAAGCATTAAAAGAGAAATTGAACAAAGATGAAGTTAATCATATTCAGAATAAATTCTATTTAATTTTGATTTAATGTAGTATAAATTAAATCAAAACATTATCATGCAAGAGAAAATACATTAAAATTAAAGTAAAATTCTATTTAATTTTAATTTAATGTAATATAAATTGACTAAAGTTGCCATGAAGATGAAGCACATTAGAATTAAAACAGAAACTGAACAGAGATGAAACTAATCTTATATTCAGATTAAATTCTATTTAACTTTAATTCAATGTGGTATAAATTAAATGTAAAAAGTTCACACAAAAGAAGCATTAAAAGAGAAATTGAACAAAGATGAAGTTAATCTTATATTCAGAATAAATTCTATTTAATTTCAATTCAATGTAGTATAAATTAAATTCAAAACGTTATCATGCAAGAGAAAATACATTAAAATTAAATTAAAATTCTATTTAATTTTAATTCAATGTAGTATAAATTAAATTCAAAACGTTATCATGCAAGAGAAAATACATTAAAATTAAATTAAAATTCTATTTAATTTTAATTTAATGTAATATAAATTGACTAAAGTTGCCATGTAGATGAAGCACATTAGAATTAAAAGAGAAATTGAACTGCATTATGAACTTGACATCTGTATTTTGTGTGGAGTTTGTGGACTCACAGAAGGCCAGCCAGGTGTCTCGCACCTGCAGATAGACGTTGACGTTGGTGGTGAAGCCCACGTTACTGAAGGTCAGGCTGGAGCTGGCCAGAGACATGTACTCGTTATAGCAGTACCAGATACCTGACGGACATCAGCACGAGTTAAACGACTCAAACATGATCAGCCCAACATGTTTATATCAGCATGAAGTTACTGACTGACATTATTCATTAATCTTCAGTTAAATCATGTGAAGCCTTGTCAGCATGATTCAACAGGTTTCCAGCATCTAGTTCGTTATTAAAGCAACAGAATCACAGTCACACTAAATAATGTGATTTTGTGGTAGTGAGGTTTCATCTGAAAGAACAAGTTGGACAGCCTCAGATGAACATGTCAGATAAGGGATCTATCACTGGATGATGTCATAGCTGTTCAGAACACAATGTAACAGTTTAAAAACACCTACCGAACGCTCCGACCGCCAGAACCCCGATGATCAGAACCCAGACCAGGACGGGCGCCGTGAAGCGCAGCAGCAGGAGGAAGAGGACGCTGACCACCATCGCAATGACCAGACCACTGACACACACACACACACATATAAAATGTCCAACTTTGCACCTTATTTCAAATATTTTAGTTTAAACTGCAACAAAAATGGGTCTGTTGACAATAAAAAAATATTAAAAAAATTAAAAATACTAGAAAATCAATTGTTTTCCAAATAAATGCTGCGTATAAATACAAATAAAATTTTATTATTTTATAAAAAATATATATATGTAACAATATAAACATGAATAATAAATAAACTGTAAATATTAATAATAATTATTATTATTATTACATTATACACATATTGTAACGTATATGTATGTTTATATATATATATATATATAAAATTATTAAATTAATTTCTATTTAAAATGCATGTTTTAATGTACATACTGTTACTTGACATAAAATACAATATTAAAAAATTGGCAACATTTTTCCTTTTAATTTAGTTTAACTTGATAACTAAAACTAAAATAAAAAAGTATAAAAATTATACAGACATTTTTAAAAAACTAAAGTTTTAACTAAAATAAAAATGAAAATGATTGAAAATGTTAATTAAAAAAATAATAGTATCTAAATACTAGATATTAAAATAAAAAGTTATATAATATATAAAAGTTAAATAATAAATTAATAAAATTATTGAAACTCAAAAGTCACACTTTGAAAATGATTCAAAAGCATATAAAAGTATGAATTTCACTGCATAAATAACAAAAATACACTGCATTTGTGTAAAAAAATGCTAAGAAACCAGTTGATAGTAATAGTAGTTATATGAATTACATATATATATATATATATATATATATAGTGTTTAAATTAATTTGAGTTGTGTGTTTGCTTATAACACATAAATTGATGAAATGCAGAGAATAAAGTTCTTAATTGCATTTCTTTCACTATTTAATAATTAAGAATATAAGGATTCATTATTAATTATAAATAAATGATCATTCATTTAAAAGAAGGTATTGAAGATCTGGACTCACGCTACGATCCACTGCCACGACTTCGCAAAGTCCTCGAAGATCCTCAGGCCGACGTCTTTGATGTTGAATCCGTTGGCCAGGTCGCTGTGAACACAGACGCAGGTGAGAATCACCGACACAAACCCTGATCGGCGCGTCCCGGGAGGAAGCTGCGCTCTCTGTAAAGCTGAAGACGCTTTACAAAGCATTTGTAATCACAAATGAAGCTCGAGAGAAGCAGACAGACAGACTAGAAGCTCTAAATCGACTACAGCGACTCGTCCTTCACCCCGAGACACAGACAGACGGACAGACAGACGGACAGACAGATGGACGTCTACTGCTACACACGAACACTATCTGTCAGTCACTCACTTTGACGCTCCTCCAGCTCTGGTAACATGAGAGAGACACGCGTCAGTCAACATGATCATCTACTCAATCTGACACTTATAAACAACTAAATATACTTTAATTTAAGTTTCTATAATTAGTTGTATATAAACTGATACACAATTTTCATTGGCTGATGCTGAGATCTAGAGCGCAGGATGAGCAGAAGATGAATCACACAAAACAGACATTTAATGAGATGGACAGAAATTGAGTCTTATCTCTTGACTAATAAATCAATCAATTTTGTTAAAGTGTTATTTTAGTATTATTTATATACTATTACAATATTTAATAATATTTTATTAGGTTTTTTTTAATTGATTTATTTTTAGGAATATATTTCTTATATATTTTTTTTCATTTAATATTTATATTTTTTATTTCAAATTAATTATAATTAATGAAATTTTAAAGTTTTTTTTTTTTTTAGTTTTTTTATGTTTTAGTTAACAATTAACAGCAATGCTGTTAATCAGCCAAATGGAACTATTATTTTAGTATTATTTATATATTTATTAATACTTTTTATTTTCAGTTTTAGTAATTTTGTTATGATTTTTTCCCTAGCTTTCGTTTATTTTTATTTTAGCGTTAAATACTTAATCTTAATTCATTTAGATGTCAAGGCAACATTTCTTAAGGTTTGAGATTTTTATTTTATTTCAGTTTTATTTCAATTAACAAAAACTTTTTAATTCTTTTATTTTTTATTTTGGTTAACAATAACAGCTGATGATGATCATCTCAAAATGAACAAGTACTGATGAACCAGTCGATCACTGGAGTGTAAATCAGGATTTAATTATTGGTATGTTTACTTCATTAGTGTGTGTGTGTGTGTGTGTGTTTGTGATTTATGTGGAAACAAATGTGCATAATGTCATGGGAATTACACTGGTATTACGATGTAAACATGTTTTATGAGGACACAAATGTGCATAATGTCATGGGTATTACACTGGTATTATGACATAAACATGTTTTATGAGGACACAAATGTGTATAATGTCATGGGTATTACACTGGTATTACGACGTAGACATGTTTTATGAGGACGCAAATGTGCATAATGCCATGGGTATTACACTGGTATTATGACGTAAACATGTTTTATGAGGACACAAATGTGCATAATGCCATGGGTATTACACTGGTAATATGACGTAAACATGTTTTATGAGGACACAAATGTGCATAATGCAATGGGTATTACACTGGTATTATGACGTAAACATGTTTTATGAGGACACAAATGTGCATAATGTCATGGGTATTACACTGGTAATATGACGTAAACATGTTTTATGAGGACACAAATGTGCATAATGCAATGGGTATTACACTGGTATTATGACGTAAACATGTTTTATGAGGACACAAATGTGCATAATGCAATGGGTATTACACTGGTATTATGACGTAAACATGTTTTATGAGGACACAAATGTGCATAATGCCATGGGTATTACACTGGTAATATGACGTAAACATGTTTTATGAGGACACAAATGTGCATAATGCAATGGGTATTACACTGGTATTATGACGTAAACATGTTTTATGAGGACACAAATGTGCATAATGCCATGGGTATTACACTGGTAATATGACGTAAACATGTTTTATGAGGACACAAATGTGCATAATGCCATGGGTATTACACTGGTAATATGACGTAAACATGTTTTATGAGGACACAAATGTGCATAATGTCATGGGTATTACACTGGTAATATGACGTAAACATGTTTTATGAGGACACAAATGTGCATAATGTCATGGGTATTACACTGGTATTTGACGTAAACATGTTTTATGAGGACACAAATGTGCATAATGTCATGGGTATTACACTGGTATTATGACGTAAACATGTTTTATGAGGACATTTCATGAATCCTCATATTGAATATAGCTTTAAAAACATACTAAACAATGTTTTATTAAAAATATAAAAATGCAGAACATTTTCTGGGATGGGTAGGTTTAGGGGTAGGGGTAGTGTAGGGGGGCAGAATGTACAGTTTGTACAGTATAAAAACCATTACGCCTATGGAATGTCCCCATAAAACATGAAAACGATGTGTGTGTGTGTATGTGTGTGTGTGAGAGAGAGTGTGTATTTACCCTGTAGCGTTCTTGATCGCTGCTACAGTCTGATTTTTATCCAATCCTGGAAGACTGAAGTTTTCAGGAACGTTACTGGGATTATACGCGTTTCCTCCGAAACTGGGCAAACACCGTCCCAACACTAGACAGACAGACAGGTGAGGATATTAACAAGAATAATAAATGAGCTGCTTTGAGGTGTCTTCATCTTCTGTCACTCACCGGAGGTTGTCGGCATGTAGTAAAACGGACACAACTCTTTATTTATAATCTCCGTAGCTGACTGAGAGAGAGAGAGAGAGAGAGAGAGAGAGAGAGAGATGTCGAACGTTGTAAGAAAACAACCACATTATAGATCAGCATAGGTGCAGCATATTTCTTTATTAAAGGTATAAATCATCATATTCTCCTCCTCATGTCGGTCCAAACCTGTATGAGTTTCTTCTGTGAAATCCTGGATGTTTTGAAGAGTCTTCACACTTCTAATACTATTATTATTACGAGACAATCTTAAACACAAGCACCAGTGAGAAACGTTGCCTTTACAACTATCTGACATGATGCAAGTTAAAAAAATTATACTAAAATTTCATTTTATGCCAAGTAACACAATTCTTTATGGTTTTACCCTTTGATTAGGGACGAGAAGAGTGACGGTTTAAATCTTTCTATTGAAAGTTTTGTGTTCAACAGAAGAGAGTCAGTCATCCAGGTTTGGAACGACATGAGGGTCAGCGAATGAAGACAGAACTGTCCTTTCCCTCTAAACTCACACTGATACTTACTAAGTTAGTGCCTTGGAGCTGGAAGGACGGGACGCAGAACTCCTGTTTGAAAAAAATGGCCTGGTTTGCTTTTGGAAAATAGGCACCAGGAGGCAAAATCCAGAACTCTGACGGACACGACTTCACACACACCTACAGCCGCAAAACACAAACATCTAATGTCACACACCTTCCCTCAAGACAAACATCTCAGCAGGAGACCGGATGAACCTGTTATCACTGAAAAACTATAATTGTTATTAATTTATGGGACACTTTTGTATTTATTTCTGTATTTTCAGTACATTTTTATTAGTTTTATTTTTATTTTTTATGTCTATATTGTTTTTATACATTTTTATTTCAGCTTCAGTTTTACTTTTAGTTAAGTTAAAAGAAATAAAAATGAGATATATCCGCTGTCGGGCAAAACCATGTATCTCCATGTTTCGCCATTTTACATTACTATCGGTCGCGCTTTACATCTGTCTGCGGCTTTTGCAAATATTTAACCAATGAAAAGTTTTAAAAAGAGCTTGTGACTAAACCTTGCAACTCCATTGGCTGTCAGTCAATCCTCATAACTCCACCTCTATAGTGAATGATGTGCCACACACAGTTTGGAGCGTCTCTGCTTGTTTGCAATGCAATGATAAATAAATGAATAAGTACAGTGTTTTCTTTAGTGTTTCTTTATATATATATATATATATATATATATATATATATATTTATATATATAGGCTAATGTTTTATGTATTTGAGGAGTGGAGAAGAGCGTCTTAGTCTGGCATTTGTCGTCAAGTCACAGCTAATACTGACTTAAATAGCCTGTGTAGCTCTTCATCTTTAAAAATAACATAAGATTTTGGACAAATGTCAGTAAAAACCGAGAGCCCACATTAGCTATAGTAACTTTACAACCTGTAAGATGATGAAAATGTAACGTGAAGCACTTACTTCCTCAGATTTGGCCGTTCTAATGACGGATAAAACACAACATTTGCCGGTCAAACGCATTTGAGCTTGATTTTAGTAAAATATTAATAATATAATGACACATGCAAGTGTCTCACTATATATAAAGCCACAATACTAACTTTGGCAATACCGTGTCTAAATATTAAAATATATATATACATAGTATTTTTTTAAGTTTCCTGAAAGTAGTGTTTTTGGGAATACGAGCTTTCCGCCCGGCAACGACGATATAGTTAAATGTGATAGGCTGAATGTAAACGCAATACTGTAATCCACACACGATTCAAAAACTCCACACTAATTTAATATGCAAATATGCCACCCAATCACAGCAGTGGGCGTTGACATTGAAGTCTTAAAGGAGACACGCCCCTATTAAACAGTGTGTTCAAACTAGAGGGTCAAAATCAGAGTATAAAATGGCCAAATTATGTAATGTCTTATCAAAATCATGAGTGGACTTTAGGGAGGATATAATGGTACCTGTGTGGTGGGACACTGGAGACCCTGCAGCGCCGCAGCCATGATGTTGGTCGCTGTGGCGCATTTGACGATGTCAAAATACATGACGTTGGGTTTATCCCTGAGAAACACGAGACATGAGCGTCAGACAACTACAAATCAAGTCCAGAGGATTCTCCAGAACGACTGACGGAAAATCTCACTTGTTCTGTCCGATTCCGCAGAACATTCCCGTGGAGTTTCTGGGATACAGCACGTGCCGAGGGTCTCCGTACAGCCAGGCTGCAAATGATTTCACATCAAATACACACATATTAATAGCAGAAGAGACAGTAAATGTATATTCTTCTCATCTGATAGTGTTGAATCCATAATCATACTGAATGATATCAAGATTAATATTCAGTAATATTAACAGACGAGAGCAAAACATGAACTCCGCTTCATGTTGTCCATAACAACAGCCCTGAAGCGTGGTAAAATCACTGTAACGCTTTAGTAAACTGTAATTAATGTCTGTAATTAGTCCTTAGACTCTAATTAGTGTCTCGTTTGGTCCTCATCAGCTGTAGTTTGAGCTCACACACAAACACACAGTAAATAATGAAGTTTAGATGATAAACTCTAAACATTCGGGTCATGTGATCAAACAGACACACCACAGCTTCTCGTTCAGTCGCATTCAGAAGGTCCGGATTATCAGAATTTTAATTTAATTTAAGAATTTGTATTCATTTAATTTGTTTCTTTTTTTAATGTCTTTTAATGTGCTTTGAAAATAAAAAATAAAATAAAATAAATAACTCAATAAAAAAAATAAAATATAAAATAAAATAAATAACAAATAAAATTTTAAAAAATAACGTAACATGAAAATAAAATAAATAATAAAAAATACTTAAATATAAAAATAAATAAATAAAAATAAAATTAAAAAAATAATAATATTTGTCTTTATGGTTATATTTTATCTAGTGCAAAGTTCGAAAAGTTCAATTTGAATTGAGGTGAACTAAAGGTCACTTCCTTCCATTCAAATTCAAACTGATTCTGTATTCAAAATCATTAAATAATATTAAAAATTAAGTTTTACGTTTGCTTTTAAGATTTGCTTTGTCTACAGCAATTCTTGAATATATAGATTTTATATTGAGCTCTAAATAAACTCGTGTCTGTGTGTTTTTCTGCTCTCAGTCAGCAGAAACGATCACATGGTGTTACCCATAACCCCCTGCCCTCTTCAGCATTTACATGCTGCACATTAAGGAGAGGCAGGTCGAGTTAAATTTCCATACTGCTTTCAGGTAAAAGTAAACACAGCGTCAATCCACAGCGAGTCTGTCAGCGGAAGAACCGCAGAGGAACAGAGAGACGGGCCGACAGGAACTTACCCAGAATTCCCACCACCATGTAACCGACGATGACCAGCATGAACAGAGCACAGCATATGATGTCAGTACAGCTCCTGCAGACCGGCCGGGTCACATGTCACCCCACATTTAAAAATTACACAATAACAACATTATTATTTGTAAAAAAAAATAATAATAATTTTTTGCATTGTTTGGATGATTTTCATGACAATTACATATTTTATTAATGCATTAAGGATAATTACATGTCTGACAAAAATATAATAATGTTTATTGGTTCAATTGAAAAGCAATATTATATTATAATTTCACTGCAGCCTAGTTTATTCTGAAAGAAAAATGTAAATGTAAACTATTATGAGAATTATTAATATGGATGGAATAATTACCAAATGTAATTATTCTAAATTTATACAAAATATAATTATTCTAAATTTATACAAAATGTCATTATTCTGCTGCCTAATTTATTCTAAAAACATAAAATGATGAGGAATTATTATAAATATAGAATAATTACCTAATTTAATTATTCTATATTTATGCAGAATGCAATTAATCTGTATTTGTTTGCTGCAAAATTCATTCTAAAAAATTAAAAAGTTTAAAAAAATTGAAGACGATTATTAAAAATATGGATGAAATAATTACAAAAAGCAATTCTATATTGACACTAATTGTAATTATTTTGTATTTGTTTGCCACCTAATTTAATATACATATATATATATATATATATATATATATATATATATATATATATATATATATATAATATATTAAAGTAAAAAAATATGAGTATTATTATTAATATATAATTACAAAATGTAATTATTCTGTATTTATATGCTGCCTAATTTATTCTAAAAGATAAATAAAAAAAAATATATATAATAAGAATCATGATAAATATAGAATAATAACCAAATGTAATTACACTATATTTATACAGAAAGCAATTAATATGTATTTGTTTGCTGTCTAATTTATAAAAAGTTTAAAAACTAGAATTATTAATAAGATGGATGGAATAATTACAAAAATATTCTATTTTGATACAAATAATTATTCTATATTTGTTTGATGCCTAATTTATTTAGAAACATATATATATATTTTTCTAATATAGAAAAACAAAATGCTTCCTAATTTTTATATAGATATAAAGTAAAATATATATGAGAATTATTAATAATAAAGAATAATTAAAAAAATGTAATTGTTCTGTATTTATCAGCTTCCTCATTTATTTTAAATTATATATATATGACAAAAAATGTGATTATAAATATAGAAAAATTCCAAAACTCCAAAGCTGGATTTATTGCTAGAATAAGAATTGTCATGAAACTAACATCACAATCCAAATCCTAATATTTGCATTTAAAAATAGGCCATTTTTAATCAAAACATAATTTCTCATTTTCTCTTTTAGACGTTTGCTTTCATGAAACATACACACACACACACTCACACATTCACACACTCACACACACACACACTCACACACACACACACACACCTGTTGTGAATGGGGCCGTTGAACGTGGGGTCATACTGAGCCGCAGCACCTGAAACACAGAGTTACAGGGCGTGATCGTCATATTTACATACGCTGTATTTTGTTTTGATACAGAAGTTCAGCAGGAACCGCTCAGAGAAAACCACTAATGACAGTGAAGTATGAGGCTTCCTCTCGTTAACTCATCATAACGAGTCGCTTTAGTCATTCATAAAGCACATTTAAAATCGAGACAAGGCAAAAATGTACATCCTCAGACAAATAAAATACACTACAAGGCAAAGTGAATGTAATGATTTCTTTTGACTTTAGCACCATTTTATCATCTTTATCACTGATCATCAGAGAGAGGACCTCGTCATGTCATGTGACCATGAGAGTGTGTTTCTCGTCCGTGAGGGATTGTCTCCTGGCAGCTGCGGTGTTTCCTGATAGATTGACGTCACACGCGGGCACTAAACCGTCAAGCACAAACACTCAAGCTTTTCTAGCCTTTAGGTATATAAACAGGAAAAGAGAAACCGAGGGATTTGAATATGATTTGAATTCAAAGATGGAGCTGAAACACAGACTCGTTTCTGTTCACTTCCTCTGATGAAACCGGCTGATCAGGACCTTCAGGATGATCTTGAACTTTATCACTTATAATCATGATCCTCGCTGAAAAATATGCAGTGCAGAATTTGAACTATTTTCACTCGGAAATTCGTAAGATCTTCACAGTGAAATTAATTCAATGAAATGAGTTCGTTTCACTCAAACAATAATGAACGTTCGTTGTACTTAATAGATAAAAGTTGCGTGAACTCAAAGTTTCGTTGTAGTAAGCTGAACTTCATATAATTGAGTTGAAGCAGATTTCTGTAAAAGTAAATGTTGAGATCAGTTATTATGTGGAAAAAGTGATTAAAAAGTGTTATTTTGTGTGTGTTTTTGCACAAGATTATCATAGGGAGACATAAGTTAGTGTTTAATGTTGAGATAATTTAACGAACATGAACTATACATTTTTTTTAATTAATGTTAATGTCAGTTAATAAAAATCCATGTTTGTTCACGTTAGTTCAGTGCATTTACTAATGAAACCTGATTGTAAAGTGTTACCGAAATGGCAAACACTTAATAATCTATTTTGCATTGATTAAAAACACTTAATAATCTATCATGCATTAATTAAAAACACTTAATAATCTATTTTTCATTGATTAAAAACACTTAATAATCTATTTTGCATTGATTAAAAACACTTAATAATCTATTTTACCACTTCATTTTTTGATCTTTCCACTTTTTGATCTTTTCCTAGAGCTGCTCATTTATTTACATTTATTTAATTACATTAAACGCATTAAATCAGTCAATTTTATGGCAAAAAAAACAAAGAACAACATTAGATTAATCACACAATGAATTATTGTTGTATTATTGAATGCACTGCAAGTCATCATGAAATCAAAACGGATGAAAATTGCAGCATTATAGATGATTTATTGGTGCACATCATTATTGTTTTAAATTCATGTTCCTCATATCTTGAATTCCTCTCCTTTCTCATAGACATTCATCTCTGAAGATGAGGGGGCGGAGCAACCTGTCACTCACATGAGATCCACCAATAGCAAACCACAACCATTCAATCAATTCCCCACAGACACAATCAAGCCCCGCCTACATTTGCTCTTGTTCGAAAAAGCAGTTTTTCCTTAGATATTCATCACAATAGAGAAGACTAGCGCAACTTCTGCTTCACTTAATAGATGCACTGTTACTGTAAATTTTACAGTATAATACTGGCAGCAGGGTTGCCAGGCAGTTACTGTAAAATTTACAGTAGTGTTACTGTAATTTAATTTACAGAATTTCCCTGTATTCTCTGGTTACAGTAAATAACTGTATTTTTTTTTAAATTACAAAGGGTCAATTTACAGCAATATTCTGTAAATTTGAGTCAAACCAACACGTGACCCCAGAATGCATTGCAGTTTACAGCAATATGCTGTATTATTAAAAAACAGCCAGCGGCTGTAAAATAATGCTGTAATTTTTACAGTAATTCCTTGCCACTGTTAAAAAATTACTGTAAATTTTACAGTATAATACTGGCAGCAGGATTGCCAGGCAGTTACTGTAAAATTTACAGTAGTGTTACTGTAATTTAATTTACAGAATTTCCCTGTATTCTCTGGTTACAGTAAATAACTGTATTTTTTTTAAATTACAAAGGGTCAGTTTACAGCAATATTCTGTAAATTTGAGTCAAACCAACACGTGACCCCAGAATGCATTGCAGTTTACAGCAATATGCTGTATTATTAAAAAACAGCCAGCGGCTGTAAAATAATGCTGTAATTTTTACAGTAATTCATTACAGTGTGTTCACGATTTTAAACGTAACACACCTTTGATATGAAGCAGAAAAACACGATCTGATGCGTCTGAGTATTTAATCTTTGATCCTAAACGTTCATGTTTCTTCTAATTCCTTGGAGACGCCGAGACCTAAGAAGTAAAAAATTAACTTGCTTCATAAACTTTAGGTACACGGGTACAAGTGTTGCGGTAAATGAGTAAGACTGGAGGAAACCACGACAAAAAAAAAGCAGGAAACTTTGTCTTTGAACCTCCAGTATGATTCATGAGCCACAGACGTGTGTTCAGCTGCACCAAATCAACCACAAATCACAACATTTTTAATGTTCTTGAAAGAATCTCTTCTGCGGTTATTTGATCAAAAATACAGTAAAAAATCTGAAATATTATTACAATCTAAAATAGCTGTTTTCTATGTGAATATATAGTAAAATATAATTTATATCCAGCGATCAAAGCTGAATTTTCAGCATCATTACTCCAGTCTTCAGTCACATGATCTTCAGAAATCACTCTAATATGATGCTTTGATGCTCAAAAAACATTTCTTGTTGAAAAAAGATAATATATTTCTGTATAAACCGTCATCAATTTTATTTTTCAGGATTCAGAACAGAAAGGTCAAAAGAACAGCGTTTTTACTGTCATTTTTGATCAATTTAATGCAACTCTCATAAACTCTCACTGAGCCCAAACTCTTATAACACACACAGTGAGATCTTGTCATGCCAACAAAAGTCATGTCAGACCAACCAGTTTCTCAACCTCTTTATGTACAATCCAGTATCACGTTACACACACACACACACACACACACACACACACGATCGGTTGTTTGCCTTCAGGACGCTGAACATTATCCCAGTAAGAGACGTTTACAGCATCGTGTAAAGAAAGGGTGTGCTGTAGATTTTATGTGTGCTTTTATGTGGAGATCATTGTGTGGAGGTTTACAGTAAACCACACACACACACCCTGATCAGAGATCACACACTGCACACGGACACAGCGGGAAACAAGAACGGCAATTTGCAATAAACTCAAAGTTGTGCTTGAAAGCTGAATCTTTGAACTATACTAGCCTGAGATGAGAGAGAAACCTGACATCTCCTGTTAGAGTCATTAATAAGCTTCTGTCTGTAGTTCATATAATAAACTTAAAAGTGATGAGTGACAGATCTTGTGTACGGAGCCATGATGATGGAAAAAGATGATGAGATGGGAGGGAAAATTATAAGTTTGTTCTCACTTTTGAGTTCTTTCTGAGCAAACGCAAAATTATCACAAATCACAAAAGCATTGAAATATTTTTTCCGTCACTATGGGCCTCCGTACTATTGCAAAGCACATTCAAGTTAAACTGGGAAAAAATGTAGGGCGGAGTCTATCCGGTGGTTGTTGATTGGATGTTGAGATGCGGGGGCGTGGCACTGAAAAATGGAGGCGGGTCTGAATGAGAGCCTGCAGTGGATTGGAAGAAAGGGGCGGGGCTTAAATGATTAAATGAAAAATTTATGAAAAAAAACACGTATTCATGGAAGAATAAAAAATACACTAAACACACTAAAAAATAAATTTACACAGTAAAATACCGTTTTCCATTGAAAATGAAATATACCATAAAAACAATGCATTCTGGGTAATATTTGTCATTTTAAGAAAAAGAGACCTATAGGCTTCTTTCTTGAAAATGGCAAATAATATTACCCAGAATGCATTGCAATATACATAAGTAATATACTGTAAAAGCAATGCATTCTGGGTAATATT
>CM074306.1:10202635-10267635 GCA_037194245.1 Opsariichthys bidens
AATGGGAATGACTGGAAATTAAAGCTAAAATTAAAATAAACACACATTTTAGTGTCCTTGTTACACATTACATGTAATTACTATAGTAATAACTATATTGTGCATAAACACATAAAATAAACCAAACCAAATCCTAAAGTACATGTAGTTTATTATTATTACTCCGTACTTAAATATATAATTACACTGTAACACCTTAAATTAAAGCGTAACCAAATCAATAATAATAATAATAATGACTAGCAATAGTGTTTTTTAGTAAATCTGAGATACTATTATAATTATTAATATTTTGAATCAGTTTTTATTTTTATATATATTTTTTGTTTAGTATTTAATATTTTGGTGTTTAGTATTCTTTTATATTTTATTTTAACTATTATAGTTTATTAATATTTTGAATCAGTTTTTATTTTTATCTATTTTTTTGTTTAGTATTTAATATTTTAGTGTTGAGTATTTTTTTATATTTTATTTTAACTATTATAGTTTATTAATATTTTGAATGAGTTTTTATTTTTATTTATTTTTTGTTTAGTATTTAATATTTTGGTGTTTAGTATTCTTTTATATTTTATTTTAACTATTATAGTTTATTATTATTTTGAATCAGTTTTTATTTTTATATTTTTTTGTTTAGTATTTAATATTTTGGTGTTGAGTATTTTTTTATATTTTATTTTAACTATTATAGTTTATTAATATTTTGAATGAGTTTTTATTTTTATTTATTTTTTGTTTAGTATTTAATATTTTGGTGTTTAGTATTCTTTTATATTTTATTTTAACTATTATAGTTTATTAATATTTTTTTGAATCAGTTTTTATTTTTATTTATTTTTTTGTTTAGTATTTAATATTTTAGAGTTTAGTATTCTTTTACATTTTATTTTAACTATTATAGTTTATTAATATTTTGAATCAGGTTTTATTTTCATTTTTTAAATTAAGTTTTAGTAATTTTGTTGTGTTTAGCATTTTTTATCTTTTATTTTTAGTTATTTTAATGCATCAATAAACTTAATGAAAATGAGAAACATTGCTTTTATTTTATTTCAAGTAACAAAAATGTTTTTGTTTAAATTTTTGTTCACTATAATAACTGAAAAGCACAGAAAAAATGACTACAAATGAAACCAATTATATAACATACACAGAATTCAGGACACATTTCAACTGATTACAGCGCACAAAATATCACTTACATTTCACCTAGATGGTGTTTTTATATTGCATTGCATTGCTTTATGCATTAAAGCACGTGAATGACGACCATGCACGCCGATTTTGGTCAGGAAATCAAGCTTTTTTTCAGTCGTTCTCAAATATCTCAAGTCAAAACTATCTGTATAGTGCTTTTCACTACACACATCGTTCCAAAGCATCTTTAGAGATGATCATGTTTATATCTGCATGCCTTATGGATGCATTAGATTAGAGCAGAGCGATAATATAAAAGTTCACTCTAAACACAGCAAGACACACTTCATCAAATTTGAAATTATCTCATATCGCTGTGCGATAATATATTTTGCAAGCAGTTGAGATTTGCACGGTTAATAGTTTTGGTGCAAATCAGTGCATGAGCCTCGTGTCGAGTAAACAGGGCTGAAATCAGCGTCGCTGCACCTTGTTGTCCAGGTCAAACAGGTACGAATCGTCCTCCCTCACGTCTGCTTCAGCGTCAGAGATCAGCTCGCCAACGTACCTGCAGAGAAACACAGATATTACAGCAGAAACAACAGAAGAACACAGCTTTTAGGAGGAGAAACCATCTCTTAAAAAGAAACTCACTCGCAGATGAAGCTTCCTTGAGGGATGTCCTGAAGCGCTCTGACGCCCCATCCCATCTTCTCAGTGCGGTAGAGCTGCAGACGCACCCTGAAACACACGCCGCCCAATACACTTCAAGCCAAACTGAACCGGTGTGACGCCATTTCCCATAAAATCAGGCCGAGTTTGAACCCGCTTGCTAAAGAGAACTTTCCGGGTTATGTTTGCTCTTGGCCGGTGTTCATGATGTCATAGGTGGGTGTGTCTCTAAAGGCTCCGCCTTCTTTTACGTGTCAATCTTTTCTGGTTCGTTTCTTCTGTTCGGTCGGTTGAGTTCAGACGCGAGTAAAGCATGAACAGCTTTTATAGTGGAACATCGAGTTGTAATTGTAGTTTAAAGCGACTCGGAGACGGTTTTTCAGATTTAATACTGTAAAGCCGCTGCTTTAAAGGAGACCTATTGTGTCAAATTTCTTCACTTCTTCTTCCTGAGTCTCTCCATCAGTTTGAACACTTGTCTGCGTGAGATTCTCCAGCTTTGTTGTTGTTGAGCTGTTAAAGCTCCGCCCTCTTCTGGAAATCTGCAGCTCATTTGCATTTAAAGGGACGCACACACAAAAACGGTGTGTTTTTGCTCACACCCAAATACAGGCGAATTTGACAAGCGATAATAAATGATCTGAGCTGAAACTTCACTGGAGACACCAGAGACTGATATTACATCTTTATAAAGCAATCTAATGTATAAAGTGCTGTATAAATAACTGTGACGTGACTTTATTGGAGTGTCGGATCGCAGAGCTGGTACAAACGTTACTGAGAGGAAAGCAAGCAGCGCATCTTTACATATTCATCAATCTGTCGCTCTCAGAAGTGTAACGTTCAAACTTCTTTTTACTCCTAAGTGAAGAATAAGAAAAGAGATTATGCAAAATGAAATTTTAAGTTGATTTTCAATTCACCAGATGAAATAGAGCGGAGAAATACAGCGGTTACCCCGGTATCCCCCGTAAACAAGGCAGCTGCACTTTAGAAAAGCATTGTATCGCATTAGCAATGTCGTAAATCATCGACAGTTTGCCATAAATGCGCAGTATTCATTGACAGCGAACTGCTCTGAACGCGCAACAGAGCCGCATTTTGACTTTGAAACGAGCAACACTCAAACTTAATTAAATCATCGACTTTTGATGTTTAATGATCTCACTAAGCTTGTCTGTTCTTAAAATTAAGACCTCTTGAAATGATCATCGAGACTTTATACAATATTATTATACAATTTGTAGTTTGGTTCGGACCAAAACACAAAAACAAAACATATAGTCCTGGTCCTCTTAGCGTTCACACTGGCATTTTTAACAGCGAACCTGAAGTTCCCGAACCAAAGGCGTAGGGATACGGTCCCGACCCGATTGGTCGGCTTTTATGGCGTATATTTGGCGACGGAGCCGAACGCTGTGTTCTGGATTAAACGCCATCATTTCATGCTTTATTTTGACCAGCTGAGAATCACGAAGAGCTCATCAAATGATCAAAACATTCAAAACGGCTCCAGGATTTCCAGAAACTTCACCTCCTCGACTCATTTTGGACTCGCCGATCTTCCCGCGTCGTCGAATCAGTGACTCGTAGCGTCGCGTCTCGTGACATCACGTCCTGTTTTTGGTTGGTTTACACGTCTTTGGTCCGTGTCGCGTTCATATATCGACCGAACCGCACCAGAGTTCGTTTGGAAGCGGACCGAGACCCGTCTTTTTAGCGCTCTCGGTCCGCACCAGGGTTCGGATGTCAGCGTTCACATGTGAGCAATCGAACCAAACAGGACGAGTGTGAACGAGCAGCTCATGCAAAAGCGTCTTCCTGAGGTTCATTTGACATGCAAAACATTTCAACGCTGCAGATTTATTCTGAAAATAACTTACTTGATTCCAGCTTGAACCACTCGGTTCTTGCAGGTCTTATGGCAGGAACAGGCCATGTTGCACTCGAAGATCAGAGGCGGCTCGATTTTATTAAACTCCTGAAGAAGACGCTGATCCTGCCGGAACACACGTGTGCTGTCATACAGTCCCGAATGTTAGAGCTTCTCATGGAGATTAAAGCGCTGTTTTACCTTGTCGTACCAGCAGCGGATGCTGAGCTGCCCGCAGAGACAGTTACTGGAGGAGCAGTCGTCAGTGCAGCTGCAGTGCTGAAACACACACATCAACATCTGTAACACCAGCTGAGAGCAGACAGGAGAAGTGGGAGTTCAATGGACAAATACAGCTACTCGAGATCGCCTTTGTTTGGGATACAAGTAACACCTTTTTATTTTAGGGCACTAAAGGTTCACATGCTTTTATTCTTCTAAGGGTTTATTTTTATTCAAATCGCTTGTTTTTCTTTCTATTCATTAATGATTCGAGAACAAAATATGATTTTTTGGTTGATTCAGTCGTGAAATGATTTGAGAAACAGTCCGAATCAATTATAAAATTGAATCAGTTCAAAACAACGATTCAATGATTCATTTGCATCATGAATTTAACTTGAAATGCTTCAAATGCTGATTTGGGGTCAGTAAAAAATGTTAATGTTTGTGAAAGAGGCTCACTAAAGAACTGAAATATTATTACAATTTAAAGTAACAGTTTACTATGTCAATGTATTGTAAAATGTAATTTATATTATTATATTTTCAGCATCATTTCTCCAGTCTTCAGTGTCACATGATCCTTCAGAAATCATTGATATTAGGGCTGAAACGATTCCTCGAGTAACTCGATTAGAAAAAATGATCGAGGCAAATTCATCTGCCTCGAAGCCTCTTAATTCATTTTAAAGCTCACGTCACGTCGCGTTCTTTCGCAATAAATTTTTTTTTAGCGCTTACGTCACCCACAAAGCGGAAGGAGACGCGTGGAGATAGCGGTGTTTTGATTTGAGGGCGCGGGCAAGTGCGGGGTGCAAAATGGAAGGGAGCGAAAACAATGGCGATGAGCAAAGAGAAGAAACAAATAGGAGAAAAAGACAGAAAATGTCCAAGGTGTGGGATCGCTTCAAATTGAAAAGTAAAGAGAACGCCGTGGCGTGTGTCCATTGCAAGATCGAGCTAGCATACCACAACAGCACGTCGTCCATGCTGCAGCATCTGAATAGAAAACATCCACTCTACTCATTAACTGGCGGATATTAATATTGTATGCATTGCATACTATGCACTTAAAAAAATAAAAAATCAAGTAGTTGTTCATTTTAAAAGATCTACATTATTTTCTCTTGTATATTTAATATTGCTCTTTAATTAAATAAAAATTCATTTTATCCGATTACTCGATTAAATTTTCGGTAGAATACTCCATTACTAAAATATTCGATAGCTACAGCCCTAATTGATATGCTACATTTATTTGATCAAAAATACAGTAAAAATCGAAAATATTTTTAGAATTTAAATCATCTGTTTTCTATGTGAATATATAGTAAAATATAATTTATATCCAGTGATCAAAGCTGAATTTTCAGCATCATTACTGCAGTCTTCAGTGTCACATGATCCTTCAGAAATCATTCTGATATGCTACATTTATTTGATCAAAAATACAGTAAAAATCGAAAATATTTTTAGAATTTAAATCATCTGTTTTCTATGTGAATATATAGTAAAATATAATTTATATCCAGTGATCAAAGCTGAATTTTCAGCCTCATTACTGCAGTCTTCAGTGTCACATGATCCTTCAGAAATCACTCTGATATGCTACATTTATTTGATCAAAAATACAGTAAAAATCGAAAATATTTTTAGAATTTAAATCATCTGTTTTCTATGTGAATATATAGTAAAATATAATTTATATCCAGTGATCAAAGCTGAATTTTCAGCCTCATTACTGCAGTCTTCAGTGTCACATGATCCTTCAGAAATCACTCTGATATGCTACATTTATTTGATCAAAAATACAGTAAAAATCGAAAATATTTTTAGAATTTAAATCATCTGTTTTCTATGTGAATATATAGTAAAATATAATTTATATCCAGTGATCAAAGCTGAATTTTCAGCCTCATTACTGCAGTCTTCAGTGTCACATGATCCTTCAGAAATCACTCTGATATGCTACATTTATTTGATCAAAAATACAGTAAAAATCGAAAATATTTTTAGAATTTAAATCATCTGTTTTCTATGTGAATATATAGTAAAATATAATTTATATCCAGTGATCAAAGCTGAATTTTCAGCCTCATTACTGCAGTCTTCAGTGTCACATGATCCTTCAGAAATCACTCTGATATGCTACATTTATTTGATCAAAAATACAGTAAAAATCGAAAATATTTTTAGAATTTAAATCATCTGTTTTCTATGTGAATATATAGTAAAATATAATTTATATCCAGTGATCAAAGCTGAATTTTCAGCCTCATTACTGCAGTCTTCAGTCACATGATCTTCAGAAATCATTCTGATATGATGATTTGAAGAAACATTTATGATTATTATCAGTGTTGAAAACAGTCAGGATTCTTTAATGAATAGAAAGTTAAAAAGAACAGTCTTTTGTAACATTTTAAATGTCACTTTTGATCAATTTAATGCATCCTTGTAGAAGAAAAGTACCGGTAATCATTTTTATTATAAATTAGTTCGAACTTCTTACGTAAAAAAAGATCACTAGATTAATAAAAACAATCGTTAGTTGCAGCTCTAATATATAGTGTTATATAGGAACAGTTAGATGACATCATATCTGTGTGTGTGTGTGTGTTGTGTATTTACTGTCGTGTTGAGCGGCACCTGCAGGTGTGTGATGTTGCGGTCGATGTTCATGGCAGAAGTTTCACAGTTCTCTGCGATGTATTTGTAGTCAGACGGACAGCCTTCGTCGTCCACACCGTTCACACACGGGATGGGAACGTTCTCGTAACCCTGAGCCACGTCACTACACACACACACACACACACACACACAAGCTAGTTCAAAATAATCATGTGATACACAAATTTCATTCTCAGTAGTAAAGACACACACCGACCTGCATATGATCCTCTCCGTCCGTACGACGCGATTGGCGATTCCCCGACGCAACTTCCTGTTGATCTGCAGCGCCACCCAGACGGGCGTGTCACTGCGGGCCAGAGAGAGCGGCGTGTCGCCCTCCTTGTTCATAATGTCGATGTCGGCGCCCCGGGAGAGAAACAGCCTGAAATAAAGAGGCGCAGATGTTAGATGAGCACGTGACACCAGACACGGCTCGCGGGCGGCGGCGCGTGACGCACGTGACGCAGTCGGTGAAGCCCTCGCGCGCGGCGATGTGCAGCGGCGTGTCTCCGTGCAGGTTGACGGACGACAGAGGACAGCCGGCGTTCAGGACCAGTTCTGCGATCTCAGCGCTGCCCGCGAACGACGCCCAGTGCAGGCAAACGTTCATCTCCTGTACAAACAAGACACGCCACGGGAGAAAAGTTCATAATTAATATCAGCTGTGTCAGATTTGTGAGTAAAGATTAGAAATGGCAATAAAAATAATGTGAGTTCATTGGAAAGTTATTAAAAAAAAGATATCATTGCTACTTAAATAATAAAACGTTAGCTGAAGTTAAATATTAAAAATATGTAATATTTATCGAAAAAAAACAAAAAGAATAAAAACTATATATAAAAAAAAACTTTAAAATTAAAATGAACATAAAATTGCAAAATTAAAATACACCATTTATATATCTTAATTTATCATTTTAAAAATTTTAATTAAATTTTACTAAATATTTTTTTATTTTAAATTTATGGATTATAATTTAGCAATTTTATTATTTAATTTTTAATAAGGGTTTTATTTTGAATGCTATCATTTTTGATGATTTTATGATTTGACTAAAACCATAAAAAAAGATATTATTGCTACTTGAAATAAAATGTTAGCAGAAGTTAAATATTAAAAATATGTAATATTTCATCGAAAAAAAAAAAAAACTGAAAAACCCCCCCCCAAAATGAATAAAAACTATATATAAAAAAATACTAAAACTTTAAAATTAAAATGAACATAAAATTGCAAAATTAAAATACACCATTTTAAAATCAAAACAAATTTTTTTAAAAAATCAGTTCAATGAAAATTTGTCAAGGGCTTTTTTTCCATTTTCATTCGATTTTCTAATTTAGCTTTCATTTATATTCATTTCAGTTTTAGTAATTCTAGTCATTTTAGTACTTCAACGCATTTACGTTAGTTAGTTACCACGGCATCATTTCTCATTTTTGTTCAAGTATTAGTAATTTTATCAACTCTATTTGCTTTTATTTTTAAATACCTCTATTTAGCTTTAATTTACTTTTAATTCAGTTGTACTTTTAGTAATTTTATTACTTGTTTATTTCACTCAGTTGCCAATTTATGTGCTTTTGTTGTCTTTATTTTTTAAATATCTCTATTTAGCTTTAATGTATTTTTTAGTCATTTTAGCAATTCAACACATTTATTTTAGTTACTAAGGCAACATGTCTAATTTTAGTTCAAGTTTTAATCATTTTTTTTTTTATGTGCTTTTGTCATTTTTATTTATTATCCGACGAAGTGTCTACGTCGTAACATCCAGCTACTGGCGTGCCTCAGGGCTCAGTACTCGGACCGCTTCTGTTCTCCAGCTACATTTTCAAGAACCGGCCAAAAACGCATCTTTTTCGTCAACGTTTGACCTATTAATATTAACACTTATTATTCTACCTGTATACAGCACTTACATATTTTTGCCTTATTGTTGCTTTGGATCAAAGCGTCCGCTAAATGATTAAATTGATTAAAACGCAAAAGGTCAGAGACTCACTTTGTCCCGCAGCGTGACGTCGGCTCCTCTGTTGAGCAGAGCTCGGATCACGTCTATATGTCGGTGTTCTGCGGCCCAGATGATGGGCGTCCAGCCGCCGCTATCCTGAAACACAGAGCTGATGTCAAACACCTGTGGCACGAGACGGACTCACGCGCGCAGAAACACACCTGTGCGTTCAGATCCACCTGTCCGGTGCTCAGTAACAGCATCACCACCTCCAGGTTCCCCAGTTTGGCAGCGTGATGGAGGCCTGTAGACCCATCCTCCTCCTGAGCACCAAACACAGCACATTCACATCATCTGACACACAGTAACAGGCTGAAAAACGCATGATACAAACAGAAGGTGAGCAAAGATCGCTGCCATTATAATCGCTGGAGCTGCTAATTATTGAGGTTCTCACTGCATGATAAACGCAGGCTCCGCTCTGGATCAGGTACTTCACCACCTCCACGTGATTGTTCACGATGGCCTCTAACAGAGGCGTCCGCAGGGTCTTGTCTTGGGCGTCCACCTTAGCGCCTGCCTGAAATCAACCACGCCATAAAAGCAGGAATTTTAATGGACATTTTCTTTGGATACCATCTGAGACAAACTGAGAAAACAACAACAACAACAACAACAACAACATGTTCCTGCAGCAGGGTTTCCCAAACGTTTCTGTCATCCAAAGCACTTTGAGCAAAAATATTGTCTTGACGTCTCTGAGAGATTTTAAGTTAATTATATACACATTCACGGAAAACATTTCACTTATAATTTTAGTGTTTTATTTTGATTGTTTTTAATCACTGATTTATTTTTAATTTGACTCTTTTTTAAAAATAATTATTTTAGTAAGGAATTTATTTAGATTTTTTTTATTTTAAAATTGTATATAATTTTTTGCATTTTTACAATTTAACTTTTAGTAAGGAATTTATTTTGATTATTTTTATTTTAAAATTATATATATTTTTTTGCATTTTTACAATTTAACTTTTAGTAAGGAATTTATTTAGATTATTTTTATTTTAAAATTGTATTTTTTTTTGCATTTTTACAATTTAACTTTTAGTAAGGAATTTATTTTGATTATTTTTATTTAAATATTATATATTTTTTTTGCATTTTTACAATTTAACTTTTAGTAAGGAATTTATTTTGGTCTTATTTAATTTTCCATTTTTACGATTCAACTAATTATTGCTAATTTCATTTTTATTACAAAACTATGTAGTTTCATTTTGCATTTCATGGTTTAATTTTTAGTAAGGGTTGTATTTTGATAGCTCTTATTTTAACGATTTTCCATTTTTATGATTTAAATAATTATTGACAATCATTTTATTATGATTCAATTCATTATTATTGATTTAATTTAGATTGATTTTATTTAAAAACCATTTATTTTAATTTATAAAATTTAGTAAGCTGTTATTTAAACATATTTAATTTTCTATTTGTAAGATTTACATCATTTATTTTAATTCATCTATAATAATTAAACGATTAATTAATTAGAAATTATTATTTATATTTTGAAATTATATATCTTAATTTAACATTTTAAAACTTTTAATTAAATTTTACTAAATATTTTTTTTATTTTAAAATTATGGATTATAATTTTGCAATTTTATTACTTAATTTTTAATGAGGGTTTTATTTTGAACGCTATCATTTTTTATGATTTTATGACATATTAGCTTTTTATTAACTCTCAAAACCCCAGTTTGGGAAACCCCGATTTACAGAATCATCACCATATGATCCTCATAATCCCAGGAAGCAGTGGACGTGGCGCTCACCTGTACGAGCAGGTAACAGACCTCCAGCAGACCTCTCTGAGCGGCCGCGTGAAGAGCGCAGCGTCGGTTCTGAGAGTCCGACTGATACGACGGGTCGATGCCCTCCACTGAAAGAGACACAGAGAGAACGTCAGCTCCGGCGCTGAACAGGTGAAGCTGGACAGGTGTGAGACGTGAACGCGAGGACACAGGTACGTACTGAGCATGAGCAGAACTCGCTGAGCTTCACCCTGTTTGGCTGCAGGGTAGAGCTGACGGGGGTGAAAGCGCAGCTTCTTCCTCCTGACCAATCAGAAAGAGCCAAACAGATCACATGACATCACCTTTAGCCTGAATATGTTCAGAGTGGCACACTAACAGTTTTAATTTCATTTTGATTTAAAATTGCGCATTTTAATTTTGCATTTTTATAATTTAACTCACTCGTTCATTATTAAAGTATTTTATTTTGATTTTTTTATTTTAAAATTATATACTTTTATTTTCCATTTTTATCATTTAAATCACTCGTTCATTATTAAAGTATTTTATTTTGATTTTTTTATTTTAAAATTATATACACTTTTATTTTGCATTTTTATCATTTAAATCACTCGTTCATTATTAAAGTATTTTATTTTGATTTTTTTATTTTAAAATTATATACTTTTATTTTGCATTTTTATGATTTAATTAATTACTAATACATATTTTATTTTGATTGTTTTGACTTTAAAATTTTGCATTTTATCATTGAATTAATTATTGCAGTGCTTTATTTAGAATTATTTTATCTCAAAATTACGCATTTTAATTTTACATGTTCATAATTTAATTCATTCTTAGCAAGCGTTTTATTTTCATTGCTTTTATTTTACAATTATGTATTTAAAGTCAGCATTTTCATCATTTAATTCATTATCACAAAGTATTTCAATAGGATGACATTAATATTAAAAAATGTTTATAATTTAACTCATTATTTTATTTTCGAAATTTTTATTTCAATTTTGAATGATTAGAATTTAATTAATGATTACTAAGCATTTTAATTGGATTGTATTATTTTTTAAAAAAAATCAATGTAAGTGACTTTTTTCACTTATTTGTTTACTGATATTATAAACTAAACAATTAAATGTAAAAAAAAAAATAAAATACATATTCATTATAAAACATACATTTATATATTTAATAAATGAATGTGGTCACCTCTCGGTGTCCTGTGTGAGAATGGCTCTCTGTAGCGCCGCCCTCCTGTCTCCAGGCGGAAGTGCGCTGGGACAGACTGGCTTCCCATTGGGTAGGACGAGTGACGGTCCCACACTGTCCACCCCACCGTCACCCAGGGCGACCACGTCCTCCTCCCCGCCCCCTCCTGGAGTGGCATTGGCCGGCTGAGGTTGCGGCTCCACCCCATTTCTTACATCTCCACGACAACGCATCCTTGCACTATGTCATCAAAGACAGTTTTCAATCCAATAGCAAAGTGTTTATTTGCAATTATCAATATTTTTTGAAAAGATCACATTCGAATAATTAAATATGCACAAACTTGATTGGCTCTCCCATCTTCTTGTCGTTGTTCAGCACCCGTGATGTGGCGGCGAGGGCGGACGGGAGCAGGGAGGGTGTGGTGGTGGTGGACGAGGCGCTGGCAGTGACCACATTAGAGCCAGAAGAGGGCGCCGCAGGCGGGATGGTGACCTCACGCGCCTCTGACGCGTCCTCGCCGCAGTGAGGGCAAAACAACAGGCCGACGCCCCCTCCTCCACGGCTCCGCCCACCGCCCAGCACGGACACGCAGCCGCGGTGGAACCGATGAGTAATCCGAACGTCCGGGCAACATTCCAGAAACGTTCCCTGTGCCGGAATAAAAAGTGTGAGGAGGAGGAGCTTTCAGCTGTATTTTATACATTTTTTTCCTAAAAATGGGTTGATGAAAAGCTTAAATTAATCATAAGACGTAAAATTGACTTACTAAAAGTTATTTAGTTACCGAATATGTTGCTAAATTATTGAAAATAACTTAAAATCTCAGATTAGCTGTAATTAAATATTTGAAAACAAAACAAAAAAATGTTTGGGAATCCCCGACCTAAAGTTTAAAGGGATAATTTACAATAAATAGATAAATAAATATATAAAAACAGACATAAATATAATAATTTAATAAATATAAATCAATTTTTTGTGCTAAAATTATGCATTTTATTATTTTTCCATATTTATAATTTGATTATTATTAACTTAAAATCTCAGATTAGCTGTAATTAAATATTTGCGGTTAAAGAAGTTTGGCTGACAAAATTTTTTAAAGGGATAATTTACAATAAATAGATAAATAAATATATAAAAATAGACATAAATATAATAATTTAATAAATATAAATCAATTTTTTGTGCTAAAATTATGCATTTTATTATTTTTCCATATTTATAATTTGATTATTATTAACTTAAAATCTCAGATTAGCTGTAATTAAATATTTGCGGTTAAAGAAGTTTGGCTGACAAAAATTTTTAAAGGGATAATTTACAATAAATAGATAAATAAATATATAAAAATAGACATAAATATAATAATTTAATAAATATAAATCAATTTTTTGTGATAAAATTATGTATTTTATTTTTGCATATTTATAATTTGATTATTACTAAGTTTTTTTTTAATAGCATTGTAGTTATTTTAAAATAAAATGTTACATTTTTGTAATTCAATTAATTATAATTGTATTTTTTTTTTTTTTTTTAACTGTTAAATAACACAACATGAGGGCGAGTAAATTATGAGTGTGTCTTTTTCCAGCTTTTCCTGTAAGACAGTAATTCTTAAAGTGTGGTCCGCGAAAAAAGATGACCTAAACTAACCCGGATCGCGGGCGGGGGTGGGGGGGTGTTGACGTCAGTGCGTTTTAATAACGAACAAATGGATCATATCATTGCATTTGTGTTTGAATAATTAGTTTTTGACTCGAAACAGTTGCATATTAAACTTAAATTTAGCTTATCCTTCCTATTGTGTTGTGTTACAGTGGGATTCTGTCTGGTGGTCCTCAGAAAAAAATTGGAAGATAAAGTGGTCCTTGGGCTGAAAACGTTGCTGTAAGACTCACGGAGAGGCAGAAGTATCCGCAGCCGGGACAGCAGTGATGTTTGACCATGTGTGAGCGGTGCGTCTCGCACAACACCATCAGAGACACGCGGCTGGAGGGACGCATCGTCTCCCCCTTCACGATCGCGCTGGTGCAGCCCACCAGCTGAAACACACACGGGTTACGGAGCACAAACACACAGCGACTACATGAGCAGCGTTTCCACACAAACCTGCTCATGTCCTCCATAGGGGAGAACTGATCACTCACAAACTCTTATCAATCGATGGCAATATTTTTTGCTTCAAATCAAAGTTTTGTTGTGATGAAGGTTCACGGATTACATGCGACTCATTAATGAAGACTTCATAAGACTGGAGAAGCGGCGCTCACCTCTCCGTTGATGCTCTCTATGGCCATGCAGGTCCTGTTGGAGCGAGCGCTGAATCCGTCCACACGCGGCGCCTCCATCCGGCAGCTGCACAGGGGAAGCTCCTCCAGACGCTCCGTTTCTGCGTCACTCCCATCTACACACACAGACAAACAGAGACACACACACACACAGACAAACAGAGACACACACACACACACACAGACAAACAGAGACAGACAGAAACACACACACACAGACAAACACACACACACAGAGACACACACACACACACACACACACAGAGACACAAACACACAAACAAACACACACACAGAGACACAAACACACAGAAACACACACACACACAGAGAGACACAAACACACAAACACACACACACAGAGACAGACAGAAACACACACACACACACACACACACACAAACAGAGACACAAACACACACACACACACACACACACACACTTTAAACACCGGCTATACAGCATATTTCATACGCAATAGTAATTTATATTACAAAAATGATTTAAAAATAATAAAAGATTCTATTAGATGCATAACAGTAAAAGGTAAAATATAAAAAATTTTAAAAAAGTGCTTTTAAATGTCTCGAAAACAAAGACGAAATTTAATTGCTCACAACAGCTGGATTTATTTGACCAAAAATACAGTAAAAATATTATTGCAATGAAAAATAACTGTTTTCTATGTGAATATATAGTAAATATAATTTATATCCAGCGATCAAAGCTTCAGCATCATTACTCCAGTCTTCAGTGTCACATGACCCTTCAGAAATCATTTTAATACACATTTGTGATTGTTATCAGTGTTGAAAACAGTTTCATATTTATGTGGAAACCAAACATTTTATTTTTCACGTTTCTTTGATGAATGTAAAATCTTTTTCTTTCACCTTTGATCAATTTAATGCATCCGTGATTAATAATAATAAAAAAATTATTTTCTTTTTAAATCTTACTTGCACAAAACTTTTGAACAGTGTTTCAGTTTCCACAGAAATGTGAAGCGGCACAACAGTTTTCAACATTGATAATAATCATAAATGTTTCTTGAGCAGCAAATCAGCATTCCTGAAGGATCATGTGACTCAGAAGACTGCAGTAACGATGCTGAAAATTCAGCTTTGATCGCTGGATATAAATTATATTTTACTATACATTCACATAGAAAACAGTTATTTTAAATTATAATAATATATCAGATTTTTTTACTGTATTTTTGATCAAATAATCATATCAGAATGATTTCTGAAGGATCATGTGACACTGAAGACTGGAGTAATGATGCTGAAAATTCAGCTTTGATCGCTGGATATAAATTATATTTTACTATACATTCACATAGAAAACAGTTATTTTAAATTATAATAATATATCAGATTTTTTTACTGTATTTTTGATCAAATAATCATATCAGAATGATTTCTGAAGGATCATGTGACACTGAAGACTGGAGTAATGATGCTGAAAATTCAGCTTTGATCGCTGGATATAAATTATATTTTACTATATATTCACATAGAAAACAGCTGTTTTAGATTATAATAATATGTCAGATTTTTTTACAGTATTTTTGATCAAATAAGCGCAGCATTCGTTGAGCAGAAGAGATTCTTTCTTTCAGAAACAGTCAAAATGCTCATTCCCAGCGTGTGGCGCTCACACACCTGCGTGTGGAGAGAGAGAGAGGCTGTCGGCCGCTGAGATGTCCAGCGAGTCCAGAGGAACCTCGGTGTAGTCGGCCGCAGCGGATTCACCTGTCAAACAGACACAGCTGCTCACATCCACACATCTTCATCATCGTCATCATCGTCGTCATCACGTGTCGGTCTCACCTTTATCTGCCTGCGGCTCTCCAGCGGGGTGTTTGTCTCTCCCTTTTCCCTTCCCTTGACTCTTCCACGGCGTCTCGTCTCTCTCTGCCGCTGGTTTCTTGTAAGCGGCGAGGGGTCGATCGGAGCCGGAGCTCTGACACACACAACACACTCATTAACCCGCAGGCAGCTGGGCGTTTTGATATTATCAGCATCCGTTGATACCGTTGCTGCTTCTGTCAGTTTATGTGTGAACAATAATGTGTATATATATTTATCATTTCAAAACAGTGCCTAGGGAAACCATTTTCAGTAACTAAGGAATCCATATACTGTATATATATGCTGTATACTATAATACAACTCTAGCTCTACTCTACAATGAGAGGACTATTAATAATTTTATATTGCAGTAGTAAGTTAGAAATAAGATCTTCACTTGTAAGAATATTTTTTTTTTAAATGCATAAATATGTATAAATATGACATCTAAATCTAAATGTTTAGTGTATATATATATATATATATATATATATATATATATAATTTCTTTTGAGGTATTCTTTTTTATTTTTAATCCTCAAAATATTTTAATATTTTGTTTTTAAAAAATATTTTTTATTTATTTATTTATTTATTTATTTCCATGACTTTTCAAGTATTTTAAGATTTACTTTTTTTTCTTAATTTCAAAATGTTTTAATATTTTATTGTTTTAATTAAAAGGCATTTTTATATTTTGTGTGTGTGTGTGTGTGTATATATTATTTATTTTAATTTTTTAAGGCATACTTTTTTTCTTTTAATCCTCAAAATGTTTTAATATTTTATTTTTAAAAAATATTTTTAAGGCCTAATTTATTTATTTTTATTTTTTAATTTCCATGACTTTTCAAGTATTTTAAGACTTACTTTTTTTCTAAATTTCAAAACATTTTAATATTTTATTGTTTTAATTATAAGGCATTTTAATATATATATTTTTTTTTAAATAGGCCTAATTTATTAGTATTTTTCCTTTTTAATATCCATGAATTTTTAAATTTTAATAATATTTTTGATATATATATATATATATATATATATATATATACACACACATATATATACACAATTTATTTTAATTTTTAAGGCATACTTTTTTACTTTTAATCCTCAAAATGTTTTAATATTTCATTTTTAAAAAATACTTTTAAGGCCTAATTTACTATTATTTCTTTTCTTTTCTTTTTTCTTTTTCAAGTATTTTAAGACTTACTTTTTTTCTAAATTTCAAAACGTTTTAATATTTTATTGTTGTAATTACAAGGCATTTTAATATTTTTTTTTTTTAAATTAAGCCTAATTTCTTAGTATTTTCCCGTTTTAAAATTTCCATTTCCAGTCACATTTTAAAAATTAAAATTCCCTGATGTTCAGCCATCCTGCTTTCTAGATATTGCCATCGACCAATGAGAAAACAGAATTTGTGGAAATCTGAAAATCCTGAAATAAGGTGCCCTTTCCTTTGATTGGTTAGAAACTCACATGATCAGACAGATGCCCCTCCTCCAGCGTCTCGTCTGCCATCCCATCATCTGACTGCAAAATCAAAGCAGAAGCGTCTCAGATCTACAGCCGCTGTCAGTCGCTCTGAATCATGTGATCGCAGTGACGTGTTCACCTTGCTGTCAGAGTAGATCAGATCGTCTCCAGAGTAACTGTTGTAGAGCAGGTGGAAATCTTCCTCATCTGCCTCCTCATCAAGATCCTCCAGCCAACCACTGTGATGCTCTTTAGTTGCCGTGGCAACTGGCTCCACCTTCCCCAACTCTGGAGATGCAGTCAGCGGAGACTGCGAAAAACAAACAGCAAAGTATTTATATATGCTAATATTACATTAATTATGATAAGCAGAGGGATCAAAGCTGTCTGTTCATTATAAAACAGTCAGAACTCTAAAATCTGATGAGCTACAATAGAATATTTACAACAGTCAATACAAAATCAACAACTATATTACTGAACATAGACCATTTATTATTATTATTATTATTAACAAACTATTATTATTGCAATTTTTTCATATATATATATATATATTGATTTTGATATATATTGCGATTACCAGTATTTCATAAGATCAACAATCTTAGGCCATGTTCAATAAATAAAAAATAACAATAATAATAATAATTATTATCATAATCATTAACAAACACAACAACAAAATGATAATAGCAATAATAAAAAATATTATCGTTGTTATTTATTTATTTATTGGTGTCTTTTATCATAGTGGAATTACCATCATTTTTTAAAATCAACAATGAATTCCAGGTAATGTTCAATAAATAGATTATTAATAATTATCATTAATTAATTAATTAATTTATTTATTTATTGAACACTGATCTTATTGCTATAATAACAGTGATTAAAAACATTATTATAATTATTTTTTTAAATAATTATTTATATATTTTTATACATTATTTTTTATATATTTTTTTACATATTTATATTTCTTTAAATCTTATATATATATTTTATATACATATCTATATCTTATATATATTTATTTATTTATACATTTATTAAACATTTTTGTATCTTACTTCAATTACCAGTATTTTATAAAATCAACAATAAATTTCACAAATAAAAATTAAATGAATAATTATTAACTATTATTATTAAAACAACAGCAATAGAAAAATATATTTATTATTATTAATTAATTAATTAAACAATACACTAGTATACTTTAACATATTGCTATTATAAAAGATAAAAGCAATAAAAAAAAAAAGTATCTTTATTTATTAGTATCTTTTATCATAGTGCAATTACCATCGTTTCATAAAATCAACAATGCATTCCAGGCAATGTTCAATAAATAAATCATCATTATTAATTGATTACCTTATTCATTAAACATCTTTTTAAGATAAAAGATAAC
This sequence comes from Opsariichthys bidens, assembly GCA_037194245.1. Classification (NCBI taxonomy): domain Eukaryota; kingdom Metazoa; phylum Chordata; class Actinopteri; order Cypriniformes; family Xenocyprididae; genus Opsariichthys; species Opsariichthys bidens. The sequence goes on from CM074306.1 coordinate 10,221,258, forward strand.
TAACAATAATTTAAAAATAACAATAATAATTATTATTACTATTAATTCATACATTTATAGAACATTAGAATCTTTTATCATATTTCAGCATTCTATAAAATCCACTCCATTATATCTTCTTCTCACCGTTTTTAAGCGCACAGTTAAACCATGTTCCTCTCACCTGCGTCTGCGGCCTCGTCACTTTCCCTGGAGTTCCTGCGGGAGGCGCCGAGTCGTCAGAGTCCAAACCCACCTTACGCTTCTTCACAACTACACAGACAGAAAGCATTTAAACGGCAACGACTCACACGAAACTCTTCAAACAGATTATGATTACGCAAGACCTGTGTCGGTGTCAGCGTCCGTTTTCCCGCCGCTGACGGCTTTCTCAGGCGCGGCTTGTGCAATCGACTCTATAGACTTGATCTGCTCAGAAACACAAGAGAATCACGGTTTGATCTCATCTACCGGACCTCACGGCGACTGTGTGTTCAAAACCAAAGAGAGAACCTGTGGGAACGGAGGTCTGTTCATGGTCTTGCGCGCGCGGTGGACTTTAGCTGGAGGACTGGCTGAAGACAGAGAGGACGATGAGGACGAGGAGGAGGAGGAGGAGGACGAGGAAGAGGAGGAGGAGGAGGAGGAGGATGGAGCCGTTTTGCTGGCAGGACCGCAGACGCTCATCTTAGCTCTGCCGGACGCCGGCGATGAGAGGGACGAGGTGGAGGGGGACGTGCTTTTACCGCCGCTGGCTGTGAGGAGACACAACGACACCATCATTCTGGGTTACGATGATTTATAATGAAATTATGTTCAACAAACTACACTAGAACTAATGTGTAGCAAAAACTGAAATTTTTCAGTCGATTATTGATCAAATTAAGTAAGTGGGAATCACCAGACGCCTCGTGATACAATATCATCACGACACTTGATACTTTTGTCACGAAACACAAGTTACTTAGTGACGAATTTAAAATACACAATTTGAGTGACTGTGTTTGATTTTGAATGGGTGGTAATCAGATTACAGTTCCATCTGAAAAGTGTTTTAGATTACCAAAGTGATTACTTTGAGTTTTAATGTCATTTAAACAGCGATTGGTGATTCTCTGACTCTGACCGTCTGAAAAAGACGAGTTCAGTTTCATGTTTTCCACTGTTTTACTGTTTTGGGAGTCATTTTATAATTCTGATTTTTCTCAATATTGTGAGTTTATATCTCATAATTCTGACTTTTCTCAATATTGTGAGTTTATATCTCATAATTCTGACTTTATAACTCACAATTGCAACTTTATATCACGCATTTCTGAGGGAAAAAGTCAGAATTGTGAGATTAAAAACTCACAATGACCTTTTTTGTGTTTGTTTCACACTTATTAGTATTCCAAAGTATTCTAAAGTATTTAGATGAAGTGACTAAACTTGAGTAATGTAACGAAATACGTTACAAATGACGTTTTAAAGCATGTATTTTGTAATCTGTAGTGAAACACATTTTAAAAGTAACACACCCAGCACTGGAAACTGTCCACTTCTATTTTTGTCAATTTTCATATGCATCTCATTCATTCCTTCCTTTTTTAATATTATCAAAGAAACTTAAATTACACACAATATTAAGTTGATGTAATGATCAACATTACGTCAATAGAACTCAATAGAAAATTTGCAACTGATATTTTTATCTTGCATCCATGAATTTAATTAAGATGTGGAAACCGATGCTTTTATAAAATGCTTTTATCTTCACTCTCATTGACTAGAGCTGCACGATATTGAAAAAACAATTATATATTATAATCTAAATATTATTAAAATCGCTCGAATGTTTAAACTGACATGACAAACTTTCATTGTGCGATGATCAAACTTTGCAATTAATCCGAGAATAACGTGCGTTTTTTTAATCCGTACATCCTGTCATGTGACTATCGCGGATGCATATCTAATCGACACCATATATTTAGTATTTTTCCTTTTCAATCTTCAGCTTTGCTCTCTTCAGCATAAAACAAAAATCATGACAATAAAAAGTTTTAAATGTTAAAACATCGGCGCAGTAGTTATTGTGTCTCACCTGTGGGTGTTTTAGAGGACGCGGACGGCCGTCCATCATCCCGACATCCCGTCACGTCGTCCGTCTCTTTTCCCTTCACAGGTGGAGTCGGCTCCGCTAACAGGACAAACACAGCACAATTACAATAACACAAATTAATAATAATAATTATTATAAATCTAAACAATTTAAATGCTTGAATTAAAGTCAAATCAGGCATAAAAAAGTTACATAATCAGATTTCTATAACTAGTAAAGGTTTGAGTTGCGCCCTCTACTGTACACGAGGAAATGTGCATTTCCATTTATTCGTTTGCCAAAAATATAACTTTTTTTGTTGTTATTAAAAAAATAAACAAGCAAGCCCAGCCCAGGTGAGAAAAAGTAACGCAAAAGTAATGGAACTACTTTTCATGAAAAGTAACGGAATTCGTTACTTTCTTTCAGGGAGTAACGCAACATTGTAACGCGTTGAGTTCCGAAAATTCCGCATTCGTCACGCTCAGAAACCGACGCGCAATAATCAGTTACATCGCAAACATTGATGATTTCAAATAAACATATTAGGAATATTATAATAGATGAAACAGCTACTCATAAAAAAATTGGAAAAAAGCTTGGCGTGTTTGTGAAGCATACGGTTTAAATAATAAAGTAAAGGAGGTTACTTTTCAAATTTGACATGGTATATATCCAGCTAAACGTGTGTTAGAGAGGTTTCATTTAGAGATCGAGTATTCATTTTTGTTCTATGGAAAAAGAATCTATTGTGCGTCTGTTTTGTGATTGTATTTACGCAAAGATTTTTTGGGTGGAGGTGGAAAATTTCATTAAGAGGAAAACGAATGTTATATTTAAATGAAATAATTTTGATATATGCATGTATTGTTCCAATGACAATAATAATAATAATTTAACTTTTATTGCACAAATGTTTATTATTTTGGGAAAATTTCACATGCACAAGAAAAAACGGTCAGGATCCAAACCCAATTTTATTCATTTTCTTCAGGAGACGAAGAACATTATTAATAAAAAAGCGAGGAAGACTTGTCATATTTTTAATGAATGTTCAGTTTTTGTTTAATGACTCAATGGTCTGTATACTCTGGCATGTTTTTTTTTTTTTTTTTGTATATTTAATATGTAAATTTCTGCATATTGTATACTTGTCTGGTTAATAATAAAAAAAGGGAAAAAAAGAAAAAAAAAATCAGTTACATCGCAAAACAATACGAAATGGATTCATCAAGCAGTGAGGATGATTTTGTTGTCTTCTCAAAAAGAGAAAAAGAAAGAAATATTCGATTCGGAGTTTACTTCAGTTTGATGCTTTGCGATTTAATATTACATTGTATTCGGCACTTTGTTCGTCATACTGTGATTTGTGCTGCAAACCGCTCTAGATTTTGGCGTTCGCTTGTACGGTGGCTCTGAATGGTCAAAACACCTCTGAAAACACGTGCTACGGATGTGAAAAACGCCGATTTTTTTTTTTAATGACGGACAAAAGTTTCGTATTTATTTTCTTCTACTTTTTGACCTTTACTTTTAAAAGTAACTTTCCGCCAAAAATGGATAACATGCCGTTTAAATGCATTTAAAACCTGCAATCTTCTTTTAATTCTCAACTCAACCTATGGATGTATGCATTTCTTTATTCTGCTGAACAAAAAATAAAAATATTTCGAAGAACGGCTGATGGTCCCCATTGACTTCCACAGTATTTTCTTCCATACAATGCAAGTGAATGGGGACCAACAGCTGATGTGTGTTCAGCAGAAGAAAAAAAATCATACAGGTTTGTATCAGCATTAATTTTATTAGATAGCAGATTATATCAGCTCTTTAATGTTCATGATTATACATTTTATTATTAATACACAATTGTATAGCCGTATAACATCGGACGTGATCATTTACTCTCCTTCAAGTTGTTCCAAACCTGTATGAATATATATATATCTTAAAAATAATCTCAAATCACGTTAAAGTCAGTATGAAATGGAAGTTGTGACGTATATCCGAGTGAAACTGCTTATCAAACAAGAACAAATGTAGGACACAATGCAAGTGAATGGGGACCAACAGCGGTTCGGTTAAAATAAAAATGTGTGTTCAAATTCATACATATAATCTGCTCTCTAATAAAATGAATGCCGATACAGAAAAATAGAGGTGAATAAATGCATCTCTATTAAATAAACACCAATATGAAGAGTGACATCCTCACCTTCATGTTTGGATGGAGGAGAAGAGCTCTCATCTGATGCAGTCTGGAGCCAAAAATATACATTTAAACATGATTTATAGTTCATAAACACCCGAATATGATGCACAAAGACGCTTTCTAGCATACAGACACTAGAAGTTGCAACAAATAAACGCAGGTTCAAGTTTAAAAAAGACAAAACTTCATTGCATTCCATAAATATGGAGTGATTGCAAGCATTTATGTATGTTTTACATGCAATGAACTGATAAACAGAGGTCACGTGCATAATGTTACCAGCTAACACCGTAACGCGTGTATTATGTTAAACAGCAGCTGACAGGATCAATGCAAATATGCAATTAATGGCAAAAGCCGCATAACTTGTGCATGTTACAGTGCTGAACTGAACACAACAGAAGCAGCATGTGAAAAACATTGAGTGAAAGCGTCGTTATGACCTCCATTGGGGAGCGCGCGTTCATAACGCAACCTTAAATGTGCAGATGCACGACTGTAATTAAGCATGCACGTGTAATCGTGTGTTTTATTGTGTGTTGTGTCTCTCACCTCGAGCGCGCGCTCACCAGCCGACATGTTGCCGGATGCGCTTGAGGGGAAACCGCGGCGCGCGCACCCGCCACTTTCGCTAACATAAAAGTCCGCTTCATTCATGCAAATACCACTTTTTATATATATATATATATTTAATAAAATATATAATATCTTATATATTTTTAATATTATATATTTATATAGGCTATTGGATATTGTTTGTCGCCGCTATCATAAAATATTTCCTCACGTGTATTGAATAATAAGCACGTTTAAATGAAATTGACATGTTTACGACGCCAAAAAAAATCTAGGTTTGGTGTTTAAATATTTTTGGAGGGCTTCCGACAGCGACTTTTATTTTGTAATATATGGGAGCGGAAGTGTCGAAACGGGCTGTGTTGGGTGTTTGACGCCAGTAACTGAAACTTCCTGGTTGTCGAAACTGGAGCAGTAATTTACACAAAAACACTCATATATACTGCACATAAACAATATATCACTACATCAAATCATCAGTGTGTGTGAGCGGAGAGAGAATCCATCATTTGAGGCTCAGTCACGCGCAGCTGGGAGAGCAACAGACCGCGGTGAGTGTGTGTTGTCTTGTATTAATATATATATATATATATATATATTTTTTTTTATTTATTTAAAAACTGCCTAAGCATTTTTTCTAGAAATGTAGATTTTTCTGTTTTCTCCTTGGTTTGTATTTTTCAATAATAGTTTGGTACGATATAACAGCCCTGCAAAAATTAAGAATAAAAAAAAACAGGGATTTTGTTGGATTTAAATTATAAAAATAATTTATTATAATCGTTCATTCATATATATATTATTTAAAAACTACCTAAGCATTTTTCTAGAAATGTAGATTTTTCTGTTTTCTCCTTGGTTTGTATTTTTCAATAATAGTTTGGTACGATATAACAGCCCTGCAAAAATTAAGAATAAAAAAAAACAGGGATTTTGTTGGATTTAAATTATAAAAATAATTTATTATAATCGTTCATTCATATATATATATATATTATTTAAAAACTACCTAAGCATTTTTCTAGAAATGTAGATTTTTCTGTTTTCTCCTTGGTTTGTATTTTTCAATAATAGTTTGGTACGATATAACAGCCCTGCAAAAATTAAGAATAAAAAAAAAAAACAGGGATTTTGTTGGATTTAAATTATAAAAATAATTTATTATAATCGTTCATTCACATATATATATATATATATATATATATATATATATATATATATATATATGATACACACATATTATATATAAATATTAAAAATAATCTCAAATCATGTTAAAGTCAGTATGAAATGGAAGTTGTGACGAATATCCGAGTGAAACTGCTTGTCAAACAAGAACAAATGTAGGGCGGGGCTTCAGTTTGTCTGTGTGGAATTGATTGGATGGTTGTGGTTTGCTATTGGTGGATCTCATGTGAGTGACAGGTTGCCCCGCCCTCGTCATCATAGAAGAGAAGATTTTCGAATGTATTGAACTATTTGTATATAAATAGTTAAATCCCCCCTCCTTATTGTTTCAAACTTCCCAACCATAATGCGCTCCACACTCCTATCCAGTAGGTGGCGGGAATGCGCCATTTAAGTTGGTCTGCCAACCGCCATTAACATCAGAAGAAGAAGATATTCTGATTCAGAGTCACATGAATTTAAAGCACGGATAAATCATTTATAATAAACAGAACAATATTCCATTTAAGGAGTTATCCCGTTTTGATTTCATGGTGACATTAATAGCTTTTTCTAAAATACACAATTGGCGGCGCATCCTCTGCTTTCAAATGTCTGACGAAAGTCACATGAACAAAATATTTTAATAAAAACTGTGTTTGGAACCTGATTTCATGGGTTCAATTCTCAGGGAAAGCATGAATGCAACCTTAAATGCAAAAAACGAAAATTATCCCATGATTTACTCGGCGTCAAGCCATCCTAGGTGTATAAAAAAACAATTAGTTAAAAATTTAAAAATATCCCGAGCTTTATAATGATTATTTTTATGATCCATCCATCATAAAAAAAATAATCCAGGGGGTTAATAAGCGAAGCGATTGCTTTTTGTAAGAACATGATCCATATTCAAAACTTAATGAACCATATTAACTGGCTTCCGTAATGCTGAGGATTATTTTTACGATGGATGAATGCACTTTTTTGGGCTTCAAAATCTCGCCTCCCTCCATTCACTACCATTATAAAGCTTGGAAGAGATTTTTTTTTTACTGTAACTCTGTGTTTTTCTGAAATATGAGCCTCGAAGGTGAATAAATTATGGGATCATTTAAAGGTGAACTATCCCTTTAAATGCAAACGCAAGTCCGTTTGGATAAACGCATCTGCCGAATGAACGTCCGATGTTCACGTTTGTCCTTGTGTTTCTCTGGAGGAGGATGTGGGTGCTTCCCGTCGGGAAGGATGAAGAGTTCCCCAGCTAACCGCAGTCGGGACATCGAGCGGCAGCCCGGATATCTGTGCCCGGAGCACTGCGCCCCGCCCCCCCCGCGGTCCCACTCCGCCGGCGATATGTGGTTCATCCGGGACGGCTGCGGCATCGTGTGCGGCGTGATCACGTGGCTGCTGGTGTTCTACGCCGAGTTCGTGGTCGTCTTCGTCATGCTGCTGCCGGCGAAGAACGTGGCGTACAGCCTAATTAACGGCGCCGTGTTTAACGGGCTGGCCTTCCTCGCGCTGGCGTCACACTTCAGAGCCATGTGCACCGACCCGGTGAGGGACGCGCACACACACGCCGGGCCCGTTCACACCAGGAACGAGAACTATGACAATTTTAATAATCACTGTAACTCTGGGAATAGTGAACTCCACACCAACTATAATGATAATAATGACACTTTTTTTCCAGATGATGATGAAGGATAAAAACATTGACAGCCAATCAGAATCCATTTGACTTTTAAAAAAAAGAAAAAAAAAGTGAGCATTTAAAGCGACAGCGCGCATTTACGCACCGATACGATAACTCCTAATTCTTTATATTTGAAAGCCACATATTGGCTGATAAATCTGCATAATAAGTCGAACATCCTCCATCGGTCTAAGTTCGATATTGCTATAACTAATTTTCTGAGGATACCAAGTCTACACTATATCGATAATTTTAAGAGCAGTTAAAACTAGAGCATTTAAAGTGTTGTGAATGATAAGGATGCTAATATTTTTGGTGTGAACGGCCGTTAAACTCGTGTTTCTGTCCTGAAACGCAGTATGACGTGACAGAATTGCAGCTTACTTTGTTTATAGGTGAAGTATGTCATTTCTTTGCCTTTTGTGTAACTAAATGAATCTGCAAAAATGTTTTCTTGTGGAATTAAAACCCTCCCCTCTTCTGCGATTGGTCGATCGCACAGATAACCCCGCCCCCAAACTCATGTGAGGTATAAGTTGACTGACTTGTAGTTTCTCTGAACATGAAACACACACACACCAGGAACTGTGCGATTTGGAGAAATTATCTAATTGTATTTTTTTTAAATTTATTATTAGATTAAAAAAGATCCAGGTTTGCTGTGTTTGCCAAAACGTTTCTGATTGCAATACTAATGTTTATAATGTGATTCACCAGTAAGTGGTCTGACTCTTTCCTCTTCCTGTGTTCTCAGGGAGCCGTTCCAAAGGGAAACGCCACGAAGGAGTTCATCGAGAGTCTGCAGCTCAAGCCTGGACAGGTGGTGTACAAGTGTCCCAAATGCTGCAGCATCAAACCTGATCGAGCACATCACTGCAGGTGACACACACACACACACACACACTCACACACACTCTCACTCACATACTCACACACTCTCACACACACACACACACACTCACACACACTCTCACTCACATACTCACACACTCTCACTCACACACACTCACACACACTCACACACACTCACACACACACACTCACACACACTCTCACTCACATACTCACACACTCTCACACACACACACACTCACACACACACACTCACACACACTCTCACTCACATACTCACACACACACTCACACACACACACACTCACACACACACACACTCACACACACTCACACACACTCACACACACTCACACACACTCTCACTCACATACTCACACACACACTCACACACACTCACACACACTCTCACTCACATACTCACACACACACTCACACACACACACACTCACACACACTCACACACACTCACACACACTCTCACACTCTCACTCACACACACTCACACACACTCTCACTCACATACTCACACACACTCTCACTCACATACTCACACACTCTCACACACACACACACACTCACACACACTCTCACTCACATACTCACACACTCTCACACACACACACTCACACACACACACACTCACACACACTCTCACTCACATACTCACACACACTCACACACACACTCTCACACACTCACTCACACACACTCTCACTCACATACTCACACACACTCACACACACTCTCACTCACATACTCACACACTCTCACACACACACACACTCACACACACTCTCACACACACTCTCACACACACACACTCACACACACACACTCACACACACTCTCACTCACATACTCACACACACTCACACACACACTCACACACACTCTCACACTCTCACTCACACACACACTCTCACTCACACTCAGTCACACACTCACTCTCTCACTCACACACACTCTCACTCACACACACACTCAGTCACACACTCACTCTCTCACTCACACTCTCACTCACACACACTCACTCTCTCACTCACACACTCTCACTCACACACTCTCACTCACACACTCTCACTCACACACTCTCACTCACACACTCTCACTCAGTCACACTAACTCACACACGCTCACACTCTCCCTTCCACACACACACACTCACACACACACTCTCTCACTCACACACATTCTCACTCTCACACACACTAACTCACACACACACACACGCTCACACTCTCCCTTCCACACACTCTCTCTCTCACACACACACTCACTCTCACACACACTCTCACTCACACACACACACACTCTCTCACACACACACACACACACTCTCACACACACATACACCAAGAACTAAATGATCACTGCTGGTGCAAGAAACCTCACCTGCGACCTTAAATTCAGAGATAGTTTCCTGAAAGTGTGTGTGTTTCTCTGTCCAGTGTGTGTAAACGCTGCATCAAGAAGATGGACCATCATTGCCCGTGGGTCAACAACTGTGTGGGAGAGAACAACCAAAAATACTTTGTGCTTTTCACCGTGAGTTCATCACAACGACTCACAAAACACACATCCAGATACTTATGATTTCTGCCAGAGTGAAAACGGTTGAATTAAGTTCACCCGAAAATGAATATTCAGTCATTAATTCGTCTCCCTCATGTGGTTCTTCACCCGTAAGACCTTCGTTCATCTTCACAACACAGATTAAGATGTTTTTGATGAAATCCGACGGTTCAGTGAGTCTCTATTGACAGCGACATCATTTCCTTTTTGAATGACTAGAAAGATGCTCAAACGGGTCATGTGACTACAGCGGTTCAACGTTAATGCTATAAAGAGACGAGAATACTTTTTGTGCACCAAAATAACGACTTTATTCAACAATATCTAGTGATGGATGCTGATTCACGAAGCTTCACGAATCTTTTGATTCAGTGAATCAGTGATTCGAATCGCATATCAAACGGACAAACTCACTTGAACTATTGAAATTTCGAATCACTTATGATGTAAAGAAACCTGAAGTCACGTGAGTTTGGCGCTCCGAACCACTGATTTGAAACGACGCACAAAAAAAGTATTCTCGTCGCTTTGTAGCATTAATGTTGAACCGCTGTAGTCACATGACCCGTTTTAAATATGTTTCAGTGTCTTTCTGGATTTCAAGTGTTGCCGGGTTGCTAAACTAATTAAAAAAAAAATGAAAGCTGAACATGTAAAATGTTAATACAATATATAAATAATCCGTACCGTTTCCCGTCTCGTCTCCAGATGTACATCGCTTTGATTTCCCTTCATGCGCTCATGATGGTGGCTTTACATTTTGTCTTCTGTTTTGAAGAAGACTGGACAAGTAAGCGTTTGTTTCTTCAACACGGTTTTATGTTGTTGTTAAATGACGAGTCCGTGAGTTTAGAGCTTCCTGCTTTGACCCTTCCTGTTTCCTGTGCTCAGAGTGCAGTTCCTTCTCTCCTCCGGCGACCGTCATCCTCCTCATCCTCCTGTGCTTTGAGGGTCTGCTCTTCCTCATTTTCACCGCGGTGATGTTCGGGACGCAGGTGCACTCCATCTGCAACGACGAGACCGTAAGTGACGCTTAGAAGCCATTCCGAGTCCTCAGTCATTTGCATAATGCCCGTCTCTGGTCTTCATTGGCTGATCGGCGTCTCTTGGCTCCGCCCTCAAACACTGCGGGTGTTTCTGAGACGCTGTTTTCTGCATGATCCGGTAAAAAACGGCATTTCGCTGTGAATCAAGTGCTGAAGAAGAGCTGAGATTCAGATACGATGATGGGCGCACTGTAAGCCAATCAGAGCAGAGCAGGCTCTCTGAAAGGCGGGGTTTAGAGAGAGCGAATCCTTGAACGGAGCGTTTCAGACACTGAGAGAAAAGAGCGGATGCTGCAGTGGATATTATGAGGAAATAAAAGTGTTTTCGACCTTGGATGCACGTAAACCTGTTGTGGGAGTCGACAAAACAACATTAGCAGCCTTTAAAAAAACATTTGTTACTTGAAATCAAATAAACATGAATTGAAATAATAATATAAATTGTTTTATTCTAGCTAGTTGCTGACGATATATTTTGTAATTTTCATTTAAAGGTTAAGTTGTAAAATAACTAAAGCAAAAACTGAAATAAATTAATAAAAACTAGAGACGACAAACTGAGACTTTAAAATGGGGAAAAAAAAATTCTAAAATTATAATAGTATATCAATGATGCTAAAATAAGCGTCTCATGAATACTTTTGTGAAATATAAGCAGTCATTTTAGTATAATATAGTATTTTATAGCACTTTTTTGTCCTTTTTAGTGTCATTTTTGTTAGTTTTTTTATTATTTATTTCAGTTTTAGTTACTTTAGTGCATCAATGTGCAAATGCATTCAGTTGAAAAATAGTTTTAAAATAAAATTTTATTAAATATTAATATTTGTAAATAATTCTGTCATACTATCAGTTTTTATTACTTATTTAAAGTAACAAAACAGATCTTAATTTACCTGCATAGATTAAATCGAGCGCTTTTATGATGTGATCGATCGTCTTCCATCTCCCGCTTTTTTCATCTTCCACGCTTCGAGATCCACAAATGTCTTTTGTGTGTTCGCAGAACTCAAATATTTATTCTTGAAAGTGGCAGATATCAGTCCGTGGTGCAGCTGGAGAAAGTGTTTAGACAGATTATATTGAAACCGAACAAATGAATCTCTCTGTCCGCAGGGAATCGAGCAGCTGAAGAAAGAAGAGCGAAGATGGGCCAAAAGGTCCAAGTGGATGAACATGAAGGTGGTGTTCGGTCACCCGTTCTCCGTCGCCTGGCTCAGTCCGTTTGCCACGCCGGATCACGGGAAGGCCAATCTCTACCAGTACGTGGTCTGAGACGGCGACCTCGCCTCTACACAAACGTCTCTTCTCGCTTTTTACCTCCGTCTCTGATGAAGGTCTGAAAGATCTGACCGCTCAGAAACCCTCGCCACACGCTCGTAGAGTAAAACTGACGTCCTGAGCACCGCCGGCCCCGCTGTGATCTAGATCGTGTTTTTGTGATGAATTTGAGATGTTAGAGGCCTTGACCGTGACTCTTACGAACCATCACCAGCCGTGGGGTAAATAACTGAAGTGTTGATCGTGGACGGGAAGATTTGATTTTTTCTTTGATTGACAGATGCCTTTATATTCGCTGGTTAATTGAGAAATGCCTTTTCTTTTTCTTTTTCCCTCTCGTTCTAAAGCCTTAGAAAGCGACGCTGCTGTAGCGCATTAGGAATCTGTTGTTGCCAAATTTTGTTCCATCATGAAAAACTAAGGATCTATCCAATGCCGTACGTTTTTTTTTTTTTTTTTTTTCCCTTGATCGAAACAAATTCATCATTTGCATAACACTAATGAAAACATGTCTGGGTCAACGTCATAGTCATTTTTTTTTTTAAAAAGTCAGCAAACATACATACAACAAATGCAAATTATATATATCATTATTAATAAAAATGTATAGAATTTGTTTTCGTAATTATGCATTTTCATTAATCACCTTAAAAATGATTTCAGTTTCTTGATGCTAAAAATAATTTCTTACATTTTTCGGGTCATGTTCCACTGCAAAATCCTTTTGCTTTTCTGCATTTATTTTCATGATAATTAATCAAAATCTTTTTTCTGACATTATTTGATGTGACAATTAAATGCATTTAACACAGATATAGAGTACTATTTTTTTTTTACTGAATTGCATTAAAAAAAAGTCAGCAAACATACATACAATAAATACTAAAATTATATAATATATATATTGTACACATTCATTAAATAATATATATATATATTTATAATAATGTTTTGCTTTACAGTAATTATATATTTTCATATTTCAAATTATGTCAGTTAATTTTGCCAGTTAATGTTTCTCGACGCTTAATTTTTTCGGGTCATATTCCACAGCAAAATCCTTTTTCTTTCCTGCATTTTGACATTATTTTCATGATAATTAAATGCATTTAACCCTTAATTATAATTTTTTTTGTAATTCTCATTTTCACTGAATTGCGTAAAGTCAGCAAACATGCATACAAAAAAATATAAAAATTTATATATAGATATATTCATTAAAAAATATATACAAATTGATTTATTCTAATTTTTTGCATCACAGAAAATGTACATTTTCATATTTCAAATTATGTCAGTTAATTTTGCCTGATGTTTCTTGACGCTTAATTTCTTAATTTTTTCGGGTCATAATCCACAGCAAAATCCTTTTTCTTTCCTGCATTTTGACATTATTTTCATGATAATTAAATGCATTTAACCCTTAATTATAATTTTTTTTGTAATTCTCATTTTCACTGAATTGCGTAAAGTCAGCAAACATGCATACAAAAAAAATATTAAAATTTATATATAGATATTCATTAAAAAATATATACAAATTTATTTATAATAATTTTTTGCATCACAGAAATTGTACATTTTCATATTTCAAATGAAGTCCGTTAATCCTACCTGATGTTTCTTGACGCTAAAACACAATTTCTTATTGCTTCTGTTGATTTCGGGGTTCAGGTATGTGGGGTTATGAATGCAGTTGCTCGTTGTTGGCGTAGAAATATCTTTGTGACTATAATACGACGTTTGCGATACTTCCCGACGGTGGTGCTCATGGATTCCTTTCATCATTACGGTGTCACTACAGTATTTGAGTGTGAGCTTGATCTTCCTGAATCCACATGGCTGCTGTCTTTGTCGAGTGACTCCAGACGACCCTCAGGTTCACACGATGACGCATCAATCCTGCTTCTCTTCCAAATCCAGCTCAGACCATCAGACGTTCTTCTCGTCTTCATATCCTTGAACGAGAGACTGACGGCTGCCCGCCTTCTTTGAGCTCGAGCACAATTGCGTCAGGTTTGAAGCCTCACTTTGCTGCTCACGACCGCAAGTTCATTGGATTCGAACGGTGGCTTTCTTGGCGGATCAGTATTTCCCGTCTGCTCGCGGGATTCTACGGGTCGTCTTCTTCATGATCGCTGTTCAACGATTACCGTTTTCTGTTTCCATTTTCTTTGCACTTTTGCCTGTTTTCGATTTATTCTGTCTTTTTAAATCTGTGCTTTTGGTTGTGCATGTATTTTACATATATCAATATCTTAATGCAGTTTTGGGTGTTTCGGGTTGCTTTCGCCTTGAAAGTCAATTCAATAAATTTCTGGTTTTTTTTCATTGCTGTTCGTCTTTTTGATTATGGGTTGGGGTATCGCATTACTAGTAATGTGCATTAAGTAATCAGATTACATTCCCGATGCAATCGGATTACAATCTCGATGCAATCGGATTACAATCTCGATGCAATCGGATTACATTCCCGATGCAATCGGATTACTTTTTTGATGTAATGAGAAGTAGAGCATTACTTTATTAATTTACACAATATTTGAGCATTGAGGTAATGCATGTCAGTTTAGTAAAACAATGAAACTAAAAACACTTGAAAGTCAATAAATTCAATAAATTTGTTTTTTTTTTCATTGCTCTTCGTCTTTTTGATTATGGGTTGGGGTATCACATTACTAGTAATGTGCAATAAGTAATGGGATTACTTTTTCGCTGTAAGCGGATTACTTTTTCGCTGTAAGCGGATTACTTTTCCGATGTAATGAGAAGTAGTGCATTACTTTATTAATTTACACAATATTTGAGCATTGAGGTAATGCATGTCAGTTTTTAGTTTCATTGTTTTACTAAACTAGATCATTCTTTATAACGTAGTCACTTAGGCACGCGTGCACGGGAACAGATCAAATGTACACGAGTTACATTTTAAGTTACTTTCAACAGTTTTTTTAGTTTTTAATCGGTAAACAGATGTATGGCCTTCATAGCTCTGGGTGCTCAGAATATAATCATAGTCAAATTCTTGATTTTGTTCGTATTTTTTTCTGTACAAAGAGAAATGGTGATGAAAGCCAAAGCAGAATAATCCACTATTTTGTAGAGTAAAATCAAAATGACTGAGATGTGGAGCCAGATTACAAGGGTGTAAAAATGACTTTAGAAAGATGGCAGCATCAGCATTTTATTTTTACACAAAGATTGGTTGGTCTAATAGTAAAATCTGTTGACTTTGGCAATCTTTGTTTCATCATATGCCAACAGTGACGGTTCAAAAATGGCAAAAAAAGCACTTCTTGTGTTTTTTGCCTCATGTTTGCATGTCTGTAACTCCAGAAGTATTAAAGATATCTTGATATCCTTTAAGGTTCTGGGTTTTAACACACTTTTCTTTTGGTATCTTCATTTAAAAGACCCTCAATGTCAAAAATCAAACGTGGGTCACTTTGCGTATAGCTGATACTTTTTCTTTTAAAGAGGAATATCTGAAAAACAAATCATGTTGAAACCAGAAATATTTTTCTAATTGCGTGGAACATGCGTCTGAGTGCCATAAATACTCCGTTAGCCAAGTTTGCATGCCTGTAACTCTAAAAGTATTCAAGGTATATTAACATCCTTCGAGATTCTCAATCTTAATAAAACTTTTCTCTAGAAATCTTCATTTTCAAGGCTCCATGTAGTTCAGTCCCATAGATTTATGCATCTCAAACCAGCTCCGTGTTCAAATTGTTGAATTTTTACCCATTTTCAGAGACTGAAAACCAGATGTGGTTCACTTTGCACACAGCTGATACTTATTACATTTAAAGAGGAAAATCTGAAGAACAAATAATGTTGACACTGGAAATGTATCTTGTTTCCCGCTATCAAAATAAAACCCACTGAAAATTAAGTTGAGGCACATTAACCTGCTCTCAAAAGTGTATTTTTTAAGAATCTAGATTTGAATCAGTATTTGAAAGATGGGATTTTGTTCATTTTAACAGCTACCAAGAGTTCAATATGTAGTATTGTAACTTCAAGTAAGAACAGTAACAATATTGTAACAGACTACTTTTAAAAGTAACAGTTACACTTCATTTCATAAGGTCAATTAATGACAATTAACAACATGTACTTACTATAGGGTTTAGTTTAGGGTTAATTGCATGTAATTAAGCATCATTTTTAGTTATTACTATAGTATATACATGTAACAATGTAACAATTCAACTCCTCAAAACTGATTTTACACCATTTTCAGCATCACCTGCGATGATTTCAGCTCAGAAACGCGGCGTTTTCTCTCTGCACATGCAGAAATAATCGGCACAAAACACTTTGACGCATTTTAATGTCGTAGTATCATTTCATTTCAATGAGTTTACAGACCTCTAGTGTGTCCATTAAATAATTAAACTATTTACACATTTATAAACGTGACCGTCACAGAAACACAGCGTGTGCTACATGAATGAGATCTTATCATTACGGGATGGTCGTTTTCAGTCATCAAAGATTTACACACAGGTCCCCAATACACAATATTTGCTCATTTGGTCCCCGATGGTACAGTATCTAACGCCAAACATGGCGACATCAGACAGCGAAGGAATGCCCGCATATAAGGCAAATTATTCATACTTTAATAATGTATATTTCACATCTCAAACACTACGTGCAATATTATTAAAGTGTACATTTAGTGTCACTTTGGCCTTGATTCAGCATGAACTGATTAACAATTATTAGACTGTTAGTATAATTATAAGTAGGGGTGCTACTTTTTTTTAATATCGACTTACTAAATGAAGTGACGCATTGTGCATGCTCAGATTTTTTAAGACTCTTTTCGACTGATTATTACGTTCATTCATCCTCAGAAACACCCCTAATTATAACCATATGAAACATCATTTGCAAGTAATGTGCTCATGACAATTACTAAACGCAGCAGGACGGATGTTCTCCACATCAAACAGAGAAACGGCGTCACATTGCCAGGGACTTTATAACGTCACATTATGTTGGCTCGAGGAAGCGTTGGACATGTTCAATTAAGATCTACCATAATTAGCTGCTCTGCGAGTGTCTGGGTGCACGCGGCCGACCGAGACCACAGGAAGAACGAGAGGAATTCACAGGAAGTACCTCGACCTGGTCCTTCAGCCCCGTAAAGATGACGCGCGTCTGCTGAAACTACTGGAAGACCCACGTAAAACCAGCTTAAGGTGGTTTCTGCCGGATCTATGTGGTTTGGACGAGAAAGATAGACATTGATTCTGCACGTTATCGCAGAGGTCATGCTTGAAGAAGGGGCTGAAGAACAGGCTTCGGTTGGTGTTCGTTCACACAGCTACAGAAAGTGTCTCGCATCACTGGATGTTTTGCATGCATAAGATGTGTGGCGTATATCGGAAAAGCGTCTTCTGGTGAAGAACGAACGACGCCAACATTCGGAGAGGTCTGCGGTTATTATTGCCGGCGCTCACAGTGCTGTAGATGATGATGGAGAATGACGGCGGGAACGTCAAATCAATGAGACCCTGCAAAACTCAGGGAAGGAAGTGACCAAAATAGCCAGATCGGATCGGAAATCGAAATGCGGGTGTGAAATTTATGGCATTTGTCAAATCGATCGGTGTCTCTTTGAGTTTAGATAATAAGCGAATTTTTTTCCTAGCCGATGAATCTCATGAACATGTTCGTGTTCAGCTCATATTTCAAAAGAAATGATCTCTTGCTTTACATACGTTTGGGAACACTTTACAATAAATAACTTCCAGAGCGTCAATTTCAGTTCATATTAATTCCGATATTTACTTTTTGGTTGATCATTTAATCGTTCTTCCAAAACATGTTTTTGACACTATGATGAGCCTATTATAGTGTTTATATTTTAGGTCCAGGATGGTTTTGGCGGGAAAATTGCGTACATGCGTCACTTGCCTCACAGAGGAGAGTCTGTAATAAAACAAGAATCAACATTGGCTCATCTTTTCAGAGGTACCGGGAACGGAGGGATTAGACAGATTGCAAAAGCAACACGGAGATGATGCCGTGTCGCGTACACAAAACCGGTCGTTAATGCACTGCGAACTTACACGAACACACAATGAGCAATTGTGTTAAAGGCACAATATGTAATTTTCGCCACTAGAGGTCGCTTATTCAAAACAAAGACTCATGGGTGTTGTCTTCGCGTCTACTGCCGGCGGAAAAGAACTGGGACAGAAATCATATTGATGGATGAGCAAAAATGTATTGAAGATTCATTAACGTTACTGTAGCATGACGAAGAGTGTTAGCATTTGCTAATGAGAGATGAGCGCGACACGGCTAGAGAACAGCAGAGCTTTTTTTTAATGCCGCAGGCACTGCTTTTGCTTCTTCCGGTCATTAGTATGTGTCGTAACGCGGCGCTGTTTATCATATTAGATGTATTTGAGTGTTGAAAGTTGTTCTAATGCTACTAAGCTAGATCGATATTAGCCGTGGTACTCGCGGTACATCAAGAAAACGAGATTTAAACAATAAGGTGCCTTATTTTAGCAAGCTAAGAGTACGCTCACGGCGTTTAACGACGGAAAAAATGGACGGCGCTCGAGGCGCAATCTAGTCTCTTAATGAGTGTTTTGGGCGTAACGTGCAATAAACCAATCAGTGTCTTCTTTCATTCCCTTTAAAAGACGGATGCGCTCGCATCTGGATTTACACGGCGGAAAGACTGAGAGAAAACGGATCTGGTCATGCGTGAGGATAAAACGTTGTATGCTTTTATTTTTAATATTTGGCACGTAAAAAGCGTGTTATATGCGCATATTACTAAAGCGCTCTTTAAAGAACAAAAAAAAAAAAAAACGCTGCATCATTGACTTTGGTAAATAGTGCAGTTGTTTTCAGTTGCCTCAAAACGGCAATACGCCAACAGTGCACCTGAACCTCGTTTTCAGACCATTGATGTCATTGATATGCGACGTCCTGGTTAAAACGGATTATTTCTCCGGGTTTAAACACTCTGGGAAACATTTGGGATGACGCACAAGCCAACAAAATATAAACCACCAAAAATCTTACATATTGTGCCTTTAATAAATGATATCGCTCGTTGTTACTTCATGTTAGTTAACGCATTTTGTTGTGAAATGAGCTTATCGTAAAGTGTTACCGTAAATATTTCAGCCAAACGTGTTCTTTTTGAGGTGAAATACGACCCTGACATGTCAGAGATGCATTATCACACTAACAGTGATGTAGGTTCATGCACCGGCTGTTTTTAATACTTTTTATGGATTTTTAATATGAAATAATAACACTAATAAATAAACGTTTTAAACTGATCTTTGGCATGACGGTATTATACGGCTGCTCGAATATTCAGAGCGAAAGAAAATGAAGACTTGGACCCGCAGCTGGAGAGAAGAGTGATGCTGTCAGTGTGTGAGCTGCGGTTTCTGATATGTTTCTGAGCACGATGAAGGCAGCCGTGTCATTGGTCACACCGTGAGCGCGGGTCACTCTCTCTTGCTGGCGTGTGACCGCGTGAGGTTGGGCGACGTGTGATGAAGCACCAGAAGACCAGAGAGGGTCAGGGAGATTCCTACCCACCACAGGGCCATGTGGGTCTCCCCGAATATTAGCTGCCCCAGAAAAGCCTGTCGAACAAACGAAAAATCACACACACACACACGGATAGAACTCAAGACCTTCATCATAATAATAATATTATAATAATATTATTGCAGGGCAGATTATTTTCTATGCTGCAATGGACTATTAGATTATCATTTTAGCAATTTAATTTAAAGTAAGATCATTTTTAATCGTGATTTTTTTATTTATTTGGCACATTCATTTGCAAAACCGACTTTTTTTGTCCAACAAAACACCGTTTAGTTTGATCTCTAATTCAAGACTTCTCTATGATTTTTTGCGGCCGTTCATGATGATTTTTATAGCATTCACACACGTATATTTGAGTGCTATTTTTGCACCCGCAAAGTAAAAATACTAGAGCATTTTGAAAGCTGATGGATTATTTTCATTTGTTACATTGTGTTCTTTTATCATGATTAAGCTGAGCATATCTAGAAAAACAATATTTAGGAGTAAATTTAATATTTCTGTATTTGAATCGCATTTAATTTTTTTATGTGGATGAAAAAGTTTAATCGCAATTAATCGCACCGAACATAAACGTTTGTAAATATTTATACAGCGTGTGTGTGTTTATATATAAATATACATACACAGTTATACTCTCATTTATATATATATATATATATATATATAAAACAATGATTTATCACATCCAAAATAAAAGTTCATGTTTACATAATATAAAGTGTACTGTGCATATTTATTATGAATTTATAAATACACGTGTACTAAACATTTTATTTTGCTGGAAATGTGTGTAATTGTCATGAAATGACATTTTTAATTAGTGCTAAATATGCAGTTTTATTCATGCAAAATATAATTAATAATTGATTTTGAGGTGAAATGGATGAATGTTTTATTTATGTAAATGTTTAATTGTCATGAAAATTATTTTCTAATGGTCCTTAGATTTTTTTTATTGTGTATATTGTTTTAATTAGAATATAATGTCATATATATATATATATTATTTTGTTGTGAAATGTTATGGTTTTATTTTGGTGCAAATGCAAAATGCTCCTAAAATATGCATTTATTCTATATATATATATATATATATGCACAAAATTGCATGCAGCATTTTTGTTATGAAAAATTTTTCAAATAGTGATGTATGTGAGAAATGTGTGAGAAAAAAAAAAAAAATATATATATATATATATGCTTATTTTAGGAGCATTTTGCATTTGCACCAAAATAAAACCATAACACATATATATAATATAATTTAATATATATATATTTTTTTCTCACACATTTCTCACATGCATCACTATTTGAAATTTTTTTTCATAACAAAAATGCTGCATGCAATTTTGTGCATCTCCACATTTTTTTTCCGATTGAACGTTTTTTTGTTGTTGTTGTTTATGGTGAAACTCATTACATTTACCAAGTTAAAAAAGTATGCAAATATATGACTGACAAACATGCATGAGTTTACCAGTTTGCAATTGGTGTGTAATGCAAACGCCTGGACATTTTATATTAATTTCAAATCATAAACGTATCCCTAAATTGTGAGTTCCCTTCACTCCCGACACGTTTATCTGAAGCAGTGCTGAGGCTCACGGAGGAGATGAAGTTGGAGGCGGTGGTGGTCACAGTGGTGCGCGCGGACGAGCACGAGCTCCGCAGCGCTTTGGCCAGGAAGGTCCACATCACCGCGTTACAGGTGAACAGCAGACCTCCGCACAGCAGCCTGAGAGGGATGTGCAGCTGTCGCGGGAGAAAGTGGAACGCATTAGGAAGCACTCATCACATGTCTAGGTCTAATGGGATTCACGCTGCTCCATTCATTCATCGGGGAGAGCGATGGCACGTGCGCGCGCGCGCGCGGCGCTGAAGGTCACGCCGCTCCATCATCATGCATGAGACGCGCGGTGCTGTGAGAAGATGAGATGAGGGTGTTTGTCGAGCACCGATTCATTCACACTCACCCAGTCGCACGCGCTCGTGTCGTTGTGCTGCGTGAATTTCCTCTGCTCGCCCCACGTCCGCAGTCCCGTCTCGCACACGCCCTTCAGATAGTCGGTGCCGAGAGAGAGTTTCGCGGACGAGGACGCGACGGCGCCGAGAAATCCCGCCAGCAGCGCGTACAGGACACCGGGAAACATGACTTCAGCAGACCCATCACATCTCATTCTCCAGCACTGCGCGCGCGTGACGCTGCGACAACACTCCATCAGCGTCATCGCTCTCCGGGCAGGTGCATTCTGGGAGCTGTAGTCCATAAATGCTGCATGTACTTTTGTGCATCTCCACATTTTGTTGCTGTTGTTATTTGTGAAAATCATTACATTTACGAAGTTAAAAAAGTATGCAAATATATGACTGAGGAATATGCATCAGTTTACTAGTTTGATTACGTCAATTTTTACAAAATGCATGGACATTTTATATTAAATTCAAATCATAAATATATCCCTAAATTGCGAAAATCCTCCATCAGCGTCATCATTCCGAGCAGGTGCATTCTGGGAGCTGTAGTCCATAAATGATGCACGTAATTTTGTGCATCTCCACATTTTTTTTCGATTGAACATTTTTTTTGTTGTTGTTTATTGTGAAAATCATTACATTTACTAAGTTAAAAAAGTATGCAAATATATGACTGACAAATATGCATCAGTTTACTAGTTTGTTTGTGCCAAAATCATTTTATATTAAATTCAAATCATAAATATATCCCTAAATTGCGAAAAAACTCCATCAGCGTCGTCGCTCTCCGGGCAGGTGCATTCTGGGAGCTGTAGTCCATAAATGATGCACGTAATTTTGTGCATCTCCACATTTTTTTTTCGATTGAACATTTTTTTGTTGTTGTTTATTGTGAAAATCATTACATTTACTAAGTTAAAAAAAGTATGCAAATATATGACTGACAAATATGCATCAGTTTACTAGTTTGTTTGTGCCAAAATCATTTTATATTAAATTCAAATCACAAATATATCCCTAAATTGCGAAAACCCTCCATCAGCGTCATCATTCCGAGCAGGTGCATTCTGGGAGCTGTAGTCCATAAACGCTGCATGTACTTTTGTGCATCTCCACATTTTGTTGCTGTTGTTATTTGTGAAAATCATTACATTTACTAAGTTAAAAAAGTATGCAAATATATGACTGACAAACATGCATCAGTTTACTAGTTTATTTGTGTCAAAATCATTTTGTATTAAATTCAAATCATGAATATATCCCTAAATTGCGAAAACACTCCATCAGCGTCATCGCTACGAGCAGGTGCATTCTGGGAGCTGTAGTCCATAAATGATGTACGTAATTTTGTGCATCTCCACATTTTTTTTTCGATTGAATATTTTTTTTTTGTTTATTGTGAAAATCATTACATTTACTAAGTTAAAAAAAAGTATGCAAATATATGACTGACAAACATGCATCAGTTTACTAGTGTGATTACGTCAAATCTTTTGCGAAATGCATGGACATTTTATATTAAATTCATATCATAAATATATCCATCAGCGTCATCACTCCGGACAGGTGCATTCTGGGAACTGTAGTCCAAGGGGAATTTTAGCGCACTAGTATTTCTCTAACCTGTCAACGGTCACATCCCCCTTTTTTGACATAATTCTGAACTTTAATTTAACGTTTAAGTGCACAACAGATTATTGCAAATTAAAGTGCAAAACCCAGCTAAAGGTTAGGGTCACACAAAGAACGATAACTATAACAATAACTATATTTATATCCTCACCAACGAACGATAACGGTGTGTTTTTCAAAGTGTGTGCGATGCTTTTTGCTGTTCTTGTAGCATTTACACGGCTTTAAGCAGCAGATCTCCTGTTTTGAGTGATTAGCTAGAGTAATGATCTAATCTAACGGTGAATTTAGCGGACAAACTCAATATAGTGGAATAAAAACAACGCCTACTACAACAACTCTTCCTCTTTTCTAAAGCAGCCCAACATGGCCCCGCCCCCTATGTTGCCTCAGGGGCGGGGTTTATGTAAATTTTAGGGTTAGTGATGTCATTAACCCCAGGAAGAGGCTCGTTGTAGTCCCTACCAGCCGTTTGTTGTAGTCCTTAAACAGAGAATTCTTTAAAAGAAAATATTGAACCTTGAGTGTCGTAACTTTGCAGATGTTGTTTCTGCTCAACACTTCCTCGGTGAGCAGAAGACACTTCTTTCCAAATCAAACATGCATTCATTAAATAAATTAATACATTCTTAAAACTGATGGTTCAAAGATGTTCCAGTTTGTCTGTGATAGCAGTGAGTCAATGATCCTCCATTCCCAGACAGATACCAGAATCATGACCTTATCATCTCGTCTCAGATCGGATCATTCTCATTAAAGATCTCATGATTTCACACAAGAACTCCGACTTTAATAAGAGATGCATGGCGATCAGATCTGATCTAACGTGATGCTGTGCTGATTATAGTCCCTGGTGGAATTTAGTTATTTTCTATGCATTGTTATTGTAGTATTTTTATATTAGTGGTGTAATGTAGCTGTGAGGCCAGTAGAGGACACTAGAGTCACTAGGTACCTTTTTATTCCTCCTTTCCTTCACTTCATCTTCCCATGCAATGTTTAACTACCAGTTCTGTGATAAGTTGAAAAAAAAACCCTCACAAATATAAAGAGTGAGTCATAAGATCGGAAAAGTTCCATCTGCAAAACTCCTTTAACATGCACTAGTAACTAAAAGATAAATATTTTTTCTACCCAAGCCCTGGGTTGAGCCTTTTAGGTCATTTTTTCAGGTAGTTTTTTTTTAGCTGTGTCCGAAACCACCCACTCGTTCACTAACCCCTATATAGTGCATGACAGTTGAGCGCACTAGATCAGCAAAGAGTGAACGAAAACGAGTGAGCGAATTCGTCATGAACATTTCCTACACCCGTCTGTAATATGTCCCATTTAGCTTCATGAATTGTATATTACTGTTTATTGAGAATAAAGAGAGAATAAAAACACCTGTGTCATGCTATTTAGTAAATTTATATTTAAAAATAACAAAACAAAAACACTACACTGTCACATTTGCTTATAAAAAAATATAATAGGAAATAAATATAATATAAACAACAGTTCACAAACATGAGAAAAATCGACCAAATTAGCATATGATAATAAATATATATTATGACATAAACCTGTATCATTTCGCTTCAAAATATCTTTACAAAGATGTTCTAATTCATTAAAAATGACACTTACATTTGTAGAAGTTCCCGCTTCTCGCATTGCCGTCCGCCATATTTATTTTTCTTTCCCGCTCGATCGTCTCATCGTGTTGGATTTTGGGTAACGGCGCTTTAACGAGTGTACGCTCAAAATCAGAGAGGATTGTGGGTAAAAGTAGTGAACGAATGTAGGGAATGAAGTCAGCACTACAAAATGGCCGACACCCGATATAGTGCACTAGATAGTGGATAGGGAGCGGTTTGTGTTACCCAGCTCCTGGGTCAGACATAACAACCTTCGCGGGCTTTTAGCGCCCTCTTCAGGAGAAATAAAGGCTTAAAAATGTGTTATTGTTCTGTATATTGTTCAATTTTATGCAAAGCAACAGACAGAGGCGTGATATGAGTCTCCTAAACGAGTCTGAAGTCGGTCTTTTCGCCTGATGCTTGCATAAAATATGATTTTATTCAAAAAGGTACATAATATAAACCCTTAGGATGTCAAAACATGTTCTCAGAATTGCACACTGATTAAATAATCAGTGTGCAATTACGGACAGGTTATGGAGTCAGTCACGTCGAGTGAAACGCAGGCGGCGGTCTAAAGTTATCAGTTCTCCCGCCGAACTCGCGTCATCTCCGGGACGAGTTCTCGCGCCATTACGGTGGAAACGGGACAACCGAAACACTTGAATTACTTCTAAATGTTGAATTTTTTACTTCTAATATTTTGCTAAATGAGCTTAAAACGCTATAAAATGTGCTATACTGTAAAATACAATGGAAAATAAATGAATTATCAACCAGTGGTTGTGTGGAGTATGTAAACAAAGTTGAGAGGATTTAAGTTCATCTGTAAACATTAAATGATGTTATAAAAAATAAGCGAGTATAGTAACATGATAGATAAACATGTGTTCTGTCCTATATTTACCCAGCCCTTGAGTTGAAAACAACCCCAATTGGGTTGTTTATAGCACTAGAATTAGTAACTAAAAGACATACAGCAAATCGTAAGATTCAAGCTGCTTGAGGTTTTCAGTTGCATGTTTTCATCTTCAACGAAGTCTGAAGTTTCTCTCAGAGGCCAAGAAGAACCGCCAGAGACAGTCCAACGCTCATATTCTCTCATTAGCACAATAACACTCTGAACAATGAATGTCATGAGAGGACAGAACGAACGCCCGAGGGGGAGAAAACCCACCAACTCCTGTTTCTGTGGAAAATCTTTCAATGAACAACAGACAGAAGCAATTAAAGGTCATCACTGTCTCCGCCGGACCACGAGGATAATTGGTCCTTATGTGGAACGTTTTCCGTCAAGAAAGTGTGAAGAACACGAGGAGTTAATTAGCAGAGATATAGACAGCATTACTCCTGATAGGTAGATCTCCGTGTCTCCTCGTGTAAAGCATGCTGGAGTTTTATGGAGTGTAACAGGCTTCAGTCGGCGGGCCGAGGCTCCGCTGTGACGTCTCTCTGTTCAGCTGCTCTGAGAGATCCAGTGTTGGACGGGGGACCTAATTTGACAGGACCTTCTCAGCTGGAACGACTTTCACTGTGAGCATGTTGAGTCCAAATATAGCCACCATCACAGGCGCGTGCTGCTTCAGACGGCGGAGCAGCTCCACATCCGGGCGAGGAACGACAGCTCGCATCAGCAGACACATGCCAAAACATCAGTGCAACATCTCACAACAACACTCAGTCAACATGAATGTGCTCATTGTGTCTCTGTGGCTGGTCGCTCAAAACGCCATGAATATCATCTGAATGCCGAATCTGATCTGATGAGGCTCTCTGGCATTTCTTGCATCCTTATGAATGAATCAGACGCATTAAAAACAGATCCGAGTTGCACTAGAGCTGCATCACACCAGATCCGTCTGCGCTCACGTTAAACTTTAAAGACCTGAGATCTTAATAATCCTTAAGTGCATTCACATGAATGAATCATACTGTAAATATTAATTATGAAAGCTAACAAAATTCTATACTACGGTGGCCGAGAGAGCTAAAAGCGCTGCAAATAATTTGGTGCAAATTAAAAATAAACACATGCAAATAATAAAACACATGCAAATTTAAAAAAAACACATGCAAATAATAAAACACATGCAAATTTAAAAAAAACACGTGCAAATACTAAAACACATGCAAATTAAAAAAAAAACACATGCAAATAATAAAACACATGCAAATTTTAAAAAAACACATGCAAATAATAAAACACATGCAAATTTAAAAAAAACACATGCAAATAATAAAACACATGCAAATTTAAAAAAAAACATGCAAATAATAAAACACATGCAAATTTAAAAAAAACACGTGCAGATAATAAAACACATGCAAATTTAAAAAAAACATGCAAATAATAAAACACATGCAAATTTAAAAAAAACACATGCAAATTAAAAAAAACACATGCAAATAATAAAACACATGCAAATTTAAAAAAAAAACACATGCAAATAAAAAAAAAAACGTGATCATCAGTTTGACAACACACGTGCTGCAAATCCTCACAACACATGCAAACACAAAAACGCGCTGCATTTACAAAAAGCGCTGCAAATAGCACAAACCACAACGGAAATGTTTCAAGGGGGACCCCAAAAAGTGACGGACCCTACTAGACAACAGCACAAACTAAAAAATATTATTAAAATATATTATGTAGGCATTAATGTGTTTCACTAACAGAAAAGTGTGTTAATATGTGGCATTGTTGTTCACTCATTAAACTTTAAGAGATGATCATTTAGTGGATGATTTAAAGATATTCGTTAATCATCTGTAGCGCACTAATGTGACGTCATGGTAACGGCGCCTGAGGCGCTCGACGACCACGTCATCTGTGAGCGTGAGCTTCAACTGAAAAACACTATTAAAAATAATAAATACATGAAATAATGTACAGTTGTTTATTTCTGTTTGCAGTTTTTATAGTATTTCATGATTGTGAACACATTGTGCACTCAAATGCCGTTCACTATATAGGGATCAGTGAATGAGTGAAGGGTGAGTTGAACTGGTTTTGGACGCACGTCCTAGTAGGGTCCGTCACTTTTTGGGGTCCCCCTTGAAATATTTCCGTTGTGGTTTGTGCTCTTTGTGCTGCTGCTCCAGAAGAGGGCGGAGCTTTAACAGCTCAACAACAACAAAGCTGGAGAATCTCACGCAGACAAAATGAGGAAAGTGTTCAAACTGATGGAGAGACTCAGGAAAAAACTTTTAGAAAGAAACGGATGTTAGTGTGTTCACACATTAGGGTGTGATGACCAGCAAAACAGCGAGAAAACGGAAGAGATTTCCAGATGTCCAGTTCCTGAGCTCATCATCAGAATGAGCGCTTTGTTCTCTATATGGACGCGACCACACAGAAAACACACAGCTACAGTAGAAGAGAGAAACAATGACAGCCAGTTACACAACACAGACCGAACATTCACCCCTCGCTGCTCCTCATTCACATGCGTTGATGCACTAGTGTCTGCAGCTGCTCTGTGATGCAGGAAATCACGGATCATCATGTTCTACACAAGCAGGATGAGATTCTAGTGCACGGATCAGCTGAAACGGCAGGAGATTGGAGGAATGGGTTTCTTTTGAATAGGGCAGCCCGATTAAATTGCGAAATATTTGGGATTTAAAATGTGATTTAAAAAAATGCTGTGCTTGTTTGTAGGGCTGCGCAATTTGTGCAAATTTTTGTGATTATATATCAATATGGCTACACTGTAAAAAAATATATATTTCAACGTAAAAAAAAAAAAGTAAGTGTTTGTGCAGGTATGAAACTTTAAGTTTAGTCAACTTGAAATGTGAAGTTGTAG
The DNA here is from genome assembly GCA_037194245.1 of Opsariichthys bidens. Lineage (NCBI taxonomy): Eukaryota > Metazoa > Chordata > Actinopteri > Cypriniformes > Xenocyprididae > Opsariichthys > Opsariichthys bidens. Next base: position 10,250,373 of record CM074306.1, read on the forward strand.
TAAGTGGCAACTTGGTTATTTGAGTTGACTAAACTTAAAATTTTAAGGCAGCACAAACACTTACTTTTTAAGTTTAAACAATATTTTTTTTACAGCGTATATATATATATATATATATATATATATATATATAATTAGCAAGGCTGGGTGTGTTACTTTTAAACTGTATTTCACTATAGATTACAAAATACATGCTTTAAAAAGTCATTTGTAACGTATTTCGTTACATTACTCAAGTTTAGTCACTCAATCTAAATACTTTAGAATACTTTGGAATACTAATAAGTGTGAAACAAACACAAAAAAGGTTATTGAGAGTTTTTATCTCACAATTCTGACTTTTTCCCTCAGAATTGCGTGATATAAAGTTGCAATTGTGAGTTATAAAGTCAGAATTATGAGATATAAACTCACAATATTGAGAAAAGTCAGAATTATGAGATATAAACTCACAATATTGAGAAAAGTCAGAATTATGAGATATAAACTCACAATATTGAGAAAAGTCAGAATTATGAGATATAAACTCACAATATTGAGAAAAGTCAGAATTATGAGATATAAACTCACAATATTGAGAAAAGTCAGAATTATGAGATATAAACTCGCAATATTGAGAAAAGTCAGAATTATGAGATATAAACTCACAATATTGAGAAAAGTCAGAATTATGAGATATAAACTTACAATATTGAGAAAAGTCAGAATTATGGGATATAAACTGACAATATTGAGAAAAGTCAGAATTATGAGATATAAACTTACAATATTGAGAAAAGTCAGAATTATGAGATATAAACTTACAATATTGAGAAAAGTCAGAATTATGGGATATAAACTGACAATATTGAGAAAAGTCAGAATTATGAGATATAAACTTACAATATTGAGAAAAGTCAGAATTATGAGATATAAACTCGCAATATTGAGAAAAGTCATAATTATGAGATATAAACTTACAATATTGAGAAAAGTCAGAATTATGGGATATAAACTCGCAATATTGAGAAAAGTCAGAATTATGAGATATAAACTTACAATATTGAGAAAAGTCAGAATTATGGGATATAAACTGACAATATTGAGAAAAGTCAGAATTATGAGATATAAACTTACAATATTGAGAAAAGTCAGAATTATGGGATATAAACTCGCAATATTGAGAAAAGTCAGAATTATGAGATATAAACTCGCAATATTGAGAAAAGTCAGAATTATGAGATATAAACTCACAATATTGAGAAAAGTCAGAATTATGAGATATAAACTCACAATATTGAGAAAAGTCAGAATTATGAGATATAAACTTACAATATTGAGAAAAGTCAGAATTATGGGATATAAACTCGCAATATTGAGAAAAGTCAGAATTATGAGATATAAACTTACAATATTGAGAAAAGTCAGAATTATGGGATATAAACTGACAATATTGAGAAAAGTCAGAATTATGAGATATAAACTTACAATATTGAGAAAAGTCAGAATTATGGGATATAAACTCGCAATATTGAGAAAAGTCAGAATTATGAGATATAAACTCACAATATTGAGAAAAGTCAGAATTATGAGATATAAACTCACAATATTGAGAAAAGTCAGAATTATGAGATATAAACTCACAATATTGAGAAAAGTCAGAATTATGGGATATAAACTCGCAATATTGAGAAAAGTCAGAATTATGAGATATAAACTCACAATATTGAGAAAAGTCAGAATTATGAGATATAAACTGACAATATTAAGAAAAGTCAGAATTATGAGATATAAACTTACAATATTGAGAAAAGTCAGAATTATGAGATATAAACTTACAATATTGAGAAAAGTCAGAATTATGAGATATAAACTTACAATATTGAGAAAAGTCAGAATTATGGGATATAAACTCGCAATATTGAGAAAAGTCAGAATTATGAGATATAAACTCACAATATTGAGAGAAGTCAGAATTATGAGATATAAACTCGCAATATTGAGAGAAGTCATGAGTTGCTCGTGTCTAAATAAACAAGTCTTTGCAATTTGATAATCACACAAAGGCATATGTCCATTAATGGTGTTTTACAGTACCGCAGTTGAACGGAGCTCGACTTCAGTCACAAACACACTCGATCTGCAGTGTGTGTTTGCTGTGTCGTGCTGGCAGAAGGAAATCCATCTCTGGCCTCTTGTAGTGAAACCTGAAGCGGGAGGTTTGGTAAATACGCAGCTCAGATCCATCAGCTCGCCGCTGTGTCTCTCAGATTGATTTAGTTTCTTTATCATACTAATGGACAGGGAGAACGAGCGAGAGGAGTGCTTCTCATTTCGGCTTTTAAACTGTTTCGCTCAGTCTGTCAGGTAAAGCGCTTACTAAGTGAACAGGCCTTGAGGAACAAACAGCTTTCTTCAGTCGTGTTCAGTCAGCTGCAGCGCTTCAGTGTGTGCTGGTGAAGCATGAGCTGTGTCCGAAACCGCCCACTCGTTCACTCGTTCACTAACCCCTATATAGTGCACGGCAGTTGATCAGCAAAGAGTGACCGAAAATGAGTGAGCGAATTCAGACGCTGACGTTAGACAATTTCGTCATGAACATTTCCTACACCCGTCTGTAATATGTCCTGTTTACAATGTAATGAATTGCTGTAAAAATTACAGCAATATTTTACAGCAGATGGCTGTATTCTTAATAATACAGCATATTACTGTAAACTGCAGTGCATTCTGAGGGCCGTGGTGGTTTGACTCAAAATTACAGGATATTACTGTAAATTTCACGCATGAAGAGGCATCGTAGGATTTTCAACGGTTGAGATTCTGGTAGCAGCAAGAGAGAGAGAGTGCTCTACAACTGCGGTAAGTGACTTATTTAATTAAAACAATACAGCAAATTTAAAAAGAATACAGTAAAATTCTGTAAAATAAATTATAGTAATGGTACTGTAAAAATTACAGCAATATTTTACAGCAGATGGCTGTATTCTTAATAATACAGCATATAGCTGTAAACTGCAATGCATTCTGGGGGCGTGGTGGTTTGACTCAAAATTACAGGATATTACTGTAAATTTCAAGCATAAAGAGGCATCGTAGGATTTTCAACGGTAAAAAAAATTAAAAAAAAAAAAATTTGTTAATCAAAGAATACAGTAAAATTCTGTAAATTAAATTATAGTAATGGTACTGTAAAAATGACAGTAACTGGCAGGCAACCCTGCTGCCAGTATTATACTGTAAAATTTACAGGTAATTTTTAACAGTGTAGCTTCATGAATTGTATATTACTGTTTATTGAGAATAAAGAGAGAATAAAAACCCCTGTGTCATGCTATTGAGTACATTTATATTTAAAAATAACAGAACAAAAACACGACACTGTCACATTTGTTTATAAAAAAAATATAATAGGAAATAAATACAATATAAACAACAGTATACAATATACAACAGTTCACAAACATGAGAAAAATCGACCAAATTAGCATATGATAATAAATATATATATTATGACATAAACCTGTATCATTTCGCTTCAAAATATCTTTACAAAGATGTTCTAATTCATTAAAAATGACACTTACATTTGTAGAAGTTCCCGCTTCTCGCATTGCCGTCCGCCATATTTATTTTTCTTTCCCGCTCGATCGTCTCATCGCGTTGGATTTTGGGTAACGGCGCTTTAACGAGTGTACGCTCAAAATCAGAGAGGATTGTGGGTAAAAGTAGTGAACGAATGTAGGGAATGAAGTCAGCACTACAAAATGGCCGACACCCGATATAGTGCACTAGATAGTGGATAGGGAGCGGTTTGTGTTACCCAGCTCCTGGGTCAGACATAACAACCTTCGCGGGCTTTTAGCGCCCTCTTCAGGAGAAATACAGGCTTAAAAATGTGTTATTGTTCTCAATTTTATGCAAAGCAACAGACAGAGGCGTGATTTGAGTTTCTTAAACGAGTGTCACGTCGGTCTTTTCGCCTGATGCTTGCATATGGTTTCGGACACGGCTATGGAATACCACAAAATGTGCATGAGATATACATCCCACAATGCAATGCGCTCAACTTGACCTTCCGTTTAGACGAATGAAGAATGATTTTAACTTATTATTTTATCATATGCCAAATGCTCAGGCATTTATTTTTTCACAAAATTGGATTCGAAATGCAAAATTAACCGTATTTATTCGTAGACGTGGGGTCACTAAATCTGAAACATTTACTGTTTCACATGCTATTCTTCAGTGTGCCGCTCCAAACTGAAGCTGAAAAGGTTCTTTATTAGTTCAGTTTAAAAGCATAAAGAACTCTTTATGATTAAATGAATTTTCTGCTCTGTTAAGGCAAACGCTTCTTGAAATAGCAGCGGGTCCGTTGTCCTGCAACCACAGCAAAAGCATATTTAGTGGCCAAGAATGGATTGTTCTGATGGGTTGTGGACAGCAGTGGCAAAAAAAATCAATGCTAAATGCAACTAATAATGTTCAACAAACTGTGTACTGGCGTGTCGTTAGCAGGGAAATACATTTAGAATTGTAATATTTTTCCCCCCAGAAAAATTAACATAGTAAAAGAAAGTATTAAATACGCTTGCAACACATGTGCGATAAATTATCGGCTGTCAAAAGCATGAAAAATCTTCAGTAAAAACACTATAAACTCAGCTGTTCTACGAATGTTTCACTAACATTGCCCTTACGTTTTAAAAACGTTATTTCTGAAAGTTCTCTGAATGTTCAAAACATCCCGTTTTTAAAATGTTTTGAGAACATTAAAGGAATAGTCCATAATATCATTTTTCGTTACTTTTGAATGTTTTCGGAATGTTCTGAAACAAGTTGTACAATTTAAAGACGTTGGAAGAATGCGCAAAGTTACGACGCTCAAAGTTCAATATTTTCTTTCACAGATTTCTCTGTTTAAGGACTACAACAAACGGCTGGTAGAAACTACAACGAGCTTCTTCCTGGGTTGGTGACATCACTAACCTTAAAATTTACATAAACCCCGCCCCCGAGAACGCATACATCAAAGGGGGCGGGGCCATGTTGGGCTGCTTTAGAGTTGTTGTCGTCGAGTGTTGTTGATGCCGTCATTTTACTGCTTCACAAACGAGGGTCGATTAAAGGAAAAAAGACGAACACATGATCAACTCCACATCAATTTATCCACTAACCGTTCAGAAACGTCTCTCCATCCGTTTGAACACTTTCCTCATTTTGTCTGCGTGAGATTCTCCAGCTTTGTTGTTGTTGAGCTGTTAAAGCTCCGCCCTCTTCTGGAGCAGCAGCTCATTTGCATTTAAAGAGACGCACACAAAAACGGCGTGTTTTCGCTCACACCCAAATAGAGGCGAATCTGACAAGCTATTTTGCGTTGAAACTTCACACGCATTCTGGAGACACCAGAGACTGATATTACATCTTGTGAAAAGAGCATTATATGAACGTTTGTTCATAACTTTGAGAGAACCTTGCAAGAACGAGAACGTTCCCTCTTAGCTGGGCAGTCGAATCACCCGTTTATGCATTTAGAAAATATTTTACTATGCAGTTCATGATATACTGAATACATTTTAATCTCTGACTGTAAGGACGTGCTGTTATCTTGTATGAGAAACAACATCTACTGATTCTGACTCTATTCACAGTGGTACAGTAATGCAGATGATGCATGTGCCCGAGAGAGAGAGAGAGAGAGAGGAGAGAGAGAGAGAGAGAGAGAGAGAGAGAGAGAGAGAGAGAGAGAGACAGAGAGAGAGAGAGATAGAGAGAGAGAGAGAGAGAGAGAGAGAGAGAGACAGAGAGACATAGAGAGAGAGAGACAGAGAGAGAGAGACATAGAGAGAGACAGAGAGAGAGAGAGAGAGAGAGAGAGAGAGAGAGACAGAGAGAGAGAGAGAGCCAGAGAGAGAGACAGAGAGAGAGACAGAGAGAGAGAGAGAGAGAGAGAGAGAGAGAGAGAGAGATAGAGAGAGAGACAGAGAGAGAGACTCGGTGAATCAGCGTTTGGCTGCGCGTCACGCACGCGTCGCGGTCACACGTAGAGAAACGCGTTCAGATCATAGGTTCAGATGTGTTTGTGATTTCCGGGTTGGACTGGACGGAGGGTGTGTCTCAGATTCCCAACAGAAACACGCTGGGAGAGGAGAGAGCAGAGAGAGAGAGAGAGGGACGCGCTCCGCGGGAAAATGGCATTGGGAAGAGGGAAGCGGAAGCGCAGCGCGATGGGAAAGGGTTCCAGCTCCTCCGTCATGATTTAGATCGGGATCCGTTCCCGCAGCGCGATGGAAAAGACGCTCTGCTCGTCGCAGCCGGTGGAGAGGAGGCTGGCGGCTCGGACGGGCTCGGCCTCGCAGGGGTTCGGCACGTCTCCGTCGGGGAACATCGCGCCGCTGCAGCCCGGGCGCGCGCGCAGGATAGAGGGGGTGCTGAGCAAATACACCAACCTCATCCAGGGCTGGCAGAACAGGTACCGAACACGAACTCGCTCAAGTGCACCGTGACTGGACTCAACTCGTGTCCTCAGTGGGTCATGTTGCCAGAACACATACGTGGCATTTTTAATAGTTAAGGTCAGATGTGTTCTGACACATTTCATGAGTTCAGTGTTAGTTCATTTATGTTCTCATGTAACATTAACAGACTGTCCACATACTGTTATGTTTGCAATACAATATTCATATATTACTGTACTCCTATATATTAGTGCTGTCAAATAGATTACTCGCATCTAACGTAAAAGTTTGCTTATATAATATATGTGTAACTATATATATATATATATGTATGTATATGTGTGCGTATATATGCATACACACACACACACACACACACAAACAGTAGGGCTGTTTAACGATTGATTGCAATGAATTGTATCCAGAAGAAAAGTTTGTTTGCAAAATATAAATTATACATAAATTTATGCATGTAAATGTAAATATATTCACATTTTTATATATATATTTATTTATTTTGTATATATATATATATATATATATATATACATACACACACATATATACATATATATATATAAATGTGTATATAATTGATATAAATTATAAATATAAATTATATATAAATTTATGCATGTAAATCTAAATATATACACATTTATATATATATATATATATATATACACAAAATAAATATGCATAATACAAGCATATATTATGTAAACACAAACTTTTATTTTGAATGTGTCATTCACAATTAATTGTTTAAACAGCCCTTATATATATATATATATATATATATATATATATATATATATATATATATATATATAATATAAATATGTATGTGTGTATATATACATGTATATAATATAAACAAACTTTAATGGTAGATGCGATTAATCTGTTTGAGAGCACATATACTAATATATATATATATATATAAATATATTAGTTTTAGGTGAATTATAGTATTAGATGAGCTATACACGAATATTTACACACCTGAATTTGGCTTTTAAACTCATTTAAGCTCATGTTCTGTGGTGGTGATTCTCATGATCATCTTCGCTGTATTCTGCCATGAGTTTCCTAAAGTCCATCATTACTAAAGTGTTTCATCAGAACAAAACGTTCAAACTTCCTGATCCCCATGTGTTTTTGCATTGAGTTAAAGCTGAATTCATCACGTTATCCTGTTATTTTAGTCATTGAACAAACACTCGGCGTCGGTTCAGACCTGTTGCTCATTTGACCGAGTCTGAGATGATGAACTGATATTCAGGAATAATTGCGCAAGAGATCAGGATAAGCAAACACACACACACACACTCACGACCGTCATCTGGATGGGAGTCTAATCTCTGGACTTTAAACAGTCAGTCTGACAGCAGAAGTGGAAATAAGTTTCTTCACAGGCTATTTCAGGCTCTTCTCATGGTCTGATGGTGGAGATGGAGGTTGTGTAAACATGTCTGTTTTTGGTGTGTGTGTGTGTGTGTGTGTGAAGAGATGAGCTTTGATATCAGAGCAGATTCACACACCTGCACGTCACACTCACTGCGACGCTGAAGTCATACTGTTATCATTATAAACTTAAATTTGACATTTTATTAAAAATAAGCAATTTAATCTTTTAAAATATAACAATTAATTTACAATAAAACATTGCATTTTTTTCCAAACACGACACTACTGTGTAAATTACAACTTGTATCTCTCTTGATTATGATAATAATAATAATAATCATTTAATATCAATGTTGTTGTTATTATAATTATTATTATAATTAGTAGTAGTTGTTATGAGAAGATTTACTGTACTATAGTAATATATTCTGAACACAATTTCTTCAGAACTCAGACTTTTATTTTGGCGGGTTATAGATAGTTTTCAGTTTCTGTGAATATTTGATATGCCAATAGTTTTTTTTTTTTCCAAAATGAAATGCTGAAGTTTATGTGGCGTTTCCTCATATTATAGACACGCTGAACAAGCAGATCACACATTTAAACGGCAGTCGTGACTTGAATTTAAGAACCATAGTTTTGATTTATTATTCCAAAATTTGCCAAATTCTGTGACATTCAGCTGAATCTGCACTTCATTTTATCTGAATCTGGGTTAGTTCTCCCAAAAATGAATATTCAGTCATTAATTCGTCTCCCTCATATGGTTCTTCATCCGTAAGATCTTCGTTCATCTTCACAACACAAATGAAGATATTTTTGATGAAATCCGAGTGTCTCTATTGACACTTTCAATGTCCAGAAAGACTCTAAAACATATTTAAAACAGGTCATGTGACTACAGTGGTTCAACATTAATATTATAAAGCGACGAAAATACTTTTTGTGCGGCAAAAAAAACTAAATAATGACATTTCAACAATATCTGGTGATGATTCAAAACACTGATTCATGAAGCTTTACGAATCTTTTGATTCAAATCAGTGGTTCGGATCGCCAAAGTCACGTGATTTCAATAAACGAGGCTTCGTTACGTCAGAAGTGATTCACAATTTCAATAGTTCACGTGAGTTTGGCTGTTTGACACGCGATCCGAATCACTGATTCGAATCAAAAGATTCGTAAAGCTTCATGAATCAGTGATTCGGAGCGCCAAAGTCACGTGATTTCAGTCAACGAGGCTTCGTTACGTCAAAAGTGATTCGCAATTCGCAATTTCAATAGTTCACGTGAGTTTGGCTGTTTGACACGCGATTCGAATCACTGATTCGAATCAAAAGATTCGTAAAGCTTCATGAATCAGTGTTTTGAAATCGTCCATCACTAGATATTGTTGAATAAAGTCGTTATTTTGTTTTTTCTCGTCTCTTTATAACATTAATGTTGAACCACTGTAGTCACATGACCTGTTTTAAATATGTTTTAGAGTCTTTCTGGACATTGAAAGTGTGAATCATCAATAGCGACTCACTGAACCGTCGGATTTCATCAAAAATATCTTCATTTGTGTGGTGAAGATGAACGAAGATCTTACGGGTGAAGAACCACGTGAGAGGGAGGAATTAATGACAGAAATTACATTTTTGGGTGAACTATCACTTTAAAATCGTATATTAAAATGATTAAAATATAATTAGATATTAAAATTCTGTGCTATATGGAGCTGTTTAAACCATAGGAGGAGATGAGAAAATAGGGCTGACATTTTGCTTGGTGACAGTGTAACGTTTCTGAGTTTTCTCTCTCTCACACACACACACACACACACACACACAGTTTCTCTGTGTTCAGCAGGACTGTCAGACTCTGTTGATCTGGACGAGACTCGAGCAGATTTTCTCCAGTGTAAATAGAGTAAATATGTGTGATTCATCGAGTGTGTTTGTCCTTGATCTCTCTGGCTGTTTTTCTTTCTATATTTTCCATTTTAATTCTAGTTCAAGTTTGTTCTTTTGTTCTGAGTTCTTCCTCATATTTAGCGGACTGAAACCCCCCAGAGTAGAATAGAATAGAAATGTAACTCTATTGTGAGCTCTCAGAAGCTGAATGAAGTTCTCAGTTTCTCACAGCTCAGATGTTTTATGAATCTGTAAAGTAAAGGTATCAGAGTTTGAAATAGAGAAGAGAAAATGCATCTGTAGTGTTGTTATTTTCGGCGAGAGTCTCCGGTGTGTCCGTGGGCGACGGATCCTGACGCGTTTGTGTCACAACAAAAGATCCGCTCCGTGTTCTGAACAAACATGCTATTTTTACATCGAAACGGCAGTAAATCTCAAAAGTGTCCGTTTGACTAATAAACGTGCAGGAAATGAGTTTCAGCTCTGATGGATTCCAGCGTTTCATGACGGCGGCGAAAGTTCAAAAGTTTGGAGTTTTTAGAAGAAACTAATTCTTTTATTAATCAAGGATGCATTAAAGTGACCCGAAAAGCGGCATTAAAGACGTTTACAAATAAATGAACTTTCTGTTCATCAAAGAGTCCTGAAAAATAAATGTTTCCACATCAATGTTTTTTGAGCAACAAATCATCATGTGAATGTCATGTGACTGAAGACTGCAGTAATGATGCTAAAAATTCAGCTTCGATCACTGGATATAAATGACATTTTACTAAACATTCACATAGAAAACAGCTGTTTTAGATTACAATAATAATTCAGTATTTTTGATCAAATAAATGGTGCGCAGAGGAGAAAACCATTAACTGTTTTAATGTTACCGTATAGCAGGTTTTCTTAACTTTTAGCACAAATATAGTTAATAATAATAACCTCTCTCTCTCCTCTCTCTAATGTGATCGTCACAGCAGCGTCTTGATCTTTCTGAGCGTTAAATCTCCTGCCAACACGCGGCACAGGAAACTCTGCGTGTTTTGATAAGAGTCCGCTCGGTCCTCGAGATGAAGGTTATGCAGAAATGACGCCGAGGAGGAGCGTGTCAGAGCACCCTGACCTCTGACCTCCTCCCGACGGCATCACTGCACCATCTCTGCGGTCTCCGTGCGTTTCTACTGCAGCTGGTTTCCAAGGCGACGGCGGGTTCAGAGAACATTTAAAAAGTGAGTGTTCTCAACATTCCGCTCTGAATGTTACTTTCTCTGAACATTCCGAAACAAGTAACATTTAAACAACAGGATGTATGTAAAGTTTCGAGCAGACGCTTGCCGTGCCGGACTGGAAAGCTTCCATAAAACGTCCATAAAAGTGAATCATTCACAGATATGATTTCGGCGCTGTGCGTCTCGTGTGACGAATGAAGCTCGTTCTGTCTGCGTCAGTGAATCCACGAGGCTCTTCTGGAGTTAGACGCTCTTGAAAGGCCCTGATTCGAGGTCAGAGCACATTTGAAAGTGTTTAGTGCCGAAGGCTGGAGAAACCTCCAAGAGAACGGACTCTAATTTTATCACGTCTATTATGAACTGGAACTCTTTCCTTTGCCTTTACGAGACCATTTTTGGTCATTTTAGAAAGCCTGCCACTATATACGGCTGCGTGAACCAATGCGAGTTGTGCTTTAAATATGGTGCCCTGTGAAGAGCAAGTGTTTTTGTCACTCATGAATCGCCAAACAGCTTTGAGAATCTAATTACAGAATTGGTCAAATTATCCATCAATCAAATCACAAAATAAACACTTTGTGCGTGAACTGCGTGGTTTCAGGATAAAGGGACACCGAGTCGATCGCCTCATTAGCCGTGCAGGATTATGGGTAATTGAGTTCTTAAAGGAGGGTTTAATTAAATGACTAAAAAAACTGGAAAACTTTTAGAGACGCGGAAATCGCCGTCGGTCTCAGAGCTCGTGTCTGTAATGAAAGTTTAAATGTTCTTTCTTTCTGGAGAAAATCAGCAGGATTTCTACTCGTGTCTGTTGTGTTTTTTTCACTAAAACAAGGAAGTGTGGCTTGATTTTTAAAGCAGCATAGACTAACAAATCAACTCGAAACTAAATTACTGTGCGTTTCTGAGATGGATGTGTTGTTGAGCTGTGGTTATGGTGCATGCGGCCGTGCAGTTTATGTTGTGTTCTTATCATTATTTACATTGATGATTGACCTTTATGAAAAAATGAGCCTGTCACGAGCAGAACAAAGATCCGTGCTTTTACTTTGTGTGTGTGTGTGTGAGCGTGTGTGTGTTTTTGTGACATATCAGGACACAAATGTGTATGATGTCATGGGTGTGACACTGGTGTTACAACTTCAAGGTGAAATATGAGGACATTTCATATGTCGCCAGCTTTAAAAACACACTAAACAATGTTTAACTAAAAATGTAAAAATGCAGAATGTTTTCAGTGAGGGTTCAGTTTAGGGGTGGGGGGGTGGGGGGGCAGAATGTACAGTTTGTACAGTATAAAAAACCATTACGCCTGAGAAATGTCCTCACTTTGATAGAAAAACAAACGTGTGTGTGCGCGTGTGTGTGTGTGTGTGTGTGTGTGTGCACTTGTTTTGACTACACTTGTTATCTCCAAATGTCCTCACTTATGTTATGTTATGAAATACTTTCTCAACCCTCTAGAGAGACATTGACTGCTCCTCACTAGTTTTAAATCAACCAAAAATTGTTTTTATTTAAATCTAGTGATGGTCACATGATTCTGATTCTAGGAGAGAGAAAATATCACTGACCTGATATAAAATCAGTGGAAGTCTATGGAATGACCCACTAAGATTACAATACAGACGTGTGTGTGTGTGAGTGTGTGTGTGAGTGCATGTGTGAGTGCGAGTGTGTGTGTGTGAGAGTGAGTGAGAGTGTGTGAGAGTGTGTGTGAGAGTGTGTGTGAGAGTGTGTGTGAGAGTGTGAGTGTGTGTGTGAGAGTGTGTGTGAGTGAGTGTGTGTGTGTGTGTGAGTGTGTGTGAGAGAGTGTGTGTGAGTGTGTGTGAGTGTGTGTGAGTGTGTGTGTGTGTGAGTGTGTGTGTGAGTGTGTGTGTGTGTGAGTGTGTGTGTGAGAGTGTGTGAGAGAGTGTGTGTGTGTGTATGTGTGTGTGTGTGTGTGTGTGTGTGTGAGTGTGTGAGAGTGTGTGTGAGTGTGTGTGAGAGAGTGTGAGTGTGTGTGAGTGTGTGTGAGAGAGTGTGTGAGAGAGTGTGTGTGTGAGAGAGTGTGTGTGTGTGTGTGAGTGTGTGTGTGAGAGTGAGTGAGAGTGTGTGTGAGTGTGTGAGTGTGTGTGTGAGAGTGTGTGTGTGTGTGTGTGAGTGTGTGTGAGTGTGTGAGTGTGTGAGTGTGTGAGTGTGTGTGTGTGTGAGAGTGAGTGAGAGTGTGTGTGAGTGTGTGAGTGTGTGTGTGAGAGTGTGTGTGTGTGTGTGTGAGTGTGTGTGTGTGTGTGAGTGTGTGAGTGTGTGTGTGTGTGTGTGAGTGTGTGTGTGAGTGTGTGTGAGAGAGTGTGTGAGAGAGTGTGTGTGTATGTGAGTGTGTGTGTGTGAGTGTGTGTGTGAGTGTGTGTGAGAGAGTGTGTGTGAGTGTGTGTGTGAGAGAGTGTGTGTGTGTGTGTGTGAGTGTGTGTGTGAGAGAGTGTGTGTGTGTATGTGTGTGTGTATGTGAGTGTGTGTGTGTGAGTGTGTGTGTGTGTGTGTGTGTGAGTATGTGTGTGTGTGAATCTTGTTTATAGTCAGCGCTGCTGTTTCTGTGATTGAGTCATTGATCTGGTTTAGAAGAAAAAACACTTTGCAAAAATAGTAACAAAAAAATCAATTTAGACTTAAATATGTGTGAAGTTTGCATGCATTCTAAATTACTAATAATTTAAAAAAAACTACTTTTTAGTTCCCTGAATATTGAACTTTCATTATTTGAGGAATAAATTATTTCTACAGAACAGCTTTAAACCGATTAAAGGTTTCATGAAGCTGGTGAAAAACACGTACTTTGATAAACTCCAGTAATCACAGCTAATTCGTACGAAAATAAAAAGCTTTGCGTCTATAAGTGGAGAACTGGGCGGATGGAGGTAATTTTCTGTCTCTGTAAAGCTGGTTCAGTGTTTCTCGCTCTTGTGCAGTTTCTCATTTAATCACACAGAGAGCTGAGCTCGACTTTCACTCTCATTTACACCCTCTGATTGTCGGAGCGGCTGATTGGTGCGCTGGAGGGATTGTGGGATTGAAGGGAGTCCGTCGTCTGAGCTCAGCAGGCAGATCTTCAACTCAAACTGTACATTGGTGCATGTATGACTGAAATATTGTGATCTCATCGTACATGTCTTCACATGTGTCTGCAGGTATTTCGTGTTGGACCCTGATGTGGGTCAGCTGCAGTATTTCGTGAACGAGCAGGGGCGGAGCCAGAAGCCCCGCGGTTCCCTGCCTCTGATTGGTGCGTCCGTGACGTCGAGCGACGAGGCGCCGCACATGTTCATCGTCAGCTCGGCCAATGGGGAGCTCTACAAACTCAGAGGTATTTTTTTTACACGCGAAAATGAGCTGAAGGTTACTGTCGCGCTGTTACCATGGCAACCAGCACCCTCTGTTTAGGAAATTCATGGTCCATGCAGGAGTCCGTGTGGGTGACACCACTGAAGATCATGTGACTGTAAAACTGTGCGACTCCTATCCACGCACTCCTTCAAGCCTTTAACCTCCTTGTTAGAGTGTCCGTCTCCCATGCCAGAGACCCGGGTTTGAAACCCACGCAGAGCAGGACCAAGGTTGAGGGGTTACATGACAGTCTACTCAAATAATATATTTAATGTTCAGTGTCATGAGTTCTAGAGTCGGGTCTTAATGACTCGTTCACCTCATGTTAATTGCAGTAATTTCATCTCCTGCTCATTACAGAAGCATCGTTCTGTCATAATTGCATCAAGAGCTTGATTAAATAGGTTCTCCGTGATGAAGCGTTCTCCACAGTTCATAAGATTGAGCATTAAGCTGATTCTGATGAAGGTGATGCAGCATGAGAGTGAAAATCAATTTCTATGAGCATCAATAACTAAGAAACTGAAACATCTGGCACTCGACTCTCAGAGGATCTGCTCACTGCTGCCATCGCAGGGAGCTCTGGGTAATTACTGGGAGCTGGATTCTAGCTGGTCCAAAGTGGTTTTGGCTAAGCTACATCGATTCTGATCATTCGTTTTTTGATTTCGATTCAATTATGAAATGATTCCTGGTGCATCAGATTTCCTGCTGTTTGACTGAATGCAATATTAATGTTCTGTAATGTTCTCTTTCTTGTGTCTGGAATATTTCCAGTACTGCCGGTTTTGCACATCACATCTTATCTGTGATGCTTTGTATGTCTGCTTGTTTAATAAACAAAATTAATAGTAATTTCAAATTCCAAAGATGGATTTCTGTGCATCAGTACAAAATCATTTGAACAAGCATTGACATATTTGAGAATTTATTTTTTAATATGTCTGTTATATTGTTCACTCTCTCTCTCTCTCTCTCTCTCTCTGTCTCTCTCTCTCTGTTAATGTTTGGCCGTCTGGTGATCCAGATATATTCCAGCTCTCACTGCTGCTCTGTTTCTCATTAATGGTCTGTTTGTGGTTCATTCAGTATCAGCGCTGAAGCTCAGTTTGATGTTTACAGCTCAAATACTTCACTGATGCTGGTTTTGTTAATAGAAATAGTCTCGACTTCCTCCTCGGAAGTGTGACTTCCTGTTGAATGCAAAGTGTTGCGTCCAAAATAAAATACTTCCCTACTATATAGTAATCGAAAAACAGTACTTTACTATCCCATGAGGGCACGGGAGAGATGGACACTGGACACATGAAAATAAACATTATAAATTGGTACATTTGTCTTTCTGAACGGCTGCATGATGACGGCACTGAAGTGAGCATTGTAGTGCACTGCATCGCTTTGACATGTTCATGACCTGTTTAATCTAGTCTAAATCCAGTGAATTTCATCTTGCACTCCTGTACCCGAGCTTTTCCCATGCAGGTGACGTGTTGATGGCACAGCCCCGCCCCAAACTCTCCGGCTACTACAGTAGCCACACCCCAAACTCTCCGGCTACTACAGTAGCCACACCCCAAACTCTCCGGCTACTACGGTATCCCCGCCCCAAACTCTCCGGCTACTACAGTATCCCCGCCCCAAACTCTCCGGCTACTACGGTATCCCCGCCCCAAACTCTCCGGCTACTACAGTATCCCCGCCCCAAACTCTCCGGCTACTACAGTATCCCCGCCCCAAACTCTCCGGTTACTACAGTAGCCACACCCCAAACTCTCCGGCTACTACAGTAGCCACACCCCAAACTCTCCGGCTACTACAGTATCCCCGCCCCAAACTCTCCGGCTACTACGGTATCCCCGCCCCAAACTCTCCGGCTACTACAGTAGCCACACCCCAAACTCTCCGGCTACTACAGTATCCCCGCCCCAAACTCTCCGGCTACTACGGTATCCCCGCCCCAAACTCTCCGGCTACTACGGTATCCCCGCCCCAAACTCTCCGGCTACTACAGTAGCCACACCCCAAACTCTCCGGCTACTACAGTATCCCCGCCCCAAACTCTCCGGCTACTACGGTATCCCCGCCCCAAACTCTCCGGCTACTAC
The DNA here is from genome assembly GCA_037194245.1 of Opsariichthys bidens. Classification (NCBI taxonomy): domain Eukaryota; kingdom Metazoa; phylum Chordata; class Actinopteri; order Cypriniformes; family Xenocyprididae; genus Opsariichthys; species Opsariichthys bidens. The sequence continues at coordinate 10,266,806 of CM074306.1, forward strand.
GGTATCCCCGCCCCAAACTCTCCGGCTACTACGGTATCCCCGCCCCAAACTCTCCGGCTACTACAGTAGCCACACCCCAAACTCTCCGGCTACTACAGTATCCCCGCCCCAAACTCTCCGGCTACTACAGTAGCCACACCCCAAACTCTCCAGCTACTACAGTATCCCCGCCCCAAACTCTCCGGCTACTACGGTATCCCCGCCCCAAACTCTCCAGCTACTACAGTATCCCCGCCCCAAACTCTCCGGCTACTACAGTATCCCCGCCCCAAACTCTCCGGCTACTACAGTAGCCACACCCCAAACTCTCCAGCTACTACAGTATCCCCGCCCCAAACTCTCCGGCTACTACGGTATCCCCGCCCCAAACTCTCCAGCTACTACAGTATCCCCGCCCCAAACTCTCCACCAACTACAGTGGCCACACCCCAAACTCTCCGGCTGCTACAGTAGCCACACCCCAAACTCTCCGGCTGCTACAGTAGCCACACCCCAAACTCTCCACCAACTACAGTGGCCACACCCCAAACTCTCCGGCTGCTGCAGTATCCCCGCCCCAAACTCTCCGGCTGCTGCAGTATCCCCGCCCCAAACTCTCCGGCTGCTACAGTAGCCACACCCCAAACTCTCCACCTACTACAGTAGCCACACCCCAAACTCTCCACCTACTACAGTAGCCACACCCCAAACTCTCCGGCTGCTACAGTAGCCACACCCCAAACTCTCCACCTACTACAGTAGCCACACCCCAAACTCTCCGGCTGCTGCAGTATCCCCGCCCCAAACTCTCCGGCTGCTGCAGTATCCCCGCCCCAAACTCTCCGGCTACT